>JAJGOT010000014.1:0-472500 GCA_022457155.1 Cladopsammia gracilis
ATGATGGTAATTGCCCATCAGACCTATCATTATTTTTTTTTACTTTTTAAAAAAATTTCCTTAACGTTTCTTACGTGCAATAATTGGAACATGGCATGAGAAAGGGCTTCCATTTTCTGGAACTCATTGGGGCACATGCCACTTCCATCGCAAGTGATAACGTGTTGGAAAGCTATGCTGGTTATTCACAAGCTGTTGAGGGAAGGCCATCCAAATGTAAGCATGGTCGTAGTATATTTAATAGGCCTGTATTAAATAGTTTGCTCATTTTCATTATTTTTGAAAACAGTGACAAACATATTGCACAAACATTATGTAAGAATCTGATTTCTAGTGTAATTAGAGTCTATAATGTAAGACAAATGGCAACAGAAACAGTCTGGAGAGTAAGTTTGAAACAAGACTGATAGCTCCCAGAAATTCTATTCCCACTTTATTTGATCAGATTGAAAAAAATCTTTCAATTGAATGTTTACCTAATATTGAAAGAATAATGGACATTGTTTACAGTATTCACAATATATATTTGATATAAGATTAAAACTTAATAATTTTACAAAAAAAGGCAATGGATTTGATTTTTGGACAAAAGCAGAATAAGATCGTTGAAATGGTTGAAACATGTTTTGTCCAAAAATCAAATGTGATCATCGTTTTTTCTTAAAATTTTAGCCAGCCTGCTACATGTACTATCCAGTTGTTTGGAATACATAAAAGGGCTATGTGTCACCAATTTTAATGTTTCTTTAAAAAGCCAAAAGACATTAATTTTATATCGGTGAAAACCCAAAAATAATTGTCCAGTTTTGTTTGAAATTATTCTACTGGTGCTCTAATGGTAAAGATAACTGTCTTGGGTTGCAGATGGCCAAGATTGAAATGGATTGCAACTTGAAAAAAATTGTCTTGTGTCTTGGTAAACTTGCTAAAACTCTGATTATGGTTTATTCTGTCTTTGAAAATTCACTTGATTAATCTTCCTCTTAGTGTTCTATAAGCATTTTGTGTCTGACAAAGGTACTTTGTTTTAATCTGGGGCAGTTTTGATCCCAAAATATCAAAATCCCCCCCCCCCCCTCTCCCTGACATAGCTCCTTTAATAACCATTTTTCTGTCATCTTCTCAAAACAGGCTTTGAAGGAATCTCTTAAATACAGGCAGATGCTAAAGGATATGAAAGAATTCTGGGTAAATTGAAATTAACTCTCTACAGCTGTACATGTACAATACATTCTAAATGTTGCAGTTAAAATTTTTTAATAGGTAATTTTTTTTTATTAAATAAACAATAAAAGATAAATGTACCCACCCCTCCCTAATTCTCATATTACCTCCCTGATACCATACTTAAGTCTACTACCCTACATGTACATTGTACATGTACTGCAGTGAAATTATGAAATAAAGAATTTTTTGTAGTAATTACCTGGAACTGAACTCTGTACCTTCAGATCTGCAGTCCACCCTTACACCACACAGGACAAGGTTGACAAATGGCTTAATAAACTTCTTTGTATTATTGCTTATTATTGGTCCCAGACTCCCCTTGACCAACATTTAATTTAGTTTTCTAAGAATGCCCATTTTTATTTGTTGTGTTACTCTCTAACTGTAATTCCCCTTTTGACCCTATTAACAATTTCCAACACCTTTAACACAAAGTTAACCCTCACCCTAACTCAAAGCTAACCTTAACCCTAAGCTAACCCTAACACTACAGTGTTCATGTACATTGTAAACTTGTAAACTATAACCTCAACATAAAACTAACCTTAACCTAACACAGATAACCTAGGTTTTATGTCAAATAAATAAACAGGTAAACTAGGTAAAAAAAATAACCTTATATTTCACTGGAACTTCAAAATTAGAAAAAAAATTACCTTGTGATAAAAAATTACCTGCAACATAGATGTAGAACTTTCCATCACACCTGTCAAATCAAGGAGAATTTAACTAAAGACAATTAACTTAGAGTACAAGGAAAGATTATATGTAACTCATAAAGGACATCAGACTCTAGCCTTTTCCAAGCTCTCAGATAGTGGGGGCAAGCCAAAAATGTTGGAGTGAGGGGAAGGGTTAGGGTTAGAGTTAGGGTTGGGGTTAGGGAGTGGAGGGGAAAGGCAGTCGCTGCTTGTTCTTTCTTTGCTTGCTCCAACATTTTTCACTCACCCACACTATCTGAGAGCCCGGAAACAGGCTAATCAGACTCCAGATTATCAACATTCCATCTGATGAGGCTAGGGGAGGGGGTTGTTTAGTCTAGGTTCAAAGCCAAAGCTTAACGTAGGAGCAAACTTATGGGTCATGTACATGACACAAGGGCACAGCCCTGATAAACATTGGAATGGCTCTGAAGATTTGTTTTTATGAAAATGCCTTTCCAGGACTACAGGGAACTATTAATTAAGTATTTTACAGACTTGTGTAAGTTTTTCTTGCACTGAAGTAAATTATCAGAACTATCACAATTTTCATTGGCTCTGTGCTTTTTTATTTTCTGTTGTTTACCTTCTGTTGTATTTTCTGCCCTTTTGAATAAACAAATTACTTAGAAATTGTCATGTAGTATTATATTAATGTTCAGGGGTTTGCATTAACTTCACGATCAGCTTACGTTTGTTGCAACTTTGAAGTCAATATCACATTGACCAAAGTCATTGACACTAAAATGTCTTTTAATTTAGTGGGGTTTAAAATTAGTGAAAGTTGCTCAAAATTGGTCACTACAGGAATTTTCAGTTAAAATCACCTCAAGCAATACCATGAAAAACAGAAGTTTAATTTAGTTAAATATAGTCCACTACACTTCAGTACTTGTTTGTATTAAACTTTCAGAAACATTCAACGAAGGGAGGTTATGGTTGGTTAATTCACACCTATCTTGCTGTGTTGATAGCAAAGCTGGACTTCCATCAGAAGGTTGGAAAATCAACAATCACTTGATAAGAATAAATTTTATTTAACTTAAATTTTCAACAAATGAATTTGAAGTAAATCGCTTAAATTTGGTGATTTGTGTGTTGCTACTGTGTTACAAATCCATTTGGTGATCAGAGAGGATGACTTGAACCTTGGGACTCCGGATTAAAAGACTATTGCGCTAACCACTGGGTCAAGCTGTCTCCTAGTTAAAGAAATGACATTACTGATGTACACAGTGGTAATTTCCACAAAATTGTAAGAAAGACTTGAATCAAAGTAATTAAACCTTCATTATTTTCTAACTTAAATTTTTTTCGGTGTCTAGAATGAGTCAATTCCTGGTACTCTTCGTAACAGTGATGGCGGACCAATCGTGTATTCTGGAACAGATGTTAATGATTAGTAAGTGAAATTGAATTGCTACAATGTAAATTAAACCATACGCACTACATGATTATGTAGAAAGATGAATTCTATTATTCTTATTAAGTATCCTTTATGCAGTGTATTATTCAAGCTAAAGTTATCTTCAGCTATACGTCATATTAAAATATTTCCATTTAGAACATTATTTTGTAATATTTTGTTGATTTCATTCTCACAGTTTTGAATTGTCAGTGGATATATTTGATTACATGGACACACTGGTAGATCTTGAGAAAAGAGGTAAGTTTATATATTAAGTTTATTTTATCAGGTCACTCTTTTACTGCACCATTTACACCAACTATGAAGTTCAAACCCCAGTTAATATTGACATTTTATTCTGCCGTCAATCACAGTTATGGAAACAAACATTTGACCCCCGTAAACAGAAACTGACAAAAAGAATTGAGATCCACCAATCACATCCCACAAAAAGGACCTTTTGACAGGTGTCAACAAAACCTGGATCGGATCGGATCATTACCCCCTGTAACTCACTAAATGACGAAAGGTTAGGGATAGGGTTACAGGGGTCGATCCGATCCGATCCGATCCGATCCAGGTTTTGTCTGAGATATCTGCTATTATAATTTATTGCAGTACTAGTGAAAAGTGAACTTCAGAGTTTCTTGTGCTATTGAAAAGCACAGTAAAGCTAAACAAGCTTACCCTAGCAATACATTTATTATACATTTTATTGACTTATCCTGGTCTTGACAAACTGAACACAGCTGACCTATCTTTCCTGTTAAAATAATGTTTATTGAACCTCCTGACAGTCTTCAGCACACTTGATCCATTCCGTGCTAGTTCTCAGCTCCAGGCAGTGCAGTGTAGGATTTGCCCATTCCCAGTCATCATCCAGGTAACAATCAAAATATGTTGTATTTTCCACTGGTTGAGGAACGAAATAAGTGGAAAATGTTTTCTCACACAGCTCTGGGGCCTGGGACCGAGGGTCTGTTTTTTGAGTCACATGCTCAGTGTGTTTTGTCAGTTGCTGTTTTGCTGTCCGCCATTGCTGACGTTTATTTTGAGCCCCAGTTCCCACCCAACCCTTCGTTTCAGTTGAAAACATACACTCTGTTGGTTAGATATTCTTTATTAAGGCTGTCAGCATAAAGTCATACTAAAGCTGTAAGCTTATGATTGTTGTTTAATATTACAGTATTTTGCCTATATTACGTATAATGCTAGGCGGTATTTGTTTGTGAAATAAAAGAGTCAGTTGGCGGCGGTCAGCTTGACAATGGCACCCAAAGGTGTGTGAGAACTTAATTTAGTAATATATAATTATGGCAAAAATGTCCCATCAATTGATTTGTTGGGAACTGTGTGCCTTACATAAAAAAAAAAACTCTTTTTACTGGGTGGTACAAAACTAAGGCAAATGTTGAATGATTCAAGAAAAGAGCATAATTGACAGTTTTATTTGACCTCCATTGTGGCATTCCTACACTTGTCATGGCCAAATTTGAGCAGTGTTCTTATTTTAATTACTGTTATGCGTCTGAGTTACTTGCAACATCTTTTCATTTTATGTTTCCCCTTGGAATGGTAGGTATAGCGAATGTTAAACTCATCAACAATAGATGAGCTTGGGGAAGGTGCCTGGAAAGATGGTGGAGCCTCGAGCACAAGAGCCGAGCGCATAGGGTAACCATGACAACCCTGTGAGCGGCAACCACCAGGCACCGTCACACTGAAAACAACAGTGGAACCATGATACTTACCACATACTTACCAGAAAGGGAGGGAGGGCAGGGAGCGAAGTCGCCAAGCACCGTTGAACCGGCAAAAGTGCACGTGAAAATGAGTTGACCTCAAAAACCGAGCTGTAAAACCACGCAACCCCCTGCAGATCCCCTAACCACTGCACATGTCCACAACAAGGGAGGCCCCAGACCAGCATTGTTTCGGGTTTAACTTAGCTTAAATTACATTTAACCACCTGTCAAGATTGTTACTCCAAAACTACAATCGTCGACAGAAGTCTTTGGGACACTTAAATAAAAGTGGCCTGTTTAATATGTTTTCAAGTATTGTGAAACATTTTGGCCACCGCGTTAGTAGAAATGATTCCCTTCCCCAGCCCCGTAACCTCATACAATGTTGTTTAGCAGGAAACTACTTTTACGCGGTGAAATCTACCTTGTGATGTAGGGAGGGGGTATTTTCTGAGAATTCCTCTTGATGGTTCAGAAAATGTAAGGGCGTCCCAAAATATTGTCTCTTTTTACTTAATTTTCAGGAATGTGGTGGTCTCTATGACATTGTTGTGGATATAATGTATAAACTGCATGCAAGTAAGTTCAACTCAACCACATTGTTTAGAACTGCTGTACATTTGGGTCAAGCCTGTTATAATTCCTTGCGAAGCAAGGGCCAAAGGCCCGAGCGTAGCGAAGTTAGTAAATTTGTGGTGCCTTGGGAGCTAAGCCACGCGAATTCGAGCGAAAAATATATTTTGGTTTCAAAGAAGACGAAATGGAATGGCGAAAAGCCTCATACGCAAATCCAGAGTTTCAACTCGCAGTGCACCCTCCCCCGAGCTTCGCGAGGTTCTGCGAGACACGTATTTCTAGTACATGTATTGGGTGCCAATAAGTCAGTTTGATTTTCAAATCATGAAGCATGCACATGATGATAAATACTATAATCAAGCTACTCTACTTCATTTTTGATAGTCCATTTGACCAGGCTACTCCATGTGCTGTCCCCCTCCCCCTCCCCTTTCACCTCTCCCCCTCCCCCTCTCCCCCCTTTCCCTCTCCCCCCTTTCCCTCTCCCCCTCCCCCTCCCCCTTCCCCCTTCCCCCTTCCCCCTCCTCCTTCCCCCTTCCCCTTCCCCTTCCCCTTCCCCTTCCCCTTCCCTTTCCCCTTCCCCTTCCCCCTTCCCCCTTCCCCCTTCCCCCTTCCCCCTTCCCCCTTCCCCCTTCCCCCTTCCCCCTTCCCCTTCCCCCTTCCCCTTCCCATCCCCTCCTCTCCCCCCTTCCCCTCTCCCCACACACTCACTCGTTTTATAATTTTACTATGATTTGCAATTCTCTTTTAAGGTTTGCCTGCAGACACACTAACTGGACATAGGGACAGGTTTTATTCTCATTTTGCAGAGTAAGTATTTCTTGGTATTTTAGTTGATATAACTTGATCAGATACCAGACAAGAAGATGTCGTACTAGAAATAAGGTCTCATGGCCAAAAAAAATCCTAAGGGAGATTTTGACAATTTGTCGTACTTATTCATAGCATTCTAATAAGTAACTACTAACAATGTTTTTATGCATCACTGTATCAGTGGATTCTATTCATTCATTCATTCATTCATTCATTTATTCATTCATTCTGTATCAGTGAATTCCATTCTCTGTAGACAGGTAAAATATATTTTCATTTTCTTTTTAATTTTTCTAATCTCTCCTAGGCTAAAGAAGTTCTTCTTTGATGCTGCAAATATGGCTTATGTGAAAGCTTTGGTGCCTGTTCCTGTGCTGCCCCAGGTATGGCATGGCGTTAAAGGGAACCTCCACTGTTATAACAAATTGACGTTAAATTGTTGGAAATAAAGTCTAAATTAAAATTTTTTAAAAAGCAGGTGCAAAATGAATATAATATTAGTGTACAAAAAAATGGATATGAAAATTGCCCATTTTTGCTTTTAAATTTCCCATGCGCCACCATTTTGAATATTTATGACGTATTACAGTTGCCTTATTGTTGCATACAAAAGAACATCGATTCTTTTAACAATAGCAACAACCGTAACACGTCATAAATATTCAAAATGGTGGCGTGCAGGAAATTTAAAAGCGAAAATAGGCGATATTTATATCCATTTGATTTGTACACTAAAATTACATTTGCATCAGTTCTTTTAAAAAATTTAAATTTTAACTTTATTTCCAACAATTTAATGCCAACTTGTTCTGACAATGGAGGTTCCCTTTAATAATATCAAAACAGAGCAGTTTTCAATTGAGTGTCGTGAAACCAAAACCACAGTAATCACTCTGGCCAATCACAAGAGACACAGACAATCCAATGAACCAATCGGATCTCATAGCAAATACATATAGCCGGCACCAAGCGGGGGAAAATGCGTACGAGAAAGGCATGATTGGTTTTGGTTTTACTTCAGATTGGTTGAGGATGCGCACACAATCTTTTAGCCAATCACAAAGCATAGCAATGCAAGACCGAAGCAATCACAAAATTACTTTTGACACTCAATTGAAAACTACTCCAAGGCAGTGGTGTTTAAAGGCCCATTTACACAGGCAATTTTTTGTGCAATTTTTGTTGCACTTGTCGATGCAATTTTTGTCACGCTCAAGTTGTATCTTCAAATTGCATGTGTAAACGGGTGACGATTTCAGTGCGATTTGGGTGCGATTTGTCACCGAATGTATGTAACTTGCAGGGTTTTCCCTAAATTTCAGCTCAGCAGGTAAGGGATTTTTGCTAAGCGGTAAAGGGAAAACTGTGTGTCTTAAAAATGTTCCGGGAGCGAGCAGTTACAGGCGTTATTGAGCTTCAAGCGGTAAATTTTACCGGTTACCGCCTGATAAGGAGAACCCTGAACTTGGCGGTAATTTTTGGAAAATCACAGCAAATCAAAGCAAATGTCGCACCCGAATCGCACAGGAAATTGCTGCTAGTTTACACTTGTAACAAAAGTTGCATTCGAGAGTGAAACAAAAGTCGAATCAAAAATTGCACGTGTTAACGGGCCTTAAAATAAGAGAGTCATGAAAAATATACCAATTATTATTAGGCACATAGTTTGAGAAGTAACATACAATAGTACATGTATACTAGCAACCTCACTTTTCCCCGCCCCACTATGTACAGTAACATAGCATTAAATGTTAAAGACAGTACAGTACTTTATAACTACATATTAATACTCCATGCCTTATGGGAGCAGTGGCCTCCTCCTTATTTAATAATCAATTTAAATTTTTGAATTATTTTTTCCCAGAATCCTCCATCTTTTACATTATCTGATCCCAAGCAAGTACTGGCTAGATCTACAAGTTATGAAGGTCCCCCTCGTAAATCAGTGCCGACTGATGACTTCAAGCGTCAGAGCCTAATGGAACCACTCACTGTTCCCATGACAACAGAACCATTAGTACAAGCAACTCCACAGGTACAAATGCAATGTGTCAGTCATTCTGTACTCAGTTAACCTGTAATAAAGTGCAAAATTTAACAAATTCAGAACTTTATATATAAGAATCATGAAAGTACTGCTTTATACCTTTCATTTTAATGGTCACACCTTACGATTTTGTGACCAGCAGACTTAAAAGTTAGGAACACAATTAACAAATAGATTCCATTTGGCCGTGTGTCTGTTCAGTTATAGATCACAGATGACGTCAAAATGTGGTAAGAACCAAAAAGTGGCACACGAGCCGCAGGCGAGTGTGTCACTGATGTTCTTACCACGTTTTGACGTCTTCAAAACTGTGCACCATGTTGGAAAAAACAAAGCAAACAATTTTTCTATGACGTCAGCCGTGCGTCTGTACTCTGATAGATCATAGCCAACGACCAATCACAGAGCGCGTAGTATTCAGTTCATTGTATAATAAAATATAAACTGCATGTACAATGTATATCAATGGAAAGTACTTTTAGTGATGATGATGATGATGATGATGATGATGATGGTGGTGGTGGCGATGGCGGTGGCGGTGGCGATGATGATGATGATGATGATGATGACTTCATTTCAACTCAGGTTGATGAGGCTGATTAGGCCTCTAGCAAGATTATGCTAATTTACTGAGAAAAATAATATAGTACAATTAAAAAAAATGAAATTAAAGCATTACCACAAAAAAATAAAGTAAAATAAATTATTAAAAATACTAACTTATTGTAATTTACATTTGTATATTTACAATAGATATAACAGCATTCTTAAAATTATTTAATAGTGACTTCTTTGTACATAGTGTATCTGGAAGTGAATTCCAAGCTTTTGAAGCAGTGAAGACCACTGACTTAGTCCCATAACGGGTGGTGTTACTTTTGGGATGACAAGCTTGTTAGTGCCTCTACAATTCTTAATGTTCTCACGAATAATAAACAAGTCTTTTAAATATGAAGGAAGAAGATTATTAACAGCTTTAAAAACCAAGATTAACATATCTTGTATACGTCAATCAGCGTTTTAGAGTTTAGAGTTTTATGACTTCATAACTGACAATCATGCATCATCATGTACCTCATTTAATAACTCCATCTTGATAAGCAGTTGATAATGATCCTGTACAGCTAGCAAAATTTTAATCTCTACCTCTGTGAATACACTTTATGGACACTTCCTTGATATCCACACTAAGAAGATTCAGCAATACGAGTATTCAGTTGTAATAAGACCTTATTGCTATTTTGTTGCACTGTTTCATATTTTTAAAGACTCCAGAGGCTGATATGCTGGGATTACGCGCAACAGATGAACCCCAGTCTGATAACAGGTCTGTTTATCTTGTGTTCATGTGTAGCCTGCACGCAGACATCTCCCATTAAATTCCTTTGCTTCATGCAGGTCCTTTTACCATGTGAATTAGCAAAGGAAATAGGAAATAGACTAGCAGTATGCTGGATGCATGCCACATAATGTACCTACAGAAACCCATAAGTGGGTTGAAACGTGCAACTGTCTCTTGTGCGCTTCAAAAAAAGCTTCCGATTATTCATTTTGCTAAGAAGTTGTTACAGCCATATTTGAAAAATCAAGATAAAAATATTAACCAATCAATTTGCTAGAACAACTTCTATCCAATCTCGAGGGACCGAGGGGTTTCCAAATATGGTACTAAGCAAAAAATGAAAATTCGGAAGCTGTGAATGCGCGTTACACATTTCAACCCACTTATGGGTTTCTGGTACCTAGTAGTAAATGACCTTGTTCGCCACAGCCTCTCAGTAACATAGTTGGTTAGATCATCCGACCGGTTTCTGGAAGGTCATGGGTTCAACTCCTTTTGGGGACTTTCTTTGTCGCATGCATGTGACATGCTGAATAAGTAGTAAATTAACATACAGATTATTTCCTTAGATAAGAATTCATAATTTATAATTCCTGATGCATTGTTAACTGTCCAATATATGATGGATTTCTTTGTCTAGAGACCTAATAATTTATCAGCTACGACAAGAAATAGCACAGTTGAAGTTGGCTCTTGAGCGGCGAGAAAGAGAAGTAAGTTTTGTAATCAGCACAGATTTTCAAGCGTCCAGTTTAGTGGAAATGAAAATTGAACTAAGTTTTTACAGTGATTTAAGATAAATGTGAACAACAAAGAACAAGTAATCAGAGCTGCCAACCCCCAATGTGCAGAAATCTGGAGATGTCTAGAAATCTTTGCATTTTTGTAAGAATATAATTTTTGACTGTGTCTCAACACTCCCCAAAAATCACCCGAAGGCCTTCCAAATGTTGCCGACCAAAAAAAGGGGGGGCATCAGTATTGTTCTGTTTTACGTTTTCCGATCGAGTCGATCGAGAACAGCTCAAATAAGAGCACCAAATCCACTTCTTGTTTTATTTTCCTTTTTGACATCTCGAAAATGACGAAATTAATGAAAACATTTTGAAAAAGGCCACGGTAGGTATTTTCCGGGAGATTTGGTGCTCTAACCGGGAGACCGTGAGATTTGATGAAAAACTTGGAGACTCCCGGGAAAACCGGGAGAGATGGCAGGTTTGAGTAATGCAGATTTTACATTAGATGCTGGGTCCAGTTTAGTGGAAATGAAAATTGAACTAAGTTTTTACAATGATTTAAGATAAATGTGAACAACAAAGAACAAGTAATCATAGCTGCCAACCCCCAATGACTTTTGTGCAGAAATCTGAAGACATCTAGAAATCTTTGCATTTGTAAGAATATCATTTTTGACAGTGTCTCAATACTCCCCAAAAATCACCCGAAGGCCTTCCAAATGTTGCCGACCAAAAAAAGGGGGGCATCAGTATTGTTCTGTTTTACATTTTCCGATCGAGTCAATCGAGAACAGCTCAAATAAGAGCACTACAGTTGTAAATCCACTACTTGTTTTATTTTCCTTTTTGACATCTCGAAAATGACGAAATTAATGAAAAAATTTTGAAAAAGGCCACGGTAGGTATTTTAACCGGGAGACCGGGAGATTTGATGAAAAACTTGGAGACTCCCAGGAAAACCGGGAGAGATGGCAGGTTTGAGTAATGCAGATTTTACATTAGATGCTGGGTAACAGTGATTTGCCATTGCAAACATTGCCTCTCACCAAAGGTTATAATTGAATACTGGATAATTTATTAATACTAACCATATTAACTGAACTGTTTTCTGTTCCATGTACCCATAGGCCAAGGCTGTTGAAGATTCTCTCCATTCACAGATAGCAAGAGTGAGTTAAAATATTAGTAGACATGGTTAAATTGCATCTTTTCATTTCAGCGTTAATCGTACATGTACCTACTAAAAAATATTTACTTTAATTTGCTTTTTTACATTTTTATATAGCTTATGGATGAACTGAATGAGTATAAGACAATTGCTGAAAAGGCCTGTGAGGTAAACACTCAAACATTTTCTCATCATTTTGTATTAATATTATTATTATTTTTTTTTTAATAGGCTTTATTTGACAAAACAGAATATAATTATGTTACAATAAAATTATACATTACAGTGGAAGTTAAATATTTACGTTAAATGCAAAAAGGAAAAAAACTGTAAATTGAACAATTGAAAATAAATATTTAAAGTAGAAATAAATAATATATTGTCAATGTTGGGTAGGAAAAACACCAGAGATCAGAGAAGATCTGCATATTTCCAAATGAAAGAATTGCAGCATACAATTTCAAATTTTCGAGACAATGCAAGGCATTCGTGGATGGATAGGACCGTTTTTATATAGTTTTATTACTTAAATTTGAATTGTAAATAGATTTTAAGACCAAATAACTTTGTAAGTATCCACAATTAGCAGAAATGCTAAATCTTCTAGACACATAAACAAATTAAAGTTGTTATAATTATAAAGCTGCATCACCTGCTGGTGATTTTCAACCAGATGCTCAGTCTACACTGGTATCACTAAAAGGTGACTGACTCGGGAGATTTGTCACTTAATGCAAGAAGCCACATATGCTATTTATATTGAGTTGCACTTAAATTCTCTTGAAACATTTCTCAGTTCTGACACCTACCTTCAAACTGTATTAACCCTGAGGGATCCAAGGTGAATTGGAATTTGGAATTGTTTACTTTTGTGCAGGGTGGAAAAACAGAGAACCCAGTGCAAAGTTCACAGAGAAAAGTGGGAAACAACTTACTGCAATCTCCACCCAGCCTAGTACATTTGACATTCTCTGCTTTTCTGTTGTTCTGTTGCATGTGATATTTCCACTTGAGCTTAAGGCGAGGCTTAACCCCTAACATACTGTACAAGGAGGGGAGTAGGGTGGATGCCACCCCCATCTCAGCGTTTATGGGAATTCGAAAGTGGTGTTCCCTTGAGATACCAACATGTGAGCAGCAGGTGACCTCATCTTCTAGAGAACATGACAAGCTATCTGAGGTTTCCCCCTCCCCTCCCTGCCCTTCTTCCTTGTACCACAGTGGGGGTATCATTTGGTTGTGCATCTGCAAGCAAAGAACATCTAAGTCTACTAATAGGTCAATCTTTATCCACGATGCAGAGTCCAGGATTCAAACACAGAACATATTAATGATAGACATGCTGCTGTCACTACTGTGCCAACTCTGCTACCAAAACAAAAACTAAATTCTATTTTACATTGACATTGATTTCAGGAAAATGTGTTACTAAGAAAAGACCTTGAGAGTAAAGATGAAGACAAAAAAGGTAAATGTGGATTGAATTAAATGCCTTAAGTTTGAGCAGTGACTGAGAATTAACACTCCAAAACTAACTATTTGTAGCATATTCCATTGTACCGTACAGTATTAAGGACCATAAGCGAGGTAAGGACAAGAAGATTTATTGACACAACAACTGAACTAGAAGATGATCGTGTAGCAAAAGCACATGGTCCTCTGAAAGCGAGGCTACATGAAAATGAGGCTAAAAATACACTACACTATTCAATGTGAATGTCTGACTTGGCTCCTGTTGCCTCTGAGCCACAGGAAGCCCACACTGATGGAGCTTAAACTGGTTTCTGTAGCATGAAGCAACTTAGAGATTGGTGTCCTGTGTTTGATATAATGTGCATTAGGACAATGTGAAATAACTGAGATCTTTTAAATGCTTTTATAATGCCTGATTGTTTTTTAATTATTTTACTGCAGATCAAAAAGGTTCATCTGAGGAAAAGTTCACTAAACTGAAAGGAATGTATGGAAAACTGAGGGAAGAACACATCCAGCTTTTAAGAACTGTAGGTTGAATAAATATATGAAGTCTATCAGTGTAATGTTATAGCTCATTACTAACATAATCATATATATTAAGATTGTTTCCAAACTGTTGCATATTACCACAGCAATTCAAACATGCCAGGACATCCAAGAGATGACAATTTAGAATTTTTGCTGGAATTTTGTGATGTCAATTATAGCCCAATTTCGATATATTAAAATTCAACTTCAAACAAAAGACATCACTATGATGCTTAGGGGAATAAACCATACAAATCTCTACTATCATTCCCCTAAGCCTCGTTGTGATGTCTTTTGTTTTAAGTTGAATTTTAATATATCGAAATTGGGCTATTTAGTATCTATGACATTACTGTAAGCTTGTTATGGATATTTTGATTTTTCATTTCTGAAAAGCTATTATTTATTTTCCACACATACTGGACATAACCTATATATGAAAACATCTTGTACAAACTGCATTTAATGTTGTTGCTATATATCGCATTAATGATGTGCTCATTTCTATAATATTTAGAATGCTGAAGTAAAGCAAAAACTGAGTGCCTCTGAAAAGGATAAAGAGGTAATTGGTATGAATAAAAGATAGCTTAAAATTGAATGAAAACATTATTTCTCTTTTTATGGTGGAATTGTGTGGTTCCAGAAAATATCCATACCTTGCCCATGGAAGGTTATTGGAATTTCCAAGGGGGAGGGGTCTCAAAAGCCAAGGTTTTTAATAAAAGGAAAGTGTGAAGGTAAATTGGTTTCAGAGGAGTAGGGTGGGGTGAAGGAAGTGGGTCAAAAAACAAAAAACCTTCCATGGGAGTGGTTTTCTGTGGGGCACAGTGTTCTGTGGGGAACAACACATTGTTAAACTGTTGTCACTCAATACTAAACTTAAATCACACTGGAACAGTTGAACAATCTATAAGAGGAGAAACAAGATATTGATCAACTCCCTGTATAATTTATTATTTCTCATTTGCATGTAACTTGTAAATGAAAATAATGAGATTCTTTTTCATTTAAGGAATTAAGTCAAGTAAATGAAAAACTGCAACAGGAGGTAGATGATAAGGTAAGTGACGTTTAATAACCTTTTACCACCTTAAAGTGTCAAAATAAATAGCATTAATATTTGACAAAATTAATTCTCCAAAAATTTCCACTTGGAATAAATTATTGTTAATATATACACCTTATTCCAAAATGGCGGCCAATTTATTATTCTTTTATATGCATGCTAATTAGCCCTCTTGGCCTCATTTTCGCTTAAAAATTCTTTTGTATTTTGCACATGTTGACGAGGCCAAGAGGGCTAGTTTACATGGATATAAAAGAATTATAAAAGGGCTGCCATTTTGGAATAAGGTGTGTAGTTAGAATACATGTTCTTCTTCCTCACAGTCAACAGAACTTCTGAAAGTCTTTCAAAAAGCAGAAATGGCTGAGCAGGATGGAAAGGTATAAAAAGTTGTTTCTTGAGAGACTTTATTGGGGCTAATCTTGTAATCTGTTTTTAGGATTTCTTTACAAAGCCAAAAGACATCATGTATTATAACCCAAAAATAACGGTCCAGTTTTGTTTAACCCTTCATCTGCCAAAAGTGTCAAAAATCAAAATTCATGAAAAATCCCAAATTTCATTTTGTTGAAAAATGTTCAAAAACAAATGGTACTGTGCAAAGTATTGCTGAAGAACTTTCATTTGAATGGGGTCAGTCACACCCAGCCATAGGATTTTGTTGACAGACTCAAAAGTTAATTAAAAACAACACTCCATGTATATGTTGTAGTTAAAGACCCAGTATTGTCCATTATGCATTGCGTGCTGCGAGCATTGGCAGCCATTTTCCTGATGTTGAAAAATCCGGTAGGTCTTATAGCTCTTTGTAATCCATTTGCATCGGCCATGTCGGTCGTTAAATGTTTATTCGAGTACCTTATTTATCAGGCAACACTTAAGAATGTAATTTAATATAAAACGTTTGAACAGAACAGAAGCACAGGACAATATAATTCCTTTCGAAGCGATAGAATGTTTGCCGCGAGAAAAGCAAAACCCTGGAAAACAATAGAAGCCTCGCTCCCATGCAAACTAAAACAATAACAGAGGCGTGTGAAGCATAATGGACAATACTGGGCCTTTTAAAAGTAGTTTTAGGTAATTTGTTTTAACTACTTTAGGTAATTTTTTTCTATTTTTCTTCTATTTCACTTTTCGAGAGGTTCAAGGTCCAGCCAAACAATAAATTGATGTGAATGTCACGGTTATAAATTAAGAGTATTCTGAGATCGTAACTTGATTGCATGACTCACACCACGCGGTGAGAGATGACAGAATTTTTTTTAACAGTGACTCGTGCGTTAAGCTATATCATGACCAGTATTTGGTCATGTTTTAGAACTTTTGAGACTTGAACACCACATAGTCAGAATAAGTTTTGGGTTTTCTCACTTTCGGTTTAATAAAGCGTAATTTTGCACATTAGAACATGTCACTTGGACTCAGTTGTTACAAACGTTTGGATTGGAAGTCAAATATATATTGTAGGAGAAAAAATTCAGTGTCTCAGGGATTTTATGGGAACAATGGGGCTTAACTGCACACACAATCCCCAAAACAGGTTGAAAGTGTTTAAATTGAGGTATTATTTATTCAATAAAATAGCTACACATGACTCAAATGTTTTGCTTTGCTTTTGTGTTCAGAGAGCTGAGGGTGAAGTTGGAAGACTAACAGAAAAGCATAATGAGCAGGTATAATTTGAAACTGCAGTCACATCATGTTATGTGTGCGGCTGATTAGGGAGACTCCTAGCAGTCCCTCTCTGGATAGTCAAGCGGGCAAGCAAATACATGATCGGCGATCGACCGAGCAAGTGAAAGTAATACAAGCCAAGGGGTGCTGGAGAATCCACCGTGGTCAAACGTCTGAGGCATTCTTCGTTTTATTTAGTGGGATTTTATTTAATATTAAGTGGAAATATGGGCAAGGATGTATAAAAATGATGTTCTAAAAATGATGAGCTTTTTTCTGTTGAAAACTGACGAAAACTCTTTGCGCCTGGTCAAAATCATGTTGGCAAATGGCGCCGACAATTCTGCAGTTCACAGTTTTTAAATGCTTAGAACTTTTTTGGTAAAGTTTCAAAACATTTGGCAAATTGACAGTGTATTGGCAATATATTAAACTTTAAACAGTGAAAATGACAACCTTAACTTTTAAGTACTTTGCTTAACTTTTGCAAATTCCTCTTGTTTGACCGCGGTTAAGAGAGCACAGTCCCTTTTCCTCCCGCTTCTCCCTAGTTTCCCCTCGGCTTTTTTGCTTGCTCCAATCTCGCCGAGCTTGTTTCCTGCTCGATTGACTGAAAAGCTACAGCTAGTGGTGTACTGATTAGGCATTTTTTACTAACGTGAATTGCAATAATGTACTGTCTTTTCATCCAGGTATAAAAGTGGTCACCCTGGTGGAGGGTACTTTACTCTTCTACAGGATATCTATTTATATTTGTTTTATTCTTGTTTGTTTTTTTGAAGTTATTTAAGGGAAAACTCAATTTCCTTTTTTTTCTCAGATTTCTTCTCTCATGTCGGAGCTGGAAACATTAAAAATAGAAAAAATTGAATCAGAAGAAGCAAGGATAACAGCTCAGGAACAAATTGAATCAATGAAAAAAGATCATGAGGGAAAGGTTATTATTATTATTATTCAATTATTTAGTGTTTTTTATAATCTGTGTGGCTTTGAAACAAGACAAGAGACAAGACAAGACATTTATTATCATAATTATCGGCATGTACAATTTCTTGGCACGCAGTTACCAAAAAAGACGTTGGTCAAGGCATGCCAAATTAATTCTATTACATATCAGATATTACAGGTGATAAGTAAAAAGCAAAGAAAAGAAAAGAAGAAATAAGTGTAATAAATTCAAAGCAAGAAAATCTGTTTAATGCAACCTGTGATAGAAGCTAAGGTTTAGGATTTCACGATTTAATTTCTTGTGTTATCATGGTTGAATCAAGGTAATCATCTTTGTCTTTTAATATTTCAAAGAGCACACTGATTAATTTTCGTTTTATGAAACAACATACCAACATACCAACAATGCTGTCAGCTGAACCTGTAAAGCATAACACCAGTGAGAGGCGTCACTGTCTGGTTAGCTCAGTTGATAGAGCATCAGACTGCAGAGCAGGTTCAAATCCAGACTAGACCACCAACCAGGGTTTTGAAAATAACTTGTAAGATCATGCTGGCTGTACTCAGCACCTTGCCGTGTCAGTTCCAATGATTGTGCAGTGACTTTAAGGCATTGGCCTGTGTCACCACATTCAGTTAAGGGAAGGATATTCTTAATAACAATATAATATTTTACATTTACATAGTGCAAACTTTTATATGAATATATTCAGTTGCGCTTTACATTTATGAGAATGAGATCGGACGTAATACAGTGTTTGACTGAGTACCAATTCAAACCAGGAATTCAAAACCAGGAATTCAATGTGATGGTCACACAAGGGAGATGAGGGAAAGAGGTTGTGTTGGAGGAGGAGGGGGGGGGGGGAGTGTTCATTCCAAACAACTTTTGTCACTGATTGTGACCTTCATTGTGTTCAGATTGCAGCACTTCACGGTGATCTGACAGATGTTCAGAAGGGAAAAACAGATGAAGAAGCCGCTAAGAGAGCAGCAGAGGAAACAATAGAAAGGGAAAGAAAAGAAAATGAAGAAAAGGTTGGTGTATTGACTGTATGTCAAAATCTCAGTTTATCTGCCTGGAAGTGTTGTATGGTATTGTCTTTGCTATGTTTTCTCTTTTTTGTAGCAAGATTTTATGCTACAAACAGTCTAACAAGCGGTATTCCTTTTTTCGTTTTAAGATTTCATCCCTTAAGGTGGAGCTGGAAAGACTAAAAAAAGAGAAGATTGAAACAGAAGAAGCAAGAAAAACAGCAGAAGAACAAATAGAATCAATGAGAAAAGATAATGAGGAAAAGGTTATTTCTGTTTGCCTTTAACAGTTTGTTTATATTAGGTCATTATCTAGACTTTGAAAATTGTGGTGCATAAATGTTGTTTTTAGATGGCAGTGCTTAACAGCAATCTGTCAGATGTTCACAAGAGCAAGACAGATGAAGAGGAAGCGAAAAGAAGAGCTGAGGAAACCATTGAAAAGGAAAGAAAAGAACACCAAGAAAAGGTATTTAACCCATAAAAAAAACTAGCTATTATGACTTTGAAACCACTAATGCCGTTTTTTGGCCACTGTCTGGCCAGATTGCAACCAAACTAGCCAAAACGTTGATTGCAACATCAGAACTATAGTCCTTTCTTTTCAAGGGTTAGTATATTGCATTTTTTTTTTTGGGCATGCACACAAGCAAAATTTCTTGACTTTCAAAATTATGATTCACCTACTACCTTTTTTAGATCATTCATTAACATATGCCTTTGAATTCTGTGTAGGTGACTGAGCTGGAAAAAGAAAGACACGAGGAGCTAATGAAAGAAAAACAAGATGTAGTTGGTAAGGGTTCAAACTGACCAATGACCAACATGATGGCTTAACTGACCAATGACATCAACAGCCAGTGACTTTAATACCATGACTCTGAAGGTGACTTCCACTCTCATTGTCAAGGCTATCTATATCCTTGGGTCCAAAACAATTTACTAGGTTAGGTTCCTGGGTGTAGTGCATGGCTCATCTTGTTTGGTATGAATTTAACCAGTTACAAAAAAAGAAAAGGGATTCTAGAGGCTGGGACCATGACTCATGGAGGTGTGACACAGTCTCGAAGTTAACCCTTTCACTCCCAGAGTCAATTATGGACACATGTAGTGTAGTTCTAACTTTTGGGTCTGTCAATGAAATCCTATGGTGTGACCATTCAAATGAAACCTCTTCAGCAGTACTTTTGCATGGTATCATTTGTTTTGAAATGAAATTTGGGATTTTTCTTGAAGTTTGAGTTTTGGCACTCTTGGGAGTGAAAGGGTTAAGTGAAGATTTGACTGTACTACAGCTTGTGTGTACTCCGTTCATAATGGATAGAGGGGGTATTTCAGTAGATGCAAGTACAATTTCCTATAATAATCTCTGACTTACATTTATAATAAACAGGCATGGCTATAGAGACAGCAGAAAGAACAATACAAGATGCGTTGGACCAGTTTGCGAATCCAAAACATAATTCAACAACATGCACTGCAGGTATAAGGAGATCTTTTGTATTTGTAAAGTGTTGATTTGTGTTTAGGCACCCTGTGATACTTCAGGACTCAGAATGGAGAGTTCCATAAGATAAGTACACTACAGGGACAATTATCACTGAATGGTAGCAATTTAATATCATAATTTGTCTCGAGTGATTATATAAAGTTGTCTACTCTACTCTACTGTCAGAAACTGAAACCCATGTGCAAACACGGGAGGCAGTTAGGGTGAAAACAAAGACTGACAAATCAGCCCGGGGGGGGGGGGGGGGGGGTACTCCCGACAATTTAGGATAGGTGTGTGCCGCCAAGGTTCTCAAACCCTGACCCTATTTAAGGGTAGAAAATCGAGATTTGATACCCTTTTTAAGGCCCAATTCAGGCGTATAGTACAGTTTTAACAGACCATATCTTTTTCGTTTTGTGCATTGGGGTGGATACTGCAATTTAGTGACCCTATCTAAGGAATATCTAAGGATCACAATACCAAAAATACCAAAAAGGATACCTTATTTAAGGACTGAGCACCTCAAAAACCCTACCCTATCGGGCGGCACATACCAATGTAGTAATTATAAGGGAGACCCCCCTCCGGCAAATCAGACTCATATGACTATAATAGGTCAAACCATACTTTTTATCACTTGTTTGTTTTTCACCTTAAAACTAACTCTTTTTTTTTTTCATCAGAATATCTGTTGAGCAGAATTGAAAGTCTTCCAGGAGTTGTTGATGAACTTAATGCAAAGTTTACTTCATATCAGCAAGATCACAAAGGTGAGAGTTCAAACATCCCTAACTAACTTTTTTATGTACATGGATGTTTTTACTTGTATGTCACTCTTTGTTTATTCCCATAAACATTTACTGCTCCTTTCAATAACAAGCGAACCCCGAAGTTCAAAAGTCAACTAACAGCTTCGTTTTTCACTGCGCAATTATCATAGCAGACGTCTCAGGAAACAAGGATGTTCAACTCGGCAGGGTCACATGGTCATGTCTGTGGGTTGTGATTGGTGGATTTCAGTCTTGTTTGTGGGTTGTGATTGGTGGATTTCGATCCATTTTGTCAGTTTCAGTGGTCCAATGTTTGCACTTATGTCCAGGGCCGAGTTGTTCAAAGCACGATTAAGCTAACCCAGGATTAGCGTCAATTTTGAATCCAGTTAAACAACTGTACAATTGAAAATTTTCCAAAGTTTTTTGCCCTTCAGCTTCGACTTTAACTTGTCTTCACTACTAGCTATTAATGACCTTTTGAAAACATTTTTAAACAGAGAAATGAAATCCTCGGTTAACGTTTAATCCAGGATTAGCATTAATCGGCTTTCGAACAACCGGGCCCAGGTCATTGCAGATAATTAGATGTATAACAAATTTTGATATCCAACACGAAGCGTCCCATTAAGTCTAAGTGTTAACTATCTTTTTTGAAATGTAAGGTAAGCATTAGTGTTAGTGTTGCTTTTAGTTTAGGGTAAACGCACCTGTTTATCTTTACTTAAAGAGCAGAATTTAGGGGACACTTCGTGACGTTTATTGTCTGAATTTTTGAAAACAAGTGATGTTGAAGTTGAGTTGAAGAGCAAGAGAACACTTTGTGACGCTTATTAAATTTGTCATGCATCTAATTATCTGCAATCCTATGGCCTCGTCGGCTAAGAATTAGACGATATCACGCGCGCTTTCGCACTATAATAGTTTTATAATTCAACACATTGATAACAAAGCACAGTTTGAAGAAAAAATATCGAGTCCGGTCCTTCATTTTTGTATTCTCTTGTCAAAATGCGAAATTTACATACATCGTTGGATATACGTCATGTAGACATAGCGTATATCGATAACTTTTTTACCATATTTGGGCAGTGTATCAATGTGTTGAATTATAAAACTGAATGTTTGTCGTCATAATTATGGCTGATGGCAGTGTAAAACCTAACCATTATCTGGGGCTTGAATTTCAGCATTCTCGTGTTTTTTGAAAGGCGCAGTAGGTTAAAATGTCTTGTGCTTAAGATGTTCTGTAATTTGACATTTTTCAGATGCGGTTCCCTGTGCATGTTGTCTTGGATCATTCTCACATCAGCTTAGTGAATGTATTCTCAACGCCAAGGCTACCTCACATATGGCTCCTACTCAAGAAGCTACAGGTTAGGGATTCATGTGACACAAGTGATCATTTGCCCAGAGCTAGTTGTTAGTTTCTAAAATCCAGGGCGAGGCTTAAGTTTCTAAAACTGTGGTGCTGCCATACATGTACTTGTCCAATACTCAGACAAATTTATGCATAGCATTGTACTGTAATACATTGTGCTGTATTGTGCCGTTCTAGCATGTATTGTTAAACTATTGATTTGGTCATACAATACAATGCTATGCATACATTTGTCCGAGTATTGGACAAACCTCAGATTTTCTAGTCTTATGGCCTTTTAATGAATGGCCACCACCACCACAATCTACGTGAGAGACGCTAGAAAGGAGGGTGAAAGGAGGTTTTGCAACACCTGCCACATAGACTACCACCACCACCACTACTGAAGATGACCTTGATGGCCTTTACTACAATGGAGTAGCCCTGAAACGAATTTTCAGCTCACTGCCTGCACTTTCACAAAATCGTGAACTTGATTGTCTCAAACCTCAAAACCTGGACAGGGCTGAACTTACAGAAACTGGTGATGAGCTCATCTCGAACTCTTGTTCTTTAAACAGTATTTGATGAGATTTTGACTTTGAGGGTAGAGATTCTCTTCCTTTGATGATGATATTTTTGGTTTGCAGATCTTCAGTCGCTTAGTGATTCAGCTGGCAAGGCATCTCTGGACTTGTTAGCACTCTATAAACAAACCAATCCAGGTGAGCGTGTTCATACATCTTCCAGAATAATAGTTATTAGTATAGAGTGGTTTTCAATTGACTGTTGAAAGTAATTTCGCGATTGCTTCGGTTTTGCATTGCTACGCTTTGTGATTAGCTAACATAGAGCAGTTTTCAATTGAGTGTCGTAAAACCAAAACCAAAGTAATTACTCTGACCAATCACAGCAGTCGTAAACAATCCAATGAACCAATCAGAGCTCGAAGCAATTACATGTCGGCGGTGCCAAGCGCGGGAAAACGCGTGCGAGCAAGTCACGATTGGTTTTGGTTTTACTTCTGATTGGTCGAAAAAATGGCGCGAGATTTTTTAGCCAATCACAAAGCGTAGCAATGCAAAACCAAAGCAGTTGTGTAATTACTTTTGACACTCAATAGGCCATTTCCGAGTTGCTTTTTGTCTCGTTATCAAAGCGAGGCTTGGTGCACAACCTTTCATATATAAAATTAGTTTTCATTCACATGTAAATAAAACTAATTTTCACATGAAAGGTTGTGCACCAAGCCTCACTCTGATAACGAGACAAAAAGCAACTCGGAAATGGCCTATTGAAAACTGCTCTAAAACCAAAACCAATCGTGACTAACTCGCATGTGTTTTCCCGCGCTTGGCGCCGGCTACATGTATTTGCTTCGTGTTGTGATTGGTTCATTGGATTGTCTGTGTCTGTTGTGATTGGCCAGAATGATTACTTTGGTTTTGGTTTTACGACACTAAATTGAAAACTGTTCATACCAAACCAGCGCTTTGATTGGCTACTAGAACTCGGAATAGTATTTTCCCCATGTGTTTGAAATAAAGTAACTATTTTTGACCGGCTATCCACTGGTTTGGTATATTGTAAAACAATTATTCACCTCAGTGGCGGTGAAGTGTGGTAGATAAAATCAAGCGGAGCAGTGCAAAACCAAAGCAAACACAGAATTACTTTGACACTCAATTGGAAATCTGCTCCAATGTCGTTGAATGTCGTTAGTACGCTTTGAAATCACCAGCATTCTTTCGGGCCACAGCAGCTGTCAGAACGTTTGATTTACTTACATAAACGTCAATTTGTTGTCACCAGATCCAAATGCTATTGCTGATAAAGTGAATGCTGTAAAGAAGTATATCATTGACATTACCAAAGTGGCTGAGGTGAGTGAACAATACAAAATATTGGCTAACACGTACTAGAAAGGTAAATCAGATCTGTCACATCTATTGAGATGTTTGTTGTTTCGGGGATATCTACGAGTAACTCGTACTAGTCAATGTCTGTGCCAATACTAAACCGCTTTACAGCATTGAGGGTGCATGGGGTATTGCCACAAAATCAAATAACGGCTACATCCTTGGACAAAACTAGTTGATAGTTCGAATTTACCTAGGTGAAAGTGGCAACGTGTAACCGCAGCTATTAAGGGTGACCCGGCAAGCAGACAAGGTGACCCGGGAAAGCAGATAGGATGACGTGGTAGGCGGGTGACCCCGTCTGCCAGGTGACCCTATATCCATGAAAACAGGCTTAGGCAGGTACACCCTCAGTGTTTCCACCAGAGTGGTTAATTGACCCTATTTCCTCCAACAAACCAAGCGCATCATTTACTGATCAAATAATTTGTAAGGGAATTGCATGTTTACTGCCTGGCTAACAGGTTTAGCTGGTTTTCTTAACAGGTTCTTGCTCCTAAGGAGAAGGATAATATGGACAGTATCGGTGGTGAAGTCGACGATGAGATTAATGCTACTGCTGAGGTAAGATAAACCAATCTTGACCAATGTTAGATTTGCTATTATTGATGTTGTTTTGTGGTGCAGTCGAACCTGTAAATAACGACCCTGTATTAAGTGGCCAGTTTCCATAGTCCAGAATTTTCGCCCATACAAACTTTGTATTTACTACCTGTATTAAACGGTCCTACCTTTTAGCAGTGCCATATTTGTCTGTCTTTGTTATTTTTACCATATTAGGCGGCCACACTTAACTGTAAACCTAAAACCACGTATCATTTTACGATTTTATTTTGCTTAAAAAGGATCCATCATGCTCGCTCGTCATTTCATTACGGTGGGAACACTAGGAATATGGTTTAGAGGCAGTTTTGCAACTCTTGATACTCTTTAGAGTTCCATAACTAAGGCTGGTGGCGAACATTTGCCACCGCAGTTACAAGGCAGAAGCCTCTTGATTGTGTTAGTACTGTAAATTCACCCTTGACATTCTAAAATCCCTTTTGTTGTTATCTTTTAGCTTGTTGCAGATTCTGCAGCCAGAATTGAGGTAAACATCTATTATTCCCGTCTGCTACAACAGCGCTGTGTTTAGTTCATATCTTTTAAGTTCTCTGTAATTTCCAAATTGGCTTTGATACATTATCACATGCAAGCGAAGGGTTGTTTGTTGGCAGTTATTTCACAGTTATTCCTCAATATCGACTCATACTTGAGTTCATAAACCGCGACGCATATAACTTTGAATTGACTTTGATCTCATGTTCAGTGAGATTGAGTGGGAAAAAAGTAGTTTTCAATTGAATGTGTTTGCTCTGGTTTCGCATTTCTACGCTTTGTAAGTGGTTGAATAATCGCGCCTCCTTTTTAACCAATGAGAAGTTACACTTAAACCAATCGTGACTCGCTCGCATGCGTTTTCCCGCGCTTGGCACCTGTTACATCTATTCGCTTCGAGTTCTGATTGGATTGTCCGTGTCTGCGTGATTGACCAGAGTGATTTTTGAATTATTTTTTTACACTCGGTAGAAAATTGCTTTAAATGTTATGTAACCTTTGGAAAATAAAAACGTTCATCAAGTAACCAAGAAAAAGGTTTCTTCAAAATAATGTTATTAACTGAATGTTACCATTGCATGGGTTTTCTATCAAGTGAACGACATTTCATATAGCGCTGTCTTCGCTGTTTTAGCCTCGGAGTCGTGTTGCAATGTTTATATATCGAACGTCGGCTATTTATTATTCTTACCGATATTTCTGGTTTGTTTGTTTGTTAATCTAAGGAAATGATAAACAAAGCAAGGGAAAAATACAGTGGTGTTCAACTTGAGGTGAACGGAAGGTATGAAGTTGGTTTATGTATTTTTGACGATTGAACTGTGAAAATGGAGAAAAAAACGTTTATGGTATTCATAGGCTCATCAAACGATTAATTCAGCTCCTTATTAAATTGAAGCTGAAATGTTTGGATTCAGAATTGCTGATCCTAAGTTAGTTGATTTAGTTTATATTTCAACTCAAATAAAAGGATTTGAAAAAATGAATTGCTTATCTCCAGTTTTTCAGTATGTTACAAAATGAAATTTAGTAACTCTTGGGAATAAAGTGTTTATTTGAACAAAACAAAAAAATGATCATTTTAAATTTACCAGGAAGACGATGTTGAAAATATTTTCCATCGTCGTTTATTTACAGGATTCTGGATTCCTGCACTGCATTGATGGAGGTAACTATAGTATAGGAACTGTAACTGTATTTTACTTTATACAACTTTTTTGTAATTTGTTGCAAAGACATAACGAATGACGTATTTTTTAAATACTTTTTGTGTATCTTTTTAGGCAATCAAGAACTTAATAATGAAGTCTAAAGTTTTACAAAAGGAGATTGTCGATGAAGGCAGGGTACGTACTGAAAGTTTGTGTTCTGATAGGACCAACCGTGCCAACTTCAACCGGCTCTGGTTGAATTGTACCTTTTAAGGTAATTTGTTCTTTGAAAGGACAAATTACGTACATTTTGTAAAATTCTGGAAAATAAAGAGTATCAAGGAAAGCACTGCTCAGCAGCTTTAATTTGTATGCGCACACCGTAGGATTTTATCCACAGACTTAGAACATAGAACCAAATTTATACGACTCATGTTTAAGACCATTCAAATGAAAGCTATTGAGCAGTACTTTCCTGTGGTGCTGTTTATTATGCTGTACAAGGTGGTTCTAACTTTTGAGTCTGTGGATGAAATCCTAAAGTGTGACCATTCAAATGAAATCTGCTGAGCAGTACTTTCCTGTGGTACTGTTTGTTATGCTGTACAAGGCGGTTCTAACTTTTGAGTCAGTGGATAAAATCCTAAAGTGTGACCATTCAAATGAAAGCTATTGAGCAGTACTTTCCTGTGGTACTGTTTATTGTACTGTACAAGGCGGTTCTAACTTATGTGTCCGTAAATAAAATCCTGAAGTGTCACCATTCAAATGAAAGCTACTGAGCAGTACTTTCCTGTGGTGCTGTTTATTATGCTGCACAAAGTGGTTCTAACTTTTGAGTCTGTGGATGAAACTCTAAAGTGTGACCATTCAAATGAAAGTTACTGAACAGTACTTTCTGTGGTACTGTTTATTGTGCAGTACAAGGTGGTTTTAACGTTTGACTCTGTAGATGTAATCCTAAAGTGTGACCATTCAAATGAAAGCTCTTGAGTAGTACTTTCATTTGGTGCTGTTTTCGCATATATCTTGGGAGTGAAAGGATTGTCAACTCTTACCAATACAATGGAAGTAGCTTAAATATCAATAGAATACAAGTGAGAGGAAACCGTATAAGTGAAGTTAAGTCTGTACATCAAGGGTGATCATTTGTTTTTCAGGGCCAAGCTACAGCAAAAGAGTTCTACAAGCGCCATCACCGCTGGACGGAGGGACTTATATCAGCAGCTAAGGCAGTTGGATGGGGAGCCAAGGTGCTTGTGTAAGTATGGAATATGTGATTATCTTTTGTTGTTGTTGTTGTTTTGTTGTTGTTGCATGGTAGCGGAGAGGCGCCGTTAAGTGAAGAACAGAGCAATTTTGTAAGGGAAATGGTCAAAGCTATCGTACTCGGACAGCACCCACCGTTTTACAAAAAGACTGGTGATCTCCTAATGAACCTACTTCCCAAACCTAAAAAGATGGTGTCTTGTTGGTATAGCTCTCATTTTATCAGGAGTAGAAACTGACAAAAATATTCAAACCTTCCTGAGCTGTTGTAACAGCAATGCAAGCTTCATGGATACAGAATATTTAATTTTCATCTGATAAATTTGGGCCAATAATTTTGTCCATTAGGCTGATCAGATAGGTGGTCTCTTTCATAGCCCCTGTAGACACGTACGGCTTAAAACAACGACTCGAAAGAAACACACACTTTATTCCTGAACTGGCTGTTAGTCCACTGACTTTCACACACATCCTTGAATACATTACATTCGCTTTTATATACTTTAAACAACGCCCTAACCGTGATTGGCTGAACTCGCACGCTCGACATTACACGTGAATTCTCGCTCGACACTACATTCTCTCCTTTCCTTAGAGTTGACTACGAATGTCCAAAACAAAACAAAGTTCAAAATAAACAAGTAAGTCTCTCAAAGTCAGACAGGAGTAAGTCCTGTAAGTTCTTTCAATACACTCCTAGTGTGGGACATAGTCTTGAAAGCGTACGGGCTTTCTGACGACACGTGAAGATCTCCGTAATCCTTCTTGAACAATCGCTGGCTCGGGAATGTTCACTTCCGTTTCCCCTTCTTCAAACGAACTCTCGGGAAGAGCAGGCTCGGGAACTACTGGATTACTTGCGGAAAATTCTGACCCGGTTGGCTGGACATCCCTATCCCTTCCACCTGTAAGTTCTCTGGATACACCACTCGGGTCGTTACACTTCTTTACAAAAACACTGTTACGTTTGAACTCGACTCCAGCACCGCTTCGGACTGTCACCTCACTTCCTGCCTTTTCAACCACCTTAAAAGGATCCGGACGGAAGTTGGTTGAAAACTTGTTTGACTTTTCTGCTTTCAGCAAAACTGTGTCACCGACACGTATGGACTTGGGTGTGGCACCTCTTCTTGAATCTGCTTACAACTTGCCTTTCAGCTTGTTGGACCAATCTCGATCACGAACTTCTTCCAATGGCACTGCAACGGTCTCTCTTCTCAACTCCGGCAACTTCGACCTCATCTCACGCCCAAACATCAAGAAATATGGCGTGGCACCTGTGGTTGCCTGTGGAGTGGACCTGTAGGCTGCCAACCACGTAACTAACTCGATCCTCCAATTCTTTCCTTCCAGATTCGCGATCTGAAGACATTTGAGCAAGGAACGATTCTGGCGTTCGACCTCGCCATTCGCCTGAGGCCACAATGGTGTCGTCCGTCGGTGTTCAATACCATTGGTTTGTAGAAATGACCGAAACTCCTCGGACGCGAACTGGGGACCATTGTCTGTCCTCAAAGAGTAAGGTACACCAAACCGGGCGAACATAGGAGTCATAGCCTCGATGATCTTGGCACTTGTGGTAGACCTCAGAACAGCAACCTCCAAAAATCTGCTAAAGTAATCGACGACCACCAAAATGCTTTCCCCTGTGGGTAGAGGTCCTAACAGATCTGCACTGCAATCTTGCCAAGGAGCACTTGGGGGTAACACACGAGACATTGGATCAGGTGGATCGTAACTTGAAGTGACTTGACAGCCATGGCACGCCTTGCACACCTTCTCCACATCTTTGTCCATTCCCGGCCACCAGACTTTACTGCGCAATCGGTATTTGGTTTTCACGATACCCTGGTGCCCTTCGTGTGCCAATCCCACCACCTTGTCTCGCAAGACCTTGGGAACCACTATCCTTGTGCCACGAAGCAAAAGCTCGCCATAGGTACACAGTTCATCCTTGACTTGCACATATGAAGTGAGTGTACAACGATCCCAGCTGCCAGACTTAACACAGTTCTTCACTAAAGACAGTTCCTCATCACTGTAAGACGCCTCTTCAATTTCGTTGGGTGACAAAGCAACAGGCACACAACTCTCCACCACAGCTCTGACAAAATCATACTCCTCACCATGGTCCACCTGCTCAACAGCGTTTAACCGAGACAAAGCATCAGCAATGTTCGTTTTCCCAGGCCGGTACACCACTTTAAAATCGTACCCCTGTAAGCGCAGCACCCACCTCTCAATTCGAGCGCAAGGCTTTGACGTGCGTGAATAGATGCGTTCCAGGGGCTTGTGGTCGGTCTCCAGCTCAAAGCTCAGCCCTGACACGTACATTCCGAACCGCTCACACGCCCAGACCAGAGCCAAAGCCTCCTTCTCCGTTTGGCTGTAACGCCTCTCCACGTCAGTCAAACTCCTCGAAGCATACGAGATAACTCTCCACGTTCCTCCTTGCTGTTGAGTAAGAACGGCACCCAAACCAACTGGGGACGCGTCTGCAATGATTCTCGCCCTGCAGTCAGCTCTGAAATAGGCCAGTGTCTCCGCCTGTGTAATTAAATTCTTCAGATCTTGGAAAGCTGTCTGCTGTTCCTCGCCCCATTTGAAGGTAACACCTTTTCTTGTCAACTCTTGAATTGGCTTAGCAACAGAAGCAACATCCGGCATGAACTTCGCAGAGTACTGGACCAGACCCATGAATGAACGTACTTCAGACGCATCTTTCGGAGGCCGTGCATCTCTGATCGCAGCCACTTTCTCTTCACTTGGGTTTATGCCATCGCTGGTCAGTTCATGACCGAAGAACGTGAGCTTTGGCAACCGAAATTCGCACTTTTCTCCATTCACCGTCAACCCCACTTCTTTCAACCTGTCCAACACCGCAAAAAGACATCGGTCATGCTCGGCTACATCTTTGCCATGAATAATGAGATCATCTGCAATGTTCGCTACACCAGCGCAACCTCTCAACACATCCCTGATAATTTGCTGATACTTTTCTGGCGCTGACGTCACTCCAAACATCAGACGTTTATACCGATACAAGCCTCGGTGCGTGACAAACGTAGTGATGTATCTGCTTTCTTCGCTGAGCATAATCTGATGGAATCCCCATCTGAGGTCAATCTTGCTGAACACCGTGCTGCCATTTAAGTCGTACAAAATTTCCTCCACAGTGGGAATTGGGAATCTCTCGCGGATTATTGCCTCATTCGCACGGCGCATGTCTACGCATACCCTTACGTCTCCATCGGGTTTCGGGATCACTACCAAAGGCGAAATCCAACTTGAAGGACCCTCTGGCACTTCCTCTATTATGTCCTGGTCAAGGAGCTCGTCTAGCTTCTTTTCCACTTTCTCTCTTAACCCGAAGGGCGTTCTCCGCACTGGCTGGGTAACAGGCTTTACTGATTCGTCGATGTGAAGTTTGAGCTCTACCCCTTTAAGCAAGCCGACACCCTCAAACAAGTCCTTGTATTTCTCTCGGATATCGCTCTCCAGCTGACCAGCAGTTACACTGTTTGCTTGTGAAGGACCAACGCGTAGGAGATTGAGTGTCTCAGCGGTTTCTCGGCCCAGCAGCGTTCGTCCGTTGCCCTTGACAACCACAAAGTCTGCTTTACAATGGGCATTGCTCTCAGTCAGCATCACATCTGCAGTAAAAGTTCCAAGAGTTGGTAAAGGTTCTGTTCCCCCATATGCAAAGAGCTCTCTAGCTGATTTGCGTGACTCGCATCTGATTCCGTTCAGTTTAAGCATCTCCCAGGTCTGTTGACCAATCACATTACACGTAGCTCCAGAATCGATAAGCACATCAGACAACACCACACCTCCGACGACTAAAGTCACCACACCACAGTTTTGCCTCCCGTCTTCCACCACAAACGCATAGTTGGGACCTTGAGCTCCTCGAGGAGGTTCTGCATCCTGGCCTTCTGTGACAAGATTCATCTCGCGAGGCCTCCCGCGTCCCCGCGCGCGTCCACGTCCACCACCTCGTCTGCCCCTGCCGACTTTGGACCCTGGTTCAGGCGTATTGCGTTGCTGGCCTCGAGGACACTTGACCTTAAAGTGCCCAATGCCTCCACAACCTCTGCAAACTCGGTCACGAGCCGGACACTTTCTGTCTCCACTGAAATGTCCTTCTTGCCCGCAACTGAAGCATGTCTTCTTTTTCCTGGAACCAGCAATTGCATCAGACTTGCCTGCACCCACTGCATTTAACTGATCACTCACTTGACCTTGGCCCTGTTGACCTTGGCTGTTCACTGGACTTCCCGCTTGTAACTGATCAGCACTGTATTGTTTCAACTGGCGATCAACTGCTTCTTGTGATCTTGCAATTCTCAACAAATCTTCCAATGTGACTGCTCCCTCTTTCTCCAGGAATTTCCGACGTAATTTACTCGAATAACATTTATCGATCACTTGATCACGGATGTAGTCATCTTCGTTTTCGCCAAATTCACAACTAGTCGCACGTTGACGAAGCCTACAAACGAACTGATCGACAGTTTCTCCGCTTTCCTGCGCGATTTGCCTGAACAGGTGCCTCTCGAAAGGAACATTTGCCTTTGGAATGAAATAGTCATCCAACACTTTAACTGTTTCCGCAAAACTGGAACTCGCACCCTCGCCGGCAAGCGTAAAATAAATTTCCTGCACATCTATTCCGGCCACATGTAAAAACAAAGCTCGCTTCTGTCCGTCATTCTGTACTCCTTTCCCGGTAACGTACAAATTAAACGCTCTCTTCCATTTCTTCCACCGTTGATTCAAACTGTGTGGTTCAACCTTTGGATTAAACCGTTCTAAAGTTCCAACATCCAAAACAACCGCCGTACTCGAACCACTTGAACTAGGCGTACCCGATTCGCTCGATTCCTCGCCTCCCGGCATCGCTGACAAAATCCCTGTCGACTACCACGACAAATCGCTCGATTCTCGTCGCCAATGTAGACACGTACGGCTTAAAACAACGACTCGAAAGAAACACACACTTTATTCCTGAACTGGCTGTTAGTCCACTGACTTTCACACACATCCTTGAATACATTACATTCGCTTTTATATACTTTAAACAACGCCCTAACCGTGATTGGCTGAACTCGCACGCTCGACATTACACGTGAATTCTCGCTCGACACTACAGCCCCCTACCCCTACACAAGGTGGGTCCTCGTCAAATATACCTGTTATGACCACTACTCTAATGATAGCTATGAAATGAAAAACAAAGTAATCAGAAAAAGTGATCGGTAAAAACTGGTGGCAGCGTGAGCGAGTAATTGGAAAGCGCTGACTTCTAATCTGGAATGGACCCCGGGTCCGTTACCTCCTCCCTGACCACAGGGGCGGATCCAGGGGGGGGGGGGGGGTAAAATGGGTGAATTTCCACCCCCCTTTTCTGAGACCCTTTCTTTCTGATGCACTGACCTCAAACACCTCAACCAGGCTTTGGTTCTATTGCATTTAAAATTTCACCCCCCATTTCAAAATCCTGGATCCGCCCCTGGACCACTCAATGCACATGCAACACGGCAGTCCTAAATATGTATATACCCAACTGATATGCATCCCACCGAATGGAATGACATAACAATGTTAATTACTTTGAATATTTATTTTAATGATGTATTTAGTGTCTCAAATAAGCTCTGCAGTGAAACAAAAGAAAAAGCATGCCACCGCAAGCAATTGAGGAAAAAGCTACTGATTACAGTTATCTTTCAAAAAATGACAAGTCCTTGTTCTCAAAGCTCTCGTAACTAGAGCTGGTCGCTTAGTACAAGAGCCTTCAATCAGACAGAGTATTACTGAGCAATCATACACGAGTGTTCCATCAGGTATTCAAACACCTCGAAGTTGGTTAAAATAACACTCGCCTGCGCCTCGTTTTCTCAACCCACCTCTCGGTGTTTGGAAATCGTGATGAAACACTTGTCCTCGTGTTTGATATATTACTTCCATTAAACAAGGTTTCGTGAGAGTGGTCGCTGGGGAGAGCGGGTCGCTTACGAGAGTGGGTGGAAGAAGAACTTTTACTGTTTCATTTTTTTAGGGTTTAGAAGCTCTCTCTTCCTTCTTGTTCCTTGCGCTTCTTTAGTAGTTGCTTCTTTAGTTCTTCATTTGTTTCGTCATTCTAAAAGATGAAGCGTTATAATGTTTTTACTGCAGCGACTCCGCTGATAAAGTTGTCCAAGGACAAGGCAAGTTTGAAGAGATAGTGGTGGCTTCAAATGAAATAACAGCAAGCACAGTTCAGCTGGTAAGTGAAACGATGCACCTTTACTCTTACTCGTGAATACTTAAATTTCTAACACTTTGTGACACTATCGTTGCTTAGTGACGGTAACAACGAACCGTTTAGAAATTAATATTCTAACGGCCTGATATAGAGACTGGTGTATTGTCAAGGACGGGTTGGGGAATTGTATGTTGCACAGTAATGCCCACTGCCCCCACATCCCCCTCCCCCGTCCCCGTCTACCACCCCTCACCTCTCCCCATTATGCACACTGTATAAGCATTTTAGAAAAACAGGTGGGGGAAAAGCTGCCCGGTACAGAAAAAAGGACAAGTCTCCCTTTTTAGACCAAAGTTATTTCATGGCGAACAAAGGAACAAAAGTGATTTTTTTATCATTCTTCCAGTGACTTCTTTAGAGCTACTTATCATCCAAAAAGTTTTCTTCGTTTCCCGACGCTAAATTATGTGTTACCGGAAACGAAGATTATGTGAAGCCTGACCCCGGGTTACAACCGTGGCTTCTGTATTGCTGGAGTTCACATATAAATACATGTACTAAATACATGTGTTATTCCTTGTTGTTTAGGTAGCAGCATCAAGAGTTAAGGCTCGACAAGCGAGCACTGGATTATCAGCTCTACAGGGCGCCTCTAGGAATGGTGTGTTTACTCTTGATTATGGTTATGTTAATAATAAGGCCGATTTAGACGGCACAACTTTGTCGCATGCGCGATTTCAGTGCTTATGATAAACCTGCGACATGAATCATATCGTGGAAATCAAACCTACAACTGGCTTGAGTGTCGCGTATGGCCTTATCTCCGACGAAACAACATTCTATTCTTTCGTACTTCGATTGAATTGAATGTTATTCGGTCAGCTGTTATGCAGCTTTAGTTCATAATTAAGTGCGACACACGACATTAAGATGCATTAAGAAAAAAAACCCTTTTATATGGAAATATAATCAGAACATCTTCGTTTTTATATGGAAATATGATCAGAACATCTTCGTAATATCTTTCGCAGAAATCTTCAAAAATTATCGATTATAGGAAACGTTCGTTTTACATTCGGACAATATTCAGAGTTTCGAAAACTCGTGAAAAGAGCTAAAATCTCCCTCTCATTCATATGGAGCAGTTTTCAATTTTAGTGTCGAATGTAATTTCGCAATTGCTTTAGTTTTTGCGCTTTGTGATTGGCTAAAAAATCTCGCGCCACTTTATTAACCAATCAGAAGTAAAACCAAAACCAAAAGTGACTTGCTCGCACGCGTTTTCCCGCGCTTGGCGCCGGCTACTTGTATTTGCTTCGAGTTCTGATTGGTTCATCGGATTGGCTGCTTAGTCTGTGATTGGTCAGAGTAGTTACTTTGGAATTGGTTTTAAAATAAATAAAAACTGCCCCAATAAACAAATTGCTTGTTTGCTTGGAGATGTATCTGCGCACCCGTGTATCATCTTCATTATTTATTTTTTGCTTTATTTTCAGTCGTCGAGTCTGCTGCTGGCGTAGTAGCATCTGCTAAGACAGGCGCTGAAATGATCGAAGACAGCAGTAAGTACTTACATTCACATGTACCCATCTGGCTGGAAATTTGTTTCTATCACTTTTAAAGACCCGCCTTTAAACACAACCACAGCAAAGTACTGCTCGGCAACGTTTACTGGAATGGTCTTATCCACATTATGAAAAGTTGTTAATGCAAAATAAACAGCACCACAAGAAAGTACTGCTCAAGAACTTTTTTTTGAATGGTTGGTCACATTTTGCACAAGGGTCCCTTCCCCAGACTCAAACGTTAGAATTAACTTGTAAGCATAGTGGACAGCACCACAAGAAAGTACTGATCGGGACCACCTTTTATTTGAGCGGTCACATTTTATGATTTCACCCAGACTCAAGATTTAAAGTGCCACTACGACGAAAATTTTTGTGTTTCTTTTCCGCTGTTTTTAACGCAGATGTATCTAATAGGTTTAGAAAAATGCGAATTGCTACAAATTAGATTGATATAGTCTTACACAGCCGAGAAATAGCTGGCCGAAAACCCACGAAAATCACGTAAAATCCGTCCGCCATTACTCCGGTAAACACACGTTTCCATATCTCAAACTGACCTTTCCTTTTCACTTTAAGATACATGAAGTAAAACCTATTTCACACTTAGAGTAAAATTAGAAAAAAAAGATCAGTATAGTATATGCCTCGAACCCGAGTCGTTCGCTTCATAACTAATATCCTTATCCACTATACCGTGACCAACGTGGATTAGCTGCCGGGAGATGTAATTTTTAACCTATTTACAGAGTTACTCATAATAACTCGTTTTCAAATCAGTGCTTAACCCTAAAAACTGTAGATCAATGCTAAACCCCAAAACGCTACTCTTTGCTTAACCGGAGCTCTGTTCTCTCAGTTCTCCGGCTTCTCTGCGCAATAAATGGGGTTTTGTTCTCGTGTACGTCAGTACTACGGTATAACAATAAAATATACTACGTTGTGTAAAACCTCATAAGGTGTCCAAGGTCAGTTTGAGAGATGGAAACGAGTGTTAACCCATTACTCCGTTCATAAATCCGAGCCCACGTTCTACTGGTTTGCGATCTGGTACACGTGACTTGATTTGTGACGTCAATGACTCAACGCGGTTCCCTCCGCACGCATTTTGGTTTCAGATAAATGAATACTGGTTTGCGATCTGGTACACGTGACTTGATTTGTGACGTCAATGACTCAACGCGGTTTCCTCCGCACGCATTTTGGTTTCAGATAAATGTCACGATTGACACTGCCTCTCCAGCAAACAAAGACAACTTTGATATCAAGCTAAACTGTAATCCACATCAATCCCTGCAATACTGCGCTTTATCTCCAAACTACTACTTTTGTTTTGTACTATAGGATCTTTTTATCCAAGTAAGTTGCATATTTTGTGCCAATTGGCGATATAACGTGCTCAATGACTCAACACGTACCTTATAGCACTTAAAATTTTTATTCTGACAACCATTTGAATTTACGACGCCAAACTACGGATAAATATAACTATTAGGTTACCGCAGAATAGATTCCTAGCCATCCGATCGGCTGTCTTTTTCATGACTTGGAATAAAGTAGAGAAGACTTTAGTATAAAAGAGTAGAGTAGATCAGAACAGTGGAGTAGACAACCGTAGCGTAGAGAAGATTATTTAAACAAGGTCAAAGATGTTAAACTACCTACAGAGACTTGTGCTGAAAATGTTCACATGTTCATCACCTCATACCAAAGGGCAGGATTAATGTACTTTAAAGTGGCATTGTAACGTAGATTTTGCTGTGTTTTGGTCAAAATACACTAAATATATGACAGAGTACCTTTGTTCAAACATAAAATTGCTTTTAGAACACCAAGAAGATAATATCAAGTGATTTCTTTCAGGGAAGAACAGACCGTAATAAGTTTTTCTGCGATTTTTCCACAACTCTTGTGACGAACTTGAAAAAATTGGCCAATTTTTTTTTTTTAACTTCAAACATGCTAGACACAATGTTTAGGGTATACGGTACATGATACACGGTACAAAATACACGATGCATGCTTACATGGGTATGCGGCTGTCTTGGGGGAAACCTCATTGATAGTTCAGGGTGCTTGTCGACCCTGCCCTGCATAGACAAATGCATGATGCGTGATGCATGCTCTGTGATGCATGATGGGTTATACGTGATGCGTGATACCTGATGCGTTATGCGTTATACACTGCGTAAAGCGTAATGCTTGCTGCATGATGCGTGACCCTCGGGACACGGTACTTGCTACAAGGTATACGGTATACGGCACATGGTATACGGTAAACGTTGCATGGTATACGGTACACGGTACACGCTACTGCATATACAGTACATGGTACACGGTACATGCTTACATGGGTATGCGGTTGTCTTGGGGGAAACCTCAATGATACCTCAGGGTGCTTGTCGACCCTGCCCTGCATAGACAAATGCATGATGCGTGATGCATGCTCTGTGATGCATGATGCGTTGTACGTGATGCGTGATACCTCATGCGTTATGCGTTATACACAATGCGTAAAGCGTAATGCTTGCTGCGTGATGCGTGACCCTCGGGACACGGTACTTGCTACAAGGTATACGGTATACGGCACATGGTATACGGTAAACGTTACATGGTATACGGTACACGGTACACGCTACTGCATACACAGTACATGGTACACGGTACATGCTATACAGCACACAATACACGGTTCACGATACACAGTACATGCTTACATGGGTATGCGGTTGTCTTGGGGGAAACCTCAATGATACCTCAGGGTGCTTGTCGAGCCTGCCCTGCATAAACAAATGCGTGATGCATGATGCCTGCTCTGTGATGCATGCAGATGCGTAATACATAATACTGCCGCAAAAGAGTTTTATTGTGTGAGTTCCGGCTTACTCAAGTTGGTGTTGACAAATGGTTGCTTATCAACTTACAGGTATGTCGATCGAGCTGCTTAGTATATTCTGTGCAAGGCATAAAACAGCTTCTTCTGTGTTTAGTTAAAGTAATAGTGCCTTAGATAACCCATTCTGGGTTCAAGGAAAGCGAATTCTAGACTGATTTATCTTCGGTGAACGTTTTGCTATGAACCGTATGGTTTGACTTGCTAAAAGGTCATTATTTGTGTACTTTCTAAATGTTGTTAATTTCATTGCAAAGCGTTGTCACTTTTGCCGAGAGCAACTTGTCGTGAGTTGTCAGCAATTAAGATGTCATTTCAAGCCCTAACTAGATACTTTTAAATGTTTTTCATTCGCCTTGTGTCAAATTGTTAAAACGCACTTGAAATTTCTAGAGACACGTTTTAAAAAATCCAGTTAGATATACATGCATACATACACTTTATTGTGCCTTCCTGAAAAGAGCTTTCAAGTTTGTTGTGTTTAATTTAACGACCGGTTTCTAAATATAATGTAATAATCATTTCAGTTCAGAAGCATTGGAACGGAAAAGCATAAACTTATATTTTTTACTGCCTATAGCATTTAAAATTCTTATTCTGACAACTATTTGAATTTACGACGCCAAACTACAGTTAAATACAACCATTAGGTTGCCGCAGAAAATACAACAGATTCCTAGCCATCTGATCGGCTGTCTTTTTCATAACTTGGAATAAAGTAGAGAAGACTTTAGTATAAAAGAGTAGAGTAGATCAGAACAGTGGAGTAGACAACCGTAGCGTAGAGAAGATTATTTAAACAAGGTTAAAGATGTTAAACTACCTACAGAGACTTGTGCTGAAAATGTTCACATGTTCATCACCTCATACCAAAGGGCAGGATTAATGTACTTTAAAGTGGCATTGTAACGTAGATTTTGCTGTGTTTTGGTCAAAATACACTAAATATATGACAGAGTACCTTTGTTCAAACATAAAATTGCTTTTAGAACACCAAGAAGATAATATCAAGTGATTTTTTCAGGGAAGAACAGACCGTAATAAGTTTTTCTGCGATTTTTCCACAACTCTTGTGACGAATTTGAAAAAATTGGCCAATTTTTTCAAGTTGCAGTCCATTTCCATCCTGGCCATCTACAGCCAAAGATAACGAATACTAGTTTCTGTGCACTGGTAGAGTATTTGTTACCAAAACTGGACCATTATTTTAAGGTTTTCATTGAAACAAATATGTTTTTGGCTTTTCAAAGTGATACTAAAAATAGGTGACAGTCTCCCTTTAACTTCAAACATGCTAGACACAATTTTTAGGGTATACGGTACATGATACACGGTACAAAATACTCGATGCATGCTTACATGGGTATGCGGCTGTCTTGGGGGAAACCTCATTGATAGTTCAGGTTGCTTGTCGACCCTGCCCTGCATAGACAAATGCATGATGCGTGATGCATGCTCTGTGATGCATGATGCGTTATACGTGATGCGTGATCCGTGATGCGTTATACGTTATACACAATGCGTAAAGCGTAATGCTTGCTGCGTGATGCGTGACCCTCGGGACACGGTACTTGCTACAAGGTATACGGTATACGGCACATGGTATACGGTAAACGTTACATGGGATACTGTACACGGTACACGCTACTGCATATACAGTACATGGTACACGGTACACGGTACATGCTTACATGGGTATGCGGTTGTCTTGGGGGAAACCTCATTGATAGTTCAGGGTGCTTGTCGACCCTGCCCTGCATAGACAAATGCATGATGCGTGATTCATGCTCTGTGATGCATGATGCAAGGTATACGTGTTGAGTCATTGAGCACGTGTTGAGTCATTTTTAAGTGCTATAAGGCACGTGTTGAGTCATTGACGTCACGAAATCTTTAAGCCAACTCGATCCAACTCTCAGGGTTTGATCCCGGTCATTTTTGAATTGAGAAATGGCGACAAGCCGAATTCGAAATGTAAAGTCAAAGGCCCACAGTCAGCCACAATGCACCGCGCGCCTGTGTGAATTCGCACAGTTGCAAATTAACCAATTAACCAATCAAATAGCGACTTTAACAATAGTAGCTTTTCAAAAGAAAAACAAACGGCCGCGGTGCATTGTTGCTGACTGTGGGCCTTTAAAATAATTGTACTTCCCGTACGAGTTTTGACTTGGAACTTCGCAAGGTAAGTAACGAGTACTTATATTTTCAAAAGATGAAGAGAACAGAAAATGTATATCTTTTTATTAATCATAGTGGCACTATAAACCACCGTATTCAGAGTAATAAACAGTTTCGCGTAAGAGTACTGCTCAGTAGCTTTCATTTGAATGGTCACACTTTAGGATTTCATTCTCAGACTCAAAAGTTAGAGCCACCTTGTACAGCATAATAAACAGTATCACAGGAAAGTACTGCTCTGCTCAATAACTTTCATTTGAATGGTCACACTTTAGGATTTCATTCACAGACTAAAAAGTTAGAACCACCTTGTACAGCATAATAAACAGTATCATAGGGAAGTACTGCTCAATAGCTTTCATTTGAATGGTCACACTTTAGGATTTCATTCACAGACTCAAAAGTTAGAACCACCTTGTACAGCATAATAAACAGTATCACAGGAAAGTACTGCTCAATAGCTTTCATTTGAATGGTCACACTTTAGGATTTCATCCACAGACTCAAAAGTTAGAACCACCTTGTACAGCAAAACAAATAGTACCACTGAAGAGTACTGCTCAATAACTTTTATTCACATCTATAACATTCACAAGAGTATCTGCTCTAACCCACTAACCCCTACATTGCATTTCTTCTCGTAGAAGCAGTTCCAGATTACTCCAAGCTAACTCTTACGCAGGCAAAGAGATTTGAGATGGAATCGCAGGTGCGTATACATAACCTGTTCAACTTTAGAATCTTCATTGATTTTCGCAAATATATGGGTAGTCTAGGGAAATCGGAAAACATCGTTTGGTCCTTAGTAATGTTCGAAAGACTTCGATTGATGCACTGCAATTGTTTTGTTATCATGAAAACATAAGAAATATTGTTTGGATTAAGAGGAAGTCTGGTTGAATATTTTTTGCTCTACTTAACTTTAGAATAGTTTTGTGCGTTTATCTCGTTAACATTTGCAGCATCCCAAAACGGTCAGCTGTCTTACCAATGGCCACGGCTTTGGAGGGAGGGGAGGGTGGGGAGCTAGATGCAAGGGGTGGGGGGTCGGGGGTCGGGGGTCGATGGAGTACATCAGTGATATGATGTTTGTTTTTTTTCTTTTGGTTTTTGAGGGGGGAAGGGAAGAGGAGTTGAGCGGATCTTTGGAAGTGGTTTGAGACAGAACTGATCAACGCATGGACAGCAACATAGACTGCTATCAACCAAGAGTGTTTTGTGTTATTCTCGACTGTTTTGATTTGTTCTTCTGTCACCTCTTTTTATGACAATACTGCATATTTGGTGTTATAATATCTTGGCCAATTTAAACTGAGTAATTATGCTGTGCATACTGTAATAGAATAGATGCTTCATCTTCAATGTATCGTGTTATAGAGCAGTTTTCAATTGAGTGACGTAAAACCAAAACCACAGTAATCACTCTGGCCAATCACAACAGACGCAGACAATCCAATGAACCAATCAGAACTCGAAGCACGTACATGTAGCCGGTGCCAAGCGCGGGAAAACGCGTGCGAGCAAGTCACGATTGATTTTTTTTTTTTGTTGTAATTTTTTTATTTTTTTACAGCATCCTGCTAGTAATCTACAACACTTTACACGTTTACGTTACATTACATTAAACTATTTTGCATTTCACTACATCACTAGTATAGTATAACCGAAAAATAATTTCATTTCATTACTTATAATTATAACTATAGACTATACAATGCAATTTACACTTACAAGCACACACACCCACATTACATCACAAACACACGACTGACTCTGATGTCGTCAGACCTAATGCGCGTAGTTTATATATCATGTAGAGTATAGTATTTAAATGCACCAATTATAAGTCAATCGTTTCTATATATTTCCCCCATTTCGCAGTATGATTAGATAACTTATTTTTTGACTTTGCAATCTCTAGTTCAAGATTTTGAATCTTTTGTACTCTAGCCTTAAATACTTTAATTAAAGGAGAGGTGTGATTACAACGACATGAATACAAATATTGTTTAGCAATTAGTAGTACATGATTAACAAATAACTCGTCTTCACAATTTGACATTCCAAACATGATTTCTCTGTTATTAAGATTAAATATATTGACTTTTAGATTGCAGAGCCATTTTATAACCTCTTTCCAGAATTCATTGGTGTAATTGCAAGAGATTAAAAAGTGTTCGAGGGATTCGTTTTCTTTTCCACAAAAAGAACATACTGGGGAAGGCAAAACACCGATTTCATTTAAAAAGTCATTTGTCGCAAGGTACCTGTTTAATAGTTTGAACTGAAATTCACGCAATTTTGTATCGGAGGTGACACGATGTGGTAAACTATATATTTCTCTCCAATCAAGGGCATCATTTATAAAATAACTATTGTATTTCTTTTGAGCAGAGGGGGTAGTAATAACTCTATTTCGGAGTTCTTCGTAAATAGTTTTAGACACGGCTTTATTAATAGGAGTCTTTTGCCCGTTTAAACTTAAAACAATTAGCTCCTGTAAATTAAATACTTTTTTGTCAGAGTAAGAGGACTTTTTTAGCAAATCTCGCCACTCATTTGGCAAGGCGTTTATCACGGATACGAGTCTAAAAAGATCCAAAGGAGTAAGATTCAACTCTCTCACATTACATTTGGTTATAAACTCATGATTTTCAGAGATTAGGTCAGCTATTCTTAGAATCCCCTTTTCTGCTAATGTTTTAAAAAATACAGGTTTTCCATCAACACAAATAAATTTATTGTTCCAAAGAATAGTTTGGAGAGTTACGTCTTCGCATTGATTATTTGCCAATGAGCATTTTGCGAAGCTTTTTAAACAATCTTCGTAAAAAGGAGGAAGTTTTATCGGCAACATTTTAACATCGAAATTGCAACATAAGATAAGCTTACCTCCAACCAATTTTAAGTAATGCAGTAAAATAGTCCAGCTACTCGGTTCGTCACTGGCTAATTTCTTACAACAAATAATCCTCTGTGTTTCAATCATGGAATTTAAATGTGGAGCCTTCAGCCCTCCGTCCTCAATATCGCCAACCAGAACAGAACGCTTAACCTTGTCTTTTCCTTTCCAAATGAAATCGAAAATAATTTTGTTCACCTCTTTAACAAACTCTTAATCAGAACAAATCATGCTTGCCCTAAATAGAAAAATAGGAATTATGAACGTTTTGACTATCTGAATTCTACCAATTATCGTAAGATCTCGCCATCTCCAAATATGTAATTTTTGTTTGATAGAGGTAACAATTTCATCAAAATTCAACTTTCGTTTAGCACGTAGATCGTAGGTAAAGTGAACTCCTAAGATTTTTACTGCGTGTTTAATTTTTAGGTTTCTTATTTCGGTATCGTTTCGCAAAGAATGATATCCACGATTACCTAATAACATTACCTCGGACTTTTCATGATTAATTCTAAGGCCAGAAATTTCCCCGAAATCTTCTACTAGTTCCATAAATATTTTAAGTGAGTGATCACTCTTTGATTTTGATTTTTGATTGATTTTGGTTTTACCTCTGATTGGTTGGGAAAGTGGCGCGAGATTTTTTAGCCAATCACAAAGCAAAGTAATTCAAAACCAAAGAAATGGTGAAATTACTATTTTCACTGTCAAAATAACCACGGATTTTGCCTGCGCGCAACGCCTGTATCTTTGTAACACCTCAGGGTATTAGAGACAATGTTATATAAGTCTCGAGGGACTCCATTTGTCTGTTTAAGCAAATTATCTCGGGTTTTCGGTCTCTTCGCCAAGTAACGCCGTTTTGGCCCAGTGTGAAATTTTTGAACTCTCCTACCTCCCCTTCGGCGACGCGCATCACTCTCTACTATCTCTGTCATACGACCCTCTGCCTTTGCAAAATCTCGCTTCCCATCGCTTAGTTTCGCAAAGGCAGTAAATGGATGTATTGACAGTGAAAATTGAAGTATTGAAACACAATTGAATACCGCTCTATCAGACCTGTGGTAATAGCAGTTCACCTCGACCTTGTCTGCGTTCAGTGTATTATCAGCCCTGTTATACCCCCAGTTCTAGTGTTTATTTAAGTCTGCTTCTTCACCTTAGGTTCGAGTCCTTGAACTTGAGAGTCAGCTAACAAAAGAGCGAAAAAAACTAGGAGATCTGAGGCGAGCGCACTACCAACTCGCCGGGGTGGAGGAAGGACTGGAAACCCAGTAGCCACGTGCTTCATGTAAGAATACCTACAATCTTGGTCAGAAATTTTGGGACACTTTACCTTTTTCCCCACAAATTGACTTTGTCGTTACCTCCCCCTCCCCACCCCGAATACAATGTTGAGTTTTATGCATATAACCAAGCCACAATGTCTCAACTTTGTATTGGGGGGGAGGGGGAGGGGGGGGGGGGGGGGGGGGGACTAGGAAATGGAACGATAGTTTCTCTCTTCGAAAAAAATTGTCATTGTGTAGTATTTTCTGAAGTGTCCCAAGCTATATTGTCCACGGTTGTAGGTGAAATAACTATAAGGCCGAAAAGGCTTGCTGCTGTCCGACCTTAGAATGTAACTAAATTCGGAAAGTTTAAAAGAAAGCTCAAGATCCACTTCCAACACGCCCAACAAATACTGAATATAGTCATATCTACTTGTTTAAGTCATTGTAATCTGTAATTTTATTTAGTTTTGTCTCTGTATTTTGTAATACGTTTTTGTTAAACAGGGCTCCACTTAAACCAGCTCCAGCTGAATGGACAACCCTGTCTAAATACTGATTATAAATAAATAAATAAATAAATAAATAAATAAATAAATAAAAGTAAATATTTTCCAAGAAGAGAAAAATCTACTTTTTACTGAAAAATTTGCGGTAACATCATTATATTGCAGATAGACCTTATTAAAAAAAAATATCCGCCTTGGAATTAGATCAAAACCACATCACAAGGAGTTATTTTGTGAAGTTTTAAGGCGCTGTTACACTAGGCAATGTTTCGTACAACTTGTCTCGCAACAACTAAAAACCGTGCGTTGCGGTGCTGCGAGGCAAGTTGCACGAGGGGTGTTACACTACGCTATGTTTCTCGCAACTTCTGTCATTCTGGGTACTGTCGTGGCCATAGAGTCACTTTCAGCCGCCATTTTGTCTTCGAGACAACAACGCACATGCGCTAAAAGGAACAATTTAATTGGCTGATGTCACAAAACGTTGCGACACACGTTACAGGAAGCATGTTACACTACGCAACGCTTGAAAAATTCGTTGCAGCGTTGCAAGAATCGTGGCGAAAAGTAGAACTGAGTTCTACTTCTCGCAACGATTGCGGCAACAAAAAAATTCCAAGAAACGTTTGTTGTAGGGTATGTTACACTTGGTAAATTTTCACGCAACTTGTGTCGCAACAAAATTCCGAGATAAGTTGCACGAAACATTGCCTAGTGTAACAGCGCCTTTAGGATCGTCAGAAGTATAGTCTAAAACTTTTCTACCCCAGAAATCAAAGCTCGCACTTTCCAGTGTAACATTTTCCCAATAATGTTTTACTTGATATATTTGATTTTAGGGGAAAAGCAAACAGTACAAGCTATGACGGACGCTTTTAAATATTGTACATCTTTGACGACTTAAACTAATACACGCTATTTCTTTAAACACGATGTTCCGGTATAAAGGAGCCTGGCCTGGCCTGGCCATTCTCACCTCCAGTCGTCAATCAACCACTGAAGCATTAACAACTGACAACAAAGATGGATCATTTCTAAGACCATTGCTAACAAAATTCGGAAAAACTTTATGAACACTATATCAGAAGTCTTTATGAACTTCTATTTCTTTTTGCTTAGGTAAAATCTCGGTTTGATTAGGTTTTTGAAGCAAAATCAGTTACATTTAAGGTGGTTCGATACAGTTTTCTGGAGACCATACCAACATTTTTCAATCGGCTTTTAAGCGATCTTCTCCAAGTCAGATCAACGTGAAATTTTCACCACTAACTTGTTTTGAATTGAAGTTTGGCAAAATGTATTTTCTGGTAAAATCGATATTACCATGACAACGATAAACAAGAAACTTAGAAATCAGTCAAAGTGAAATTTAGCGCGTTTAAGATCTCGCATTGAAAATCCCACATAGACATCTTAAAATATGGTATATGGCATATATATTTTGAAAGAATAAAAAAATTCTGTATGTTTGAATTAAAATAAATCGCAAGAACATTTTAAACCGTACTTTTTGTATAGAAGTAATATATGAACCATGAGATTAACACTGGTTTCGTGAAATTACTTCCAAATAGTGTCATAATGTAGCTTCATGTCATGTTTGCACGCCAGGAAAGTTTTGTGTACTTTCTCCTTTGCGATCTTGAGAACTACCATTTTTCCTAACATCGCTCCGTGTGTAATTTTTGGGTAGTTTTCGATTTCGATCGATTTTGCGAAAATCTCAGAAACGGCTCGATGGATTGTTTCAAAAAAACCACCACGTATGCTTGGTGATGTGAAAAATATTATCTCAAAGTTTCATTGGCATTGATTTATTAGAACACCTTGAAATTTAAAGATGAAGACGACGTTCAAAGTGGCCGATAGTTGGCGTTACAAATTCGGCATAGTTGTTAACTTATGCTAATGATTTCAAATCAATGCGCACCACATTCCTCCATGATTAATACATTTCATTGTAATCTGCTTTGCATCTATTACACGCAAATCGTGCCTCGCGCGTGTTTATTAAAAAAATGCGCGCTACATTCCTCAGTGATTAATACATTCCATTGTATGCTCTATGATGCAAATTTCTTTGCAACTGTTTTCTTTTACGTTCAAAATGCCTGCTGTGAAAACGTCTTTGAAACGCAAAAGGGCATTAATTGCGCAAAATAATCGTAAAAAGAGACCTCAGGATGGGAATCAAGAAAGAAATCAGGACTAGCAGCAGAAAAAGCACCACCACGAGTGACAAAGGACAAAAAAATCCTTTGTAAAATAATCAATGTTTTTGAAGAAAGACAGCACTAAATGTTGCACCGGGCTATGTTGTTAAAAGTTTCTATCAGTCACAAATGCAATAATTCTAGGTTTTTACATGTACTCAGGAACGTTAAATAATAATAGTTATGTAATGATAGGCTTAATATAGTGCACATGATCCTAACGTTAACAAACACGCGCGAGGCACGATTTGCGTGTAATAGATGCAAAGCAGATTACAATGAAATGTATTAATCATGGAGGAATGTGGTGCGCATTGATTTGAAATTATTAGCATAAGTTAACAACTATGCCGAATTTGTAACGCCAACTATCGGCCACTTTGAACGTCGTCTTCATCTTTAAATTTCAAGGTGTTCTAATAAATCAATGCCAATGAAACTTTGAGATAATATTTTTCATATCACCAAGCATACGTGGTGATTTTTTTAAAACAATCCATCGAGCCGTTTCTGAGATTTTCGTAAAATCGATCGAAATCGAAAACTACCCAAAAATTACACACGGAGCGATGTTAGGAAAAATGATAGTTCTCAAGATCGCAAAGGAGAAAGTACACAAAACTTTCCTGGCGTGCAAACATAACATGAAGCTACATTATGACACTATTTGGAAGTAATTTCACGAAACCAGTGTTAATCTCATGGTTCATATATTACTTCTATACAAAAAGTACGGTTTAAAATGTTCTTGCGATTTATTTTAATTCAAACATACAGAATTTTTTTATTCTTTCAAAATATATATGCCATATACCATATTTTAAGATGTCTATGTGGGATTTTCAATGCGAGATCTTAAACGCGCTAAATTTCGCTTTGACTGATTTCTAAGTTTCTTGTTTATCGTTGTCATGGTAATATCGATTTTACCAGAAAATACATTTTGCCAAACTTCAATTCAAAACAAGTTAGTGGTGAAAATTTCACGTTGATCTGACTTGGAGAAGATCGCTTAAAAGCCGATTGAAAAATGTTGGTATGGTCTCCAGAAAACTGTATCGAACCACCTTAAAGGAGGCGCAAGTTAACCACATTTTATGACTGAAAGACGCCTTAATTTGCATTTTACAAAAGGTGTGAAATGGGGGAGGAGCTAAGCCTTTTATACTGGAACTTCGTGTTTAAGTCTATGTGCTGTGCACATATTTTGTATTGACTGAGTATTTGACCCCACACTTTAGGAACGTAACAAGTGCAGATTCGTGCAAAAACACAGGATCCACTGCTGACATCAGGAGAACCAAGGAAAGAAACACTGAAATGGAGTGAACGCCAGTTTTACTTCATCTTTGCACTGGAAATAGCTACCAGGAACCCGTGAGTGGGTTGAAACGTGCAACTGTTTCTTGTTTGCTTCAAAACAAGCTTCCAATTATTCAATTTGCTAAGAAGTTGCTACAGCCATATTTGGAAAATCAAGATAAAAATATTAACCTATCAATTCGCTAGAACAACTTGCTTCCAATCTCGAGGGCCCGAGGAGTTTCCGAATATGGAACTAAGCAAAAAGTTAATATTCGGAAGCTGTGGATGCGCGTTACACGTTTCAACCCACTTATGGGTTTCTGTAGCTACCCAATAAGTGATTAAGGAACTAACGTGAGTGATATACCACTAACATTCCAGGAGATCTTTTGTTTTATATCAAGTGCATTATCTTCTGTGATGGCGTGATACTTACTTACTTACTTATTTATCCTCTTCGGGCCCACGAGGACTCTTGAGGCCGGGTGATGGCGTGATGTATACCTTAAAAGACTGCAAAAAGAGCTGGGAATAAAGGCATTTTTAAACATAAGAGTTGGGTTAAAACCTGTTTAAAACCTGTTGTGCCGCATATTTCTGGACAAGTAAGATGAACATGAACAATTATTCACCGACGTGGTGGTAATTAGTTACTTTATTTCTGAAAAATGCATAAAAAAAACTCGCGCGTAAAATCCAGAGCATTGCCTGGAGGTGAATAGCAAATACTATCCCGAGTTTGAGTGCGCATAACTACTATTAAACTTGATGCATTACGTCATCCAGCATTACGTCACATGTCTATTTATAGCTATTTGTGTCACGCTAAGACATGTTTTTTTAGTTCATCGTTTTCAAAACAAAAGTTGCTTAATTTGAACTAGTCCGCCATCCAATACACCAATATCACGCTAGCATGGCATGAAATATATTTAATTTAATGGGGAAAAGAGTCCAGTATAAAAATCAGCACATCAACATTAGTAAAAGTGTAAAGTTTCGTAAAGATTGCTCGTACACCGACGGAGATATGAACTTTTGAAACTTAGGGCGCTTACCATTTGTCCGAACTGGCCGGCCAGACCGGTCCGTTTGTAACTAGAATGCATCTTTTTGAAGATTTTTTCCTACAAGTCTATCAAAAGGGTGCATACTATTTCCAAATTTTCCAGTCTTTCCGACCAGTTCTGGCAAATAATGGTATGATATTTACGAATTGAGCGGTCCGGCCGGCCAGTTCTGACAAATGGTAAGCGCCCTTAGTACTCTGGCCTAATTTTTACAAAGAAATATATGGGAAAAACACGAAAACGAGGCTGGACGGGCAATCTATGCCCGTCCACCATACATTTCTTTGTAAAAATGCTCAGTTTCAAAATTTCATATCTTCGGCAGTTTTCTAGCAATCTTTACAAAACTTTGTAGTTTTACTAATATCGATATGCTGAATTTGATGCTGGGCTCTTTTTCCCAATAAACCAAATATATTTTGTGCCATGCTAGAGTGATATTGGTCTATAAGTATAAAAACTAGGACCAAAGGGCTCGCTTGTGAAGCCGTACCCGGCTACTTATTATTTGATTCGCTATGGACTGGGGAAGGATGACAAATCCGTACATGTGGTCGTAATTGAGTGAGTGAAGTACAATTCTGGAGTTAACAGGCGAGAAAAGTCGATTTGAAATTATGAGCACGAATACCCCTGAATTGTGCAACAATTACCAATTAATCAATTATATGTAGAACAAAATTCTCACTTATGAACCTTTTCTAATTCACAAAACGTCAGGAGTTTAGTCTATAAGTTTTAAGTTTTAACTCGGGATGAAAAGGTTAGAAACAACTAAGGTTTGGTAGATATGGAATCACAACAAGGATAAATGACATTGTTAAGTAGATATAAGAAATAGGTATATTAAAAAAATGAAATAGCTTACAATACAATGGAAATAATTTTACTATTTTAACCATGGTATCATATTTGACGCGAATCGCATCAAGTATTAGTGATATCCAAACTTAAATGTAAGCTTGTCTTAGTTAGGAACATTTTGTCTTGGGCTTTTACATGAGGCTTTGTTACCAGCTTCAGCTTGACAGAAATAAACATATGATGCCCGATTTAGGGTGTCAGCTCCATTGTACATTGTACACCTCCGTTGTATTAGGTAAAATTATGTATTCTAATATATTCTATGGTATTGTATTCTATTGTATTGTCGTTCTTTTGTGTTCTAATATTCTGTTGTTTTAACAAAAGAATAAGGCCCCGTCCACACTAATCCGTTTTCAAACGAAAACGGAGCTGTTTTGCTCCGGATACGGCTATCGTCCACACTACAACGCCGAAAACGATCACTGAAAACGGAGCGATTTGAAAACGATGCTTTTTGAAAACGCTGTTTTCTGGTGTGGACGGGGCCTAAGTGTTAACTCTAAATCGCGCATGGTATAGAAATAAAGGATATCAGGATTCCCTTATATGGCACTGTGTTTATCAAGTATCCAGTAAAAACCCGTTTCTAAGAACATGGATTTTTCCAAGTTAGCCTTACTGAGGCTATCTACTGAGATTTATGTTTGCGTGGCATGAAATTTTCGCTGGATCTAATTTTCGCGGGTTTTCCAACGATCCGCGAAAATAAGATCCCGTGAAAAAAAACTAAGGCGAAAAACAATTCTGCGAAAATTTACTCCATTTATTCAGATCAATGAATTTCAATTAAACTCTTTTCTTATATATTTCAACTGCAATCCACCGTAGGAAAAAGGATGGCGGCTGTTCATTTTACCACAATATCTTGCGGACCTAACACAGCACATAAGGCACAAAGAAAGCCAAATTTTTACAATATTTATTCCAGTACTAAGGACAATGTGTAGAGCAGGTTTGAAGATTTTATAACTTTTCTTTACATTTTTATGAACGTTGTTAAGGTTTTTGTGCGCTAAGAATTATGGGTAAATGTACCAGTCGCCATCTTTTTTCCTACCGAGGATTGATAACAAAGAGTCTGGATAATTTTTATAACTCTAGACAAGGATACCATCTCCCATCTCCTGCCTAAAAACAAACAATGGATGGCTCAGGTACATGGGAACTGTTCGGTTTATTAAAATGGGTTGCCCGAAAGGACACCATTCTCAAGGAAATAATAGAGGGGTTGCTAAATACACTAAATATATACACTAAATATATGACAAAGTACCTTTGCTCAAACATAAAATTGCTTTTAGAACACCAAGAAGATAATATCAAGTGATTTCTTCAAGGAAGAACAAACCGGCCATAAGGGGAGGAACTTGAAAAAATTGGCCAATTTTTTCAAGTTGCAATCCATTTCCATCCTGGCCATCTGCAGCCAAAGATAACGAATACTAGCTTCTGTTCACGTATTTGTTAACAAGACTGGACCATTATTTTAAGGTTTCCATTGAAACAAATACTGTATGTTTTTTGGCTTTTCAAAGTGATACTAAAAATAGGTGACAGTGTCCCTTTAAGTTCTTAAAAAGGTTTTCATTTTCTGAAGAGGAAAAGGTGCCATTCTCGTCCCCAGAGCTCCACGGTTTTTGTTAAATTGCGTCTCGTGTAGCTCTGGTAACGGACAAAAATTTCAATTTTTTGATTGGCCGTTTAAAAATGAATGCGCAACAAGGTAAAAAATTTTACGCCTCTACGCATAAGGTTTTACTTCCGGTTAAATTTCAAATGTTGAAGTCCTATGACTACATCAACTAAACCAACGTTTTAATTTCAACGCATTCAACGACCAATGTCACCCAGTTTTGTTTGGTTTAGCAGGTAAAGATACGGCTGCTAAATTTCAAAGTATAACGGGATCTCATTGTTGCTAAATATGAGCGATTCGTTTCCGAAAATAATCAGTATGTGTCTTGGAAGACGAAGCTATAAGGGGACGAGTATTAATTAAAGGAGAGGCAGAAATCCTGAAGAAAGCCCAAGGGTGAAAAGAAATATTACCACTAGGTTACCCATTTTAAATAACAACAACAACGCTATCACAGGTTTAACCCAACAGATGAAACATTGTCAGCATTTATAACCATTTTACTCGCCTGTTATGGCACTGAGATAAACAAACTAGGAAAATAGGGGACAATGAATAGCAACATGAATACATAAGACAAACCGTGTATAAATGTTAAGTGCTATTAAGTCCCGCCATACAATTTTGTCTGTCTTAGCCTGATAGCATCATTCAGTTTGAGCTGGTGAAGATTGGTGGAAGGATGTATATTGTTTAAAATTTTATTTTAGGTTATAATGTCGTCTTGTTCGGCAGTTACGCATTTTAAGTATAGTACAGTATGTTAGCGCTGCTAACATACAGACTTTCTGCCGCCTAGCAAAAAAATTCTTTTTATCATAAATTTTAGTAATACAATTTTTGCCTTCTTATTTAAATTAGTATTGTAATTTGCCTAGTCCTCTAATGTATTTTTTAAGCTTGGTTCCCACTAGCGACGTAAGCGACGTAAGCGGAATCGGAATCGTAAGAACCTTACGATCTAGTGGAAATCAAAACGACGGAAGCGGATAGCAAGCGACGGAAGCAGAAGCGGAATCGGAAGAAAAAGGAAACCTTCTGATCCTTCCGATTCCGATTCCGTCGCGCTTCCGATTCCGATTGCGACTCCGTTTTTTGATTTACACAAGAACGTAAGGCTCCTTACGCTTCCGACTCCGACTCCTGTTCCGATTACGTCGCTAGTGGGAACCAGCCCTTAGCCTTTGTAACTAGCATAATGTAAAGTATTTTTTAAATGCAGAGCCCCTCTGGATATCAGCCTTCGAGCTGAATAGGCCACCCTGCTGAAATAAAGTTTTACTTTACTTTTACTTTACTTTACAGTTTGCACCCAATGTTTTCAATGTCTTATGAACACAACTATAGGTAAAGTGGAAGCTATCATTATCGTCGTTAATCTCAAAAAGATATCAGAAAACTCGAGGAATACTAGATAATTCAACAGGGACTGTATGCGCATTTTTGTAAGACACTTAAATTATTGATTTTGTATTGTTATGGACATCGGATTCTAAACAAATTAATGACAAATTGTTGGACGTAAAAGTGGAGGAAAGTAGTTATTAGTTCCTCGCGAAGCGAGGGCCGAAGGCCCGAGCGCAGCGAGGTTTATAAATTTGTCGGCCCTCGGGAGCTAAGCCGCGCGAATTCGAGCGAAAAATATATTTATATGTATATATATATATACTTGAGGGTGTCCGACAGTTGCCTGGCAACAAAAATCGCGACCGCTGACAATGGCGCACTCTCATGTTTTATCGTGTTTTTTTGTCTCCGTGTTTATTCATGGAGGCCGGGCCGACGGGTTTACCCTTACTCATCGTCGGTGAAACACGACCAATTTCTGATGCAAATCAGAAAGAACAACAACGCTGGATTCAAAAGTGGCTGGAAATCCTTGCCCGAGACAATTAACCACCGAAACTCCGCTGGAGCAAGAACGGCGACTTGAAATTCAGCGACGAGACCATCGATTACAAAGACTTCGAACACCCTAGGCACACCGTTTGAGTACGTTCAAACGCCTTGAGAAAATGCTGCCATTAGAATTCTGAACGAAACCGATCAGGAGAGGCGACACCGACTGGAACTGTTGGACAAAAAGATTCTGTTTATAGACGCAACAAGACGCCTCAAGTCGTTTCCGTGGGATGCATTGGCCTATACAAGGGTAATGTGGTTCCATGTTAATGTGGTGAAATAACTGTGAAATAAGGGAAATGGGAAAGATGTGTGACGTTATGAGTATCGATGAGAAGGTTAGATGTATTTGCTTTTTAGTGAATTGTTAGTTGCCAGTGGTGGAAAGAATCAAGTTGATGTTGTTTTGACCTATAGCCATGTAGGTTTTTTTTTTTGTAGCACAAAGAAGTGATTTTGCATCCAAACAAGGTCTACGCGTGTAAGTTAAATTAAAATATTCACAGAAACAAGTAATGGATAACATAATGGTTTTATTACCTTTTCCCTTTTTTAAGGGCTCAATTATCCTCATCAGAGGCTCAAATATTCCCTTAGTAAAGGGCTTTTCATTCTCTAAATCGAGATCAGTACTGTTTGATGGCGAAAGAAATGTTGTCGCTTCATGACTCGATTGTTGACCACGGTGGACTGCGATCGCAATACGGGATTGCCCCAAGTATTCTCCAAAACATCGACGTAAAACTTCACAATAATAGCGAACACCTTTCATTATGCCGACTAACTTGAAAGGTGTGAGAAGTCGTAAGAGCTTGATTCAAAACACTTACCTAAAATGATGCTCAATTATCCTCATCAGAGGCTCAAATATTCCCTTAGTAAAGGGCTTTTCATTCCCTAAATCGAGATCAGTACTGTTTAATGGAGAAAGAAATGTTGTCGCTTCATTGCTCGATTGTTGACCACGGTGGACTGCGATCGCAATACGGGATTGCCCCAAGTATTCTCCAAAACATCGACGTAAAACTTCACAATAATAGCGAACACTTTTCATTATGCCGACTAACTTGAAAGGTGTGAGAAGTCGTAAGAGCTTGATTCAAAACACTTACCTAAAATGATGAAACACAGGGACTTCAACTAACTACGGCGGCACTATACCACGAAAAATGAAACGTTCTGAAACGTTCTTCAGAGGAAGCAAATCGATCACAAATCGATAAAGGTTTTGTACAATCCCATTGGTCGACTTGGAAGAAGAAATAATCGATAAAGATTTCAGGCAATCCTGTTGGCTGGCTTTGCAATGTTGGGTACAACCGAACCGGATTTTTACCGTGGGAGTGCCACAGGCATCCCACGGAACGAGAGGCGGCAAGATTACACGACCAGCTAAATACTCGTGACGAATATCTTTCATACGGTAGGGAAAAGCAAACACGGATTACAGGAAAGGCTCAGAGAAGAAGAACGATTAAGAAATCTAGCTCAAATCACCGCACTTTAATCCGTTCTCCAATGCTCTTCAATTCAAACAACCTACATTTAAAGGCAAGTAGGCTTAAGCTTCAAAAAACAAGATTTTAAGTGGCTAAACAACTGACAGGCAGATAACAAGAGGATATTTTTTTCAATATAAAATATTAGTACTCGAACACTGGAAACTATTCTCTAAGCACATACTGTAAATTGATGTTTATTGAAATTCTCACTAAAGTCGATAAAGAACTTTGATATAAAGCTTAAATGACATGACATTGTATGACAATGCTACATTTAAATACTATTATCTATGTTATGTTAGAATGTTTTACTATTCTATATTACTGTAGTCTCACTGCTGTTTTTCAGTAAGATTAAATTACTATTTTTACTACAACTGTACCACCATTGAGTTGTTATTTTTTGTGCAACATCACTCTTCAGCAACAGTAAACTCCTGCGATCTCAACCATTCAAGTGAACAGTGAATTGGGTTAGTAATTATTTGATACCCAGTATATAGAACAAAAACTACAGCAGTATCTAAACGGAACAATTAAATTTGGGAGATAGCACTCACAAGCTTCAAAAATGGAATTTAATCGAGACAGCAGGAGTTAACTGTATTCCTAATAAACAAACTCTCACCCAATGAAAATAAACAGAACACCACTGCATATTGTCCTGGACCCATGTCCACAACAGTACTATAAATCTACTTTCAGCAAACCAATTTTCCTTCTGACAAAAATTAATAAAGATAGGTTTAGTGGGGGGGGGGGGGAAAGGGCCTGAGGATCTTTTGGTACCCAGTCCCATAGCAGTTACAGCGACCCACAGCTCAAAACCCAAAACTGACCAGTACCAGCTCCCATTTATTTTATTTTAGGAAGACAGGGTACTAAGTAGAAGTTAAATGGAAGCGACTAGGAACGAAAATGTCTCAACCTTAAATTTCGGGGCCATTGATTGCTGGCATATAACTCAACCTCTCCAGTCAAATCACAAATTCCATCTCTCTCTCTCTCCCACATCGCTAAAATTTTGCAGTGCATCCTTCCCCGAGCTTCGCGAGGTTCTGCGAGACGTATTTCTAGTTAAAGTAGAATTTAGTTTTAGTGAAAGCTTTCGTGATGAACACTTTCTTATCAGTAAGCAATTAAACCATTATGCATTGTCGGTCCGAGTGTTCTACTGTGTTACTAGCTACGATACTAAAACCGTCCTGAGGCGAACTTGGTGTTTATCAAAACATATTGGTTGTTTGCACGTCGGCCATGTTGGGGGTTAGAACAATGAAATTGTCATCCTTTGGGATTGAAACTCTATTTTTATGCAAATGATTTGTATTGTTTTTGACCCCCAACATGGCCGACATATGGCTGGTTCCCACCAGCGACGTAATCGGAAGCGGAGTCGGAGTCAGAAGCTTAAGGAGCCTTAAGTTCTAGTGTAAATCAAAAAACGGAGTCACAATCGGAATCGGAAGCGCGACGGAATCGGAAGGATCAGAAGGTTTCCTTTATCTTCCGATTCCGCTTCTGCTTCCGTCGCTTACTATCCGCTTCCGTCGTTTTGATTTCCACTAGATCGTAAGGTTCTTACGATTCCGATTCCGCTTACAATTCCGCTTACAATTCCGCTTACAATTCCGCTTACAATTCCGCTTACAATTCCGCTTACGTCGCTTACGTCGCTAGTGGGAACCAAGCTACACAAACCACCAATAGTTGAGCCAATTCAAGGAAAAACAGAATAAAGATAATTTTAAATGATTTTAAATTTTTTCTCGTGACAAAATTTTATCTCAAATCCTATAACTTAAAGTAAGATTGGGTGATAAAATTCGAAAAATCGAAGAGTCAAAGAACATCTGATTAATCTGTCAAAAGTGTATTTTCATCGTTAGGCAACTGGACTGCCATGTTTACGAATGTTTAACGAGGTGGGGGGGGGGGGGGCATGGGGGTCTATAAGAAACCGGAAAACCGCTCAAAATTTCCGTGAAAACCAAAAAACCGCAATAAAAATCGATCAAAACCGAAAAACCGCCGAACATAATGATCAAAATAGCAATTTCGCAATCCTTAAACCCATGACCCTTGATACCATAGCGAAATATTACTACAGTCGAACCTGTACATAACGGCCCTCACCCTCTGTTAGCGATTCTATGAGCTCATCTTTCTTCTTTCATCAGTTTTATCAAAGCTAGCCTGCTTAACTTCTATTGCCTTTTGTAGGCCACTTTCACCGGCAACGTAACTTGGATGGCGCATCACGTGAACTTTCACGAGTTGATCGAGGTCGAAGCTCCCGAAGACTTTTCGGGCCCGAAAGCAATTTTTTAAATGTAGTTTCTAACGAAAGGCGTTGAACTTTTTAGCCCACAAATCAGCTAAAGTTGTGTACTAAACGTAAGATTTTATTGCTTAGCTTTCAAATTCAACAAAAACCGAATCTTTATTGGTAAACATTCTGCACGTAACACAGCTTTTCGGGTCCGAAAAGTTTTCGGGACTTTCGAGAAACGCACGCCTGTCTGGAACTTCAAAACCGAAAAACTGCCTTTCTTTTTCATAAAAACCGAAAACCGGATGTTTAAGAAGGAAACACCGAAAACCACAACGGATACAAAAACCGAAAAACCAGAAATTTTGAATGCAAAAACCGAAAAACCATAAAGTTGGAATGCAAAAACAGAAAAACCAGAAAGTTGGAATGCCAAAACCGAAAAACCGGAAAGTTGGAATGCAAAAACAGAAAAACCAGAAAGTTGGAATGCAAAAACCGAAAAACCAGAAAGTTGGAATGCAAAAACCGAAAAACCAGAAAGTTGGAATGCAAAAACCGAAAAACCAGAAAGTTGGAATGCAAAAATCGAAAAACCAGAAAGTTGGAATGCAAAAACCGAAAAACCGGAAATTTTGAATGCAAAAACCGAAAATCCAGAAAGTTGGAATGCAAAAACCGAAAAACCGGAAAGTTGGAATGCAAAAACCGAAAAACCGGAAATTTTGAATGCAAAAACCGAAAAACCGATCTAGAAAATGACCAAAACCGAAAAACCGAAAACGCCAATGCCCCCCTTTATATAACAGAGGTTTCACTCGCTGTGATTTGGTTTGTGTAACTTAACGTTGATCCGAGTAGAAAGGTATCAGTCAAGCTTATCGGTCTACCTGTTATCACTTATCGAAGAGTTAGACATGGAAGGTAAGCTTTTCAGAATGTAAAATAATGAATGATTTTATGTTTTATGGTCATGTATGGTCATGAACGCTGAATGAAGATCTGATTAATTAATAATTAATTAATTTATTAATTTATTAATTTATCTGTCAAAACTGGGAAAAGCAGATGAAGAAGCCGCTAAGAGAGCAGCAGAGGAAACAATCGAAATAGAAAGAATAGAAAATGAAGAAAAGGTTGGTGTATTGACTGTATGTCAAAATCTCAGTTTATCTGCCTGGAAGTGCTGTATGGTATAGTGAGGGCCGGTAAGGGGGTTTCACGTGAAGCGTGATCGGGGTTTTTATTTTCTGTGAACTGTGATTGCAAAAAGTTAAAATCCGTGAACTGTGAATGACATGCATGTCGTGATACGTGAAAGGTAAAATTTATTTCCCGATATCCGTGATATTCGACAAGGACACTTCATTTTTTTCCCGTGAAAAATAATTTACAGTCAAACCTGTATATAACGGTCACCCTTGGGAAATGGCCAGGTGACCGTTATATACAGGGTGACCGCTATATACAGGTTTCCTTATAAAACTCTACTGGAAGTTAATGAATAACGTTTTTACTGGAAATAATCAATCAATTTACATTTTATTGACAATAACAATTAACAGCAACGTTCAAAATACGAGTTAAAGGTCCCTAAAATGTCCGTGGAAGAAAAATAGAATTTAATATAGAAATAAAATGTCTGATAGAAGAGGAATTTGACACATGTTGACGCGGAGCGCTATCATGGTCTATAAAACAACAGCTGTCAACTTGACAAGTACAGTATTATAACCAAGGAACTAAGCAGAATTCGAAAGTGAATATAGTTTGGTACGGAAAATACGGGTGTTAGTACGAAGAAAGAAACTGCTGTATTGTTTGAAAGCGATATGATCCGCCTCCGAGAGCAGAACATCGGCACTTTTGTTGCTATAACCATGTGTCGGACGCAGGCGATGACATGTATTTGACATGAGGGTCTCAATGGGGTTAACCGTCAGCCGTCAAACGGCCTAAAATTTAACCGTCAACCGTCAAAAAAGGGTAATTTTTACCGTCAACCGTCAAAAACTGTTTACCGTCAAACGGTTTCAAGCTCTTTCAGATCTCACTCTTTCAGCTGCTCTGATCACGGACTTCCAGTCTGGCTCTCAAAGAGCCTTTAAACTGGTAAACCAATTTCCATCATGTTGCCAAACAGATTCACTTTACGTTCTTTTCCACTAATTTGCGCCTAAACCGACATCACAACAGGCTTCTATCTGGAAATACTTCCGGTTTCAAAATATTAATGAATTACTACATTAATAACTTGTTTCTGACCACGCCAAGCCGCGCCACTCCAGATCATGTCGAGGGTCCTGAAAGCCGTAGTAACGGTTTTTATCGTAAAGCAGAAGAGAAACCAATCAAGAGATATAAGACTTGCCGAATTTCCATTGGCGAGGACCCAAAAAGCATTGGTAGTTTTAAACAACATTTAATCGATTTCCTCGGTAATATATATAGATAGCCCAAGCCTAACAGCGTCGCACTTTGAACAAGCTTAACTAAGGTGAAACTTAACTAAGGTGAAAGGTTGGAAGCACAAGAATTAAGATTGACGAACGGGTTATTTTCAATTTTAGCAATTCTCAAAAACAGTATTACGCGACCGTCTGCACAGTACATTTTTATAGACCGTACAAAAGTTCACAAAAACAACTTTTATTTGTCTAGAATAAATAGTACCACTAGTTTCCGAATAAAATACAGTTTATGTTTGTCAAAAATTGCCCGAGAAACTGATTTGAAAATCAAAAATTGCAAAAATACACAAACATATTTGCATAAGGCGATGCGAGTGAAGATAGAACTGTACTATAAAATCAAGTCTTGTTTTGTTTACATAAAATCGCTTTTCAATCTATCTAATGAATGAACTAACACATAAAAATGGACAACACAATCTTCTTTCGAAAAAATTTATTCAAATCTCCATTAGTTTACGTTTAAAAGCAAAACGCGTACCATGTAATTATAGCTCGAGTTCAAGCTTTCTTCGATGAAATTCAAGAGATCGATACGACTAAATTTAGGCACGTTTTAAAATCAATTCGCCAAAACTAACAATAACACTAATAACAAGTCACTCACAGATTGATATCAACATAAATTCTCATCGAAAACTGTAATCTGTTTTACCTTTAAGTTCCTCGCTTGCTTGGAAATTCAAATCTCCGCTTCTGGTTCTGAAATCATCTCCCGCATTGATAAAAACGTAATACACGAAGTTCCTCGAAGCAAGATTTTATCCCTGAAAGCTCGTCTTTTTCCACTAAAGCGGCTTCTGAGTATACCTTAATTAGTATCCCTGTCTTGAGTAGCAAACCGCGAAAAAATGCAGGAAAATAACGAGTTTAATTCTCCGCTAGGCACAAGAAAACAACTAAAGTGTTTACCGAGCTCACGGCTGTGTGGCCGCGCGAAAAACAAAATTGCTAAGATCCCGGATGTTGTCCAACACTGGCGTCGGCGGGCAGACAACGCGCCCGCGAAACATTCCGCTAGCCATGACCATGAAAAATCACGGCGTAGGTTCTATGAGTATGGAGCTGCGCAGCCAGGCCTTCGGCCTGGCAAGTGCTCCGCTATAAAAGATTTGGCAAACAAATTTGGTCTCTGCTCATTTGAGCTCAAGCTGTGCCGATTGGCAAAAGTAAATGAAAAAAAAAAGGAAATTACTGTATAGCAACACAGCAACAACTTGACCTGGAGCTGCCATTCCTCGTTACCGGCGACGAAGAGAGCGAGTTAATGTTACTGTTCCGATAAATTGATAAACCCAATGATTTAATCTAAACCTTAAATTAAAATAAGGACCACAAGACACATATGGGAAATAGGGGGACAGCGTTCAGCGATTGATGCGACAGACGACTTCCATAGCATGCAGACCATTTTAAAGCCTCACTTCTCCTGGCACTACGAGCTGAAACCTAATGCCAGCAACGCGCCAAGCCGAGAAGAGTATTGGCAGCTCTAGAAAAACTAGGGCGCAACGAGCTTCAACCCAGAAACAGCGCTACAGCTACAGCACTAAGAGCTGAAACCTAAGGCCAGCAACGCGTCAACTTTAGTAACTTAATGACCTATCGAGCCTCACCTATCTCCCCAGGGGTGCTGGATCGGATCGGAATATTGGTAGGTCGATAATGCGAAAACGATTAAAAGACTAGTGCACTACGCTTGGGGAAGCTGCGCAGACTTAACTGCCACAGATACGCGCGAAGCGGGTATCTGCTAAGCAAAAACACAACAAGAAACCTTAAACAGGTAACATTGCGGGATTAGAAACACTAGCCATCCTAGGAGCTGCGGACATTAGAACCTGTTGTGGAGTACTTATATATAATTGGTAACAATCTTAAGACCATCTACCCAATACTTTAATTAACCAGTTTGGCAAACCTGCTGCAGCCGTTGTAGAGGCCGCGCCGATGCGAAAGCTATGTCCTTTAAGGCTGCGATAGGGGATCCCGGCGTGACGAGCGGCGTCACGAAGAAGGCAGATAACTGGTAACCTGCTGACTGTGTTGCGGGCTAGCCAGACTGGGGTGAAAAGACGCATTCCCAACCCAGGTCGAAACGAGAACGAAAATTGCGAACTCCTGGGTAAGTAAATTCACTGCAGCGAAGGAAACCATAAAAGGCGAGCGTAAAAGCGGCCCACACCATGAGGAAATCTTTGGAACCCAACGAGGCTCGAAGCAAGGGGCGGATATATAGCAACAGTAAAACCCCTGGGGTATCCGGTTGACGGAGGAACCGACTCTGCCGGCCCTGGTAACGGAGAGTACCCCGTAGGACTTTCTTCAGAAGCAGTTTGCTCACCAAATGGTCGCTGTGCCTACAGGAGTGGAGATTACGCACAGGAGCGAGATACAATTTCATTGTACTGTGACGGACTGACCTTGCTAAGTAGGAAGCAAAGTAAATTAGAGACCCTTCGGAAGCTGGGAAAATATCGCAACATAGCAACAACTTGACCTGCAGCTGCCACTCCTCGTTACCGGCGACGGAGAGAGCGAGTAAAAGGCAAGGTATTATTTCCATAAACAAGTGTGACTTATCCGTTCAGCATAGATTCTTGACTTTCTTACTCATCGAGTACCATCTTCTGTGGACGGGGCACGTTTGATTTCTATGTAGATAACAGAATCTCAAAGACTCCCCTCTCATATGAGCCTAACAGAGCAGTGCGGGAGTCTCCATTATCAGAGGTAGCTAGAGTTGAACACATTGTAAGGCCTGTATACGTAATTACATTAGATAATATTTACACTTCATCGAAAAAATTTTATATTTTCTTCGAAATAATTATACATTGTTAGAATAACACAATAGTTAATATTAAAAAATACAAAAGTTAATATTAACTTGAATTCATAGAAGGAATTTCCTCTCGATAACCGTCAACCGTCAAAAGTCCTAAAATTTAACCGTCAACCGTCAAAATCGGAAAAATTTAACCGTCAACCGTCAAAGCTACACCCCCATTGAGACCCTCTGACATGTATTTGTAGTTGTATTTCGTATAATATTTGTATTTGTGTGCGACCCCTGCCCTGGTAGCTACAATTTAATGAGCTGTTGAATAAAGCTTGGCTGTTTGATCGTAATCCAATTTGGTGACCGTTATGTACAGGTAAAAAAAATGAAATTGTGGATTCGGGAAGTCCAAAGGGTGACCGCGTCCGTTATATACAGGTGACCACTATATACAGGCAAACTTTACAGTAAATATAAGGCACGATTTTCGGAAAGTTGTTAGGTGACCGTTATTATACAGGGTGATCGCTATATACAGGGCCGTTATATACAGGTTTGACTGTACTAAGCCTAGCTAGGCCTCTGTCAGAGCAAAAAAACCTTTTTTTTTCTTTCCACTTGTCCATTGAACAAGTGCCACTCAAATTTTGGTTGTCCAAAAGTGAAATTCACTCGTCCAAAAAATGAATAAATTAAAAAAATGTAGCGATAAAACAAATTTACAATGTACCGTAAAAACTGGCGTATAAGCCACATTTGCCCAAAATTTTTGTTCAAAATTGGGGGTGCGGCTTATCTGTGGGAACATCTGCAATAGATTATACTTTAATTCCGGTGATATAAAGGCCCGTTTACACAGGCGATTTTTTGTGTAATTTTTGTCGCACTTGTCGATGCAATTTTTGTCGCTCGCAAGTTGCATCTTCAAATCGCATGTGTAAACGAGCGGCGATTTTAGTGCGATTTGGGCGCGTTTAGTCGCGCAATGTCGCAGAGGTTTCGAACATGTTTGAAACCTGGTGCAACTTGGCGGCGATCTTTGGGAAATCACAGCAAATAAAAGCAAATGTCGCACCCGAATCGCACAGGAAAACGCCGCTTGTTTACACTTGCGACAAAAGTTGCATTGGAGGGCGCGACAATCACATCAAAAATCACATGTGTAAACGGGCCTTAAGTTGACCAGACTTTTTGAGTCTTGAAATTGAACATTCTATTTATTTGAGGTGTACAACGTGGAGCAAACATAATTCGTTAACTTTAGGTGTTGTAGGAAAGTGAGTCTCGTTTCTCTAACAAAGTTGCCAGAGTGCCTCCGAGACCAAAAATAAAATTGAAGAATAAGGATCCGCATGAAACATGTATTCTAGTATTAAACGCACGAACGCGAGCGTTGTGTTTATAAATTGTAAAATTTAGCCTCAAATTGTCAAAATACCTGTTTTGAAACAGTGCTCCCTATCTTTGTTGGACATTTTGAAGCTTTTGGCAATGAAGGAACAGCGAACACGAATGAATTCGAAGCCAAAGAAAAGAGTCTGTAAACAAGCAGCTATCTTGGTTATCCTTAGTAACCAAGCTAAATAAAAACATGTGCTCAAAAAATTTGCACGGTCGGAAAAAAGAAACAGAAATTCGCGGAAACAAAACCAGGTTAGTTTACGAAGTCCAGAGATGCTTGGAAAACTTACCGGTAGAACTCAGTGAAAAATAAACGAGACACTGTGCGCCAAGAAACAACTATGTTCAAAGCAGGCACGCTATCCCTTAACATGTATGCCGCATATGTGCAACCAAAGGAGAAGTTGAGGTTAGAGAGAATACAATACAATAATAATAAGAGAAGAGTGGTTGATTGTCCTACTGGGACTACTGACGGCGAATTTCCTACCGTATCTGCTGATGACGGCAGCGACAAGCAATCCGACGACCTCTCCCAAGACAAAGATGATTTGGTGGAAGTAGAGGAAAGTTAAGTGCAAGGTGCTGATGACTCGGAGTTTGTAGATCAATCTTCTGAGTATGACACAGAGTCTGACAGTGAACTTACAATTGTTGACAGTGACAACGAGGATGAAATTGCTTTTCTTCGAGCTGTAACAACTCGGAGCGGAAGAACGGTTCGAGTAACATCCAAGCTCTTCTAGGTAACTTACACAAACAAAGATTTCTAAAGATGTTTAGATTGGCGTTTAATGTTCTTTAATCACGTTACATTCGTTTCAACTGTTGAACACAAGACAAAATAACTTCCAAGCAAAAGGATTGGAACTAACCCTCGACAGAGAAGACCAAAAAGTTAAGTAAAACTACATTATGGAGAATTTTAATTAAAGTACACCCTTGCGATTATGTTATTTTCTGTGAACCGTGAAATTGGAATATTAATCGCCGTGATTCGTTAATGATCGTTTTTAATATCCGTGAAACGTGCGAAGGACCCCCCCCCCTTACCGCCGCTCTATAGTCTGTGCTATGTTTTCTCTTCTTTTTTAAGCAAGGTTTTATGCTACAAACAGTCTTAAAAAGCGGTATTCCTTTTTTCTTTTTAAGATTTCATCCCTTAAGGTGGAGCCGGAAAGACTACAAAAAGAGAACATTGAAACAGAAGAAGCAAGAAAAACAGCAGAAGAACAAATAGAATCAATGAGAAAAGATAACGAGGAAAAGGTTATTTCTTCATTGCTTTTAACAGTTTGTTTATTTTAGGTCGTTATTTATAGACTTTGTTGTGGTGCATTTGTTTTTAGATGGCAGTGCTTAACAGCAATCTGTCAGATGTTCACAAGAGCAAGACAGATGAAGAGGAAGCGAAAAGAAAAGCAGAGGAGACCATTGAAAAGGAAAGACAAGAACACCAAGAAAAGGTATTTAACCCATTGACTCCTTAGAGTTTCAGCGAAAAACGGCAATGCCACTGTCTGGTCAAACTGCAACCAAACTAACCAAAACGCGTTGATTGCAACGTGAAAACTACACGTCCTTTCTTTTCAAGGGTTAGTATAATTATTGCTTTTTTATTTCGAGCATGCACACAAGCAAAATGTCTTGACTTTCAATATTATGATTCACCTACTGCTTTTTTAGGATCATTGTTTAACATAATTATGACTTTGAATTCTGTGTAGGTGACTGAGCTGGAAAAAGAAAGACATGAGGAGCTAATAAAAGAAAAACAAGATCTAGTTGGTAAGGGTTGAAACTGACCAATGACCAAGTTGAATCTCAACAGGCAATAACATCATGTCTTAACTGACCAATGACATCAACAGCCAGACATTAATACCATGACTCTGAAGATGACTTCCACTCGGGTTGTCTAAATCCTTGGGTCCAAAACAGTTTACTAGGTTTTTAGTCTGTTCCTTGGTGTGGGGGGCGGGCATGGCTCATCTGGTTTGGTATGTACTTGACCAATTTCAAAAAGGAAAAGGATTTCTAGTGGCTTGGACCATGACTCAGGGAGGTGTTTCATTAACCCTTTCACTCCCAGAGTCAATTATTGAGACAACTAGTGTAGTTCTTACTTTTGACTCTCCCGACGAAATCCTGTGGTGTGACCATTCAAATGAAACCTCTTCAGCAGTACTTTTGCATGGTACCATCTGTTCTAACTTTTGACTCTCCCGACGAAATCCTGTGGTGTGACCATTCAAATGAAACCTCTTTGGCAGTACTTTTGCATGGTACCATTTGTTTTTTCCATATTTTACAACATGAATTTTGAGTTTTGGCACTCTTGGGAATCAGAAAGGGTACAGTTTGAGTGTACTCCGTTCATAATGATGTAAGAGGGGTATTTGTGTAGATGCAAGTACAATTTTCTATAATAATCTCATAATCAGGCATGGCTATAGAGGCAGCAGAATGAACAATACAAGATGCGTTGGACCAGTTTGCGAATCCAAAACATAATTCAACAACGTAACATGCACTGCAGGTATAAGGAGATCTTTTGTATTTGCAAAGTGATGCTTTTGTGTTTGGGTAACCTTTGACAATTCAGGAATCAGAATGGAGAGTTCAGATACATACAGATGTAAAATACTCTCAAGAACTTTCATTTGAATGGTCACACTTTGGGGGTTTCATCCACAGACTCAAAAGTTAGAACCACCGTTGTACAGCGTAATAAACAGTACCACAGGAAAGTACTGCTCATTAGCTTTCATTTGAATGGTCACACTTTAGGGTTTCATCTACACGCTCAAAAGTTAGAACCACCCTATCAGCATAACAAACAGCATCACAGTAGAGTAGTGCTCAAGAACTTTCATTTGAATGGTTGGTCAAACTTTGCGCGAGGGTTCTATCCCCAGACTCAAACGTTAGAACGTACTTGTGAAGCAAAATACGGCACCACTATAAAGAACTGTTCGGGACCTTTCATTTGAGCGGTCACATTTAAGGATTTTATCCACAGACTCAAGATTTAGAACCACCTTTTACAGCATAATAAACAAAATCACAGAAAAGTTCTGCTCAAAAGCTTTCATTTCAATGGTCACACTTAAGGATTTCATCCACAGAATCATCAAATGTTAGAACCACCTTGCACAGCATAATAAACAGTACCACTGAATAGTACTGCTCAATAGCTTTCATTTGAATGGTCACACTTTAGGATTTCATCCACAGACTCAAAAGTTAGAACCACCTTGCACAGCATAATAAACAGTACCACTGGAAAGTACTGCTCAATAGCTTTCATTTGAATGGTCACACTTTAGGATTTCATTCACAGACTCAAAAGTTAGAACCACCTTGTACAGCATAATAAACAGTACCACAGGAAAGTACTGCTCAATAGCTTTCATTTGAATGGTCACACTTTAAGATTTCATCCACAGACTCAAAAGTTAGAACCACCTTGTACAGCATAATAAACAGTACCACTGGAAAGTACTGCTCAATAGCTTTCATTTGAATGGTCACACTTTAGGATTTCATCCACAGACTCAAAAGTTAGAACCACCTTGTACAGCATAATAAACAGTATCACAGGAAAGTACTGCTCAATAGCTTTCATTTGAATGGTCACACTTTAGGATTTCATCCACAGACTCAAAAGTTAGAACTACCTTGTACAGCATAATAAACAGTACCACTGAAGAGTACTGCTCAATAACTTTTATTCACCCTAACATTCACAAGAGTATCTGCTCTAACCCACTAACCCCCTACATTGCATTTCTTCTCGTAGAAGCAGTTCCAGATTACTCCAAGCTAACTCTTTCGCAGGCAAAGAGATTTGAAGTGGAGTCGAAGGTACGTATACATAACCTGTTTAACTTTAGAAGTCTTCATTGATCTTCGCAAAAATATGGGTAGCCGGTCTAGGGAAATTGGAAAACATCGTTTAGTCCTTAGTAATGTTCAAAAGACCTCGATTGATGCACTGCAATTGTTCTGTTATCATAAAAACATAAGAAGTATTGTTTGGATTAAGAGGAAGTCTGGTTGAATATTTTTTTTGCTCTACTTAACTTAAGAATAGTTTTGTGAATTTATCTCGTTAACATTTGCAGCATCCAAAACGGTCAGCTGTCTTACCCATGGCGACGGCTTTGGAGGGAGGGGAGGGTGGGGAGCTAGATGCAAGGGGTGGGGGGTCGGGGGTCGGGGGTCGGTGGAGTACATCAGTGATATGATTTTTGTTTTTTTGCTTTTAGTTTTTTGAGGGGGGAAGGGAAGGGAAGTTGAGCAGATCTTTGGAAGTGTTTTGAGACAGAACTGATCAACGCATGGACAGCAACATAGACTGCTATCAACCAAGAGTGCTGTTGTGTTATTATCATCTGTTTTGATTTGTTCTTCTGTCACCTCTTTTTATGACAATACTGCATATTTGGTGTTATAATATCTTGGCCAATTCAAACTGAATAATAATGTTGTGCGTACTGTAATAGAATAGATGCTTTATCTTCAATGTATAGTGTTTTAGAGCAGTTTTCAATTGAGTGACGTAAAACCCAAATCAAAGATATCACTCTGGCCAATCACAACAGACGCAGACAATCCAATGAACCAATCAGAACACGAAGCACATACATGTGGCGGACAAAAAGGGCGGGGAAAACGCGTGCGAGCTAGTCACGATTGATTTTGGTTTTACTTCTGATTTGTTGGGAAAGTGGCGCGAGATTTTTTAGCCAATCACAAAGCAAAGTAATTCAAAACCAAAGTAATTGTGAAATTACTATTTCACTGTCAAAATAACCACGAATTTTGCCAGCGCGCAACGCCTGTATCTTTGTAACACTTCAGGGTATTAGAAACAATGTTATATAAGTCTTGAGGGACTCCGTTTGTCTATTTAAGCAAATTATCTCGCCAAGTAACGCCGTTTTCAGTTGGCCCAGTGTGAAATTTTTGGACCCTCCCACCTCCCCTTCGGCGACGCGCATCACTCTCTACTATCTCTGTCTTACGGCCCTCTGCCTTTGCAAAATCTCGCTTCGCATCGCTTAGTTTCCCAAAGGCAGTAAATAGATGTATTGACAGTGAAAATGGCTACTTTCGACGCTCAATTGAAAACCGCTCTATCAGACCTATTGTTGTAGCAGTTCACTTCGACCTTGTCTGCGTTCAGTCTGTTATCAGCCCTGTTAAACCACCAGTTCTAGTGTTTATTTAAGCCTGCTTCTTCACCTTGTTTAGGTTCGAGTCCTTAAACTTGAGAGTCAGCTAAAAAAAGAGCGAAAAAAAACTAGAAGATCTGAGGCGAGCGCACTACCAACTCGCCGAAGTGGAGGAAGGACTGGAAACCCAGTAGCCAGGTGCTTCATATAAGAATATCTAGGTGAAATACCTTTTAGGTAGCAAAGACTTGCTGCTGTCCCACCTTAGGAATGTAGCTGAATTCGGAAAGTTTAAACGAAAGCTTAGACGCACTTCCAACACGCCCAACAAATACTGAATAAGTAATTCCTATATATAGTCATATCTACTTGTATAGAGTGATTTTACTTCATCTGTGAAATAGTTAGTAGAATGGTACGCACTATTAGACTATAATTCCATTGTTTCCTTTTGTTTAATTTGGACTATCGCACACTAATTGTTAGATAGTGTTTCACAGATGAAGTAAAATCACTCTGTCATTATAATCTGTAATTTTATTTATTTTTGTCTCTGTATTTTGTAATACGTTTTTGTTAAACAGGGCTCCACTTAAACCAGCTCCAGCTGAATGGACAACCCTGTCTAACTACTGATTATAAATAAATAAATAAATAAATAAATAAATAAAAGTAAATATTTTCCAAGAAGAGAAAAATCTACTTTTTACTGAAAAATATGCCGTAACATCGTTATATATTGCAGATAGCCTTATTAAAAAATATCCGCCATGGAATTAGATTAAGACCACATCACAAGGAGTTATTGTGTGAAGTTTTAGGATCGTCAGAAGTATTGTCTAAAACTTTTCTACCCCAGAAACCAAGGCTCACACTTTCCAGTATAACAGTTTCCTATTAATTTTTTACTTGATATATTTGATTTTCGGAGAAAAGCAAACAGTAGAAGCTATGACGGACGCTTTTAAATATTGTATATCTTTGACGACTTAAACCAATACACGCTATTTCCTTAAACACGACGTTCCGGTATAAAAGGAGCCTGGCCTGGCCATTCTCACCTCCAGTCGTCAATCAACCACGTATATGCGCACTGAAGCATTAACAACTGACAAAAAACATGTGTCATTTCTAAGACCATTGCTAACATAATTCGGAAAAACTTTATGAAAGCTATATCAGAAGTCTATATGAACTTCTTTTTCTTTTTTTGCTTAGGTAAAATCTTGGTTTAATTAGATTTTTGAAGCAAATTATATTTAAAGGACGCGCAAGTTAATCACGTTCTGTGACTGAAAGACGCCTTAATTTGCATTTCACAAAAAGTGTGAAATGGGGGAGGAGCTAAGCCTTTTATACTGGAACTTCGTGTTTATAAAGTCTATGTGCTGTGCACATATTTTGTATTGACTGAGTATTTGACCCCACACTTTATGAACGTAACAAGTGCAGATTCGTGCAAAAAACACAGGATCCACTGCTGACAAGGAAAGAAACACTGAAATGGAGTGGACGCCAGTTTTACTTCATCTTTGCACTGGAAATAGCTACCAGAAACTCATAAGTGGGTTGAAACGTGCAACTGTTTCTTGTATGTCTAAGAAGTTGCTACAGCCGTATTTGGAAAATCAAGATAAAAATATTCACCTATCAATTCGCTAGAACAACTTGCTTCCAATCTCGAGGGACCGAGGGGTTTCCAAATATAGAACTAAGCAAAAAGTTAATATTCGGAAGCTGTGGATGCGTGTTACACGTTTCAACCCACTTATGGGTTTCTTTAGCTACCCAATAAGCGATAAAGGAACTAACGTGAGTGATATACCACTAACATTCCAGGAGGTCTTTTTTTTTTATATCAAGTGCATTCTCTTCTGTGATGGCGTGATACTTACTTACTTACTTACTTATCCTCTTCGGGCCCACGAGGACTTTTGAGGCCGCGTGATGGCGTGATGTATACCTTAAAAGACTGCAAAAGGAGCTGGAAAAAAGGCATTTTTAAACATAAGAGTTGGGTTAAAACCCGTTTAAAACATGTTGTGCCGCATATTTCTGTAAGATGAACATGAACTATTATTCACCGGAGGTAATTAGTTACATGTGGTCGTAATTGAGTAAGTGAAGTACAATTCTGGGGCCGGATTCACGAAGCCCTCATAAGTTAAGACATATCCTAAGTATTGTTTCTTAACAATAGCCTATTGTTGGAATGACAGTACACTATTGTTATGAAACAATACTTAGGATATGTCTTAACTTAGGAGGGCTTCGTGAATCCGGCCCCAGGAGTTAACAGGCGAATAAAGTCGATTTGAAATTACGAGCACGAATACCCCTGAATTGTGCAACAATTACCAATTAATCAATTATATGTAGAACAAAATTCACACTTATGAACCTTTTCTAATTCACAAAACGTCAGGAGTTTAGTCTATAAGTTTTAAGTTTTATCTCTGGGGTTGAAAAGGATAGAAACAACTAAGGTTTGGTATATATGGAATCACAACAAGGATAAATGATATTGTTAAGTAGATAGAGCAGTTTTCAATTGAGTGTCGAAAGTAATTCCTCGATTGCTTTGGTTTTGCATTGCTACGGCTTGTGATTGGCCACTTTTTCGACCAATCAGAAGTGAAACCAAAACCAATCGTGACTTGTCTGCACGCGTTTTCCCGCGCTTGGCGCCGGCTACATGTACTTGCTTCGAGTTCTGATTGGTTCATTGGATTGTCTGCGTCTGCTGTGATTGGCCAGAATAATAACTTTCGTTTTGGTTTTACGTTACTCAACTGAAAACTGCTCTGTAAGAAATAGGTATATTAAAAAAATTAAATAGCTTACAATAAATGGAAATAATTTTACTATTTTAAACATGGTATCATATTTGACACAAATCGCATCAAGTATTAATGATACTGATCCAAACTAGAATGTATGCTTGTGTCAGTTAGGAACATTTTGTCTTGGGCTTTTTACATAAAGCTTTGCTACCAGCTCCAGCTTGACAGAAATAAAGGATAACATGATTCCCTTATATGCCACTGTGTTTATCAAGTATCCAGTAAAAACCCGCATCTAAGAACCTGGACTTTTCCAAGTTAGCTTAACTGAGGCTATCTACTGAGATTGATGGCTGTGTGGCATGAAATTTTCGCAGGATCTAATTTTGGCGGGTTTTCCAACGATCCGTGAAAATAAGATCCCGTGAAAATAAACTAAGGCGAAAAAAATTCCGCGAAAATTTACTCCATTTATTCAGATCATTGAATTTCAATAAAACTCTTTTCTTATATATTTCAACTGCAATTGATAACAAAGAGTCTGGATAATTTTTATAACTCTAGACAAGGACACCATCTCCCATCTCCTGCCTAAAAACAAACAGTGGATGGCTCCGGTACATGGGACCTGTTCAGTTTATTAAAATGGGTCGCCCGAAAGGACACCATTCTCAAGGGAATAATAGAGGGGTTGCCGTTCATGTAGTTGTAGAAATAAATTGAGCAGCCACCTTGAGAACAAGAACTTGCCCGAGATGCACGAAAATTTGTTCCCGCGAAGCGCAAAAAAAATACGCGAAGTTAAACTCACCCGAAAATTTCATGTCACGCGGTATTTAAAGGGGCTTTGTCACACAGATTTTGCTGTATTTTGGTCAAAATGCACTAAATATATGACAAAGTACCTTTGCCCAAACATAAAATTGCTTTTAGAACACCAAGAAGATAATATCAAGTGATTTCTTCAAGGAAGAACAAACCGGCCATAATAAGTTTTTCTGCGATTTTTCCACAACTCTTGTGACGAACATGAAAAAATTGGCCAATTTTTTCAAGTTGCAATCCATTTCCATCCGCAGCCAAAGATAACGAATACTAGTTTCTGTGCACTGGTACAGTATTTGTTAACAAAACTGGACCATTATTTTAAGGTTTCCATTGAAACAAATACTGTATGTTTTTTGGCTTTTCAAAGTGATACTAAAAATAGGTGACAGAGTTCCTTTAAGTTCTTAAAAAGTTTTCATTTTCTGAAGAGGAAAAAAAAATTTCTGAAGAGGAAAAGGTGACATTCTCGTCCCCAGAGCTCCACGGTTTTTGTAAAATTGCGTCTCGTGTAGCTCTGGTAACGGACAAAAATTTGAATTTTAAAAATGAATGCACAACAAGGTAAAAAATTTTACGCCTCTACGCATAAGGTTTTACTTCTGTTGAATTTCAAATGTTGAAGTCCTATGACTACATCAACTAAACCAACGTTTTAATTTCAACGCATTCAACGACCAATGTCACCCAGATTTGTTTGGTTTAGCAGGTAAAGATACGGCTGCTAAATTTCAAAGTATAACGGGATCTCATTGTTGCTAAATATGAGCGATTCGTTTCCGAAAATAATCAGTATGCGTCTTGGAAGACGAAGCTCGTATAAGCGGCCACGAATATTAAAGAAGTATGTTGCTTGCTTGCTCGCAATAGGCATGCGTTGGACAGAAATCGAAAGACAGGCTCAGGACAGAGAGCAATGGAAGAAAATTGTGGACGACCTATGCTCCACATAGGAGGCAAGGGACTATATGTATGCTGCTTGCAACAGGGACGAGTATTAATTAAAGGAGAGGCAGAAATCCTGAAGAAAGCCCAAGGGTGAAAAAAAATATCACCACTAGGTTACCCATTTTAAATAACAACAACAACGACGCTATCACAGGTTTAACCCAACAGATGAAACATTGTCAGCATTCATAACCATTTTACTCGCCTGTTATGGCACTGAGATCAACAAACTAGGAAAACAGGGGACAATGAATAGCAACATGAATACATAAGAGAAACCGTGTATAAATGTTAAGTGCTATTAAGCCCCGCCATACAATTTTGTCTGTCTTAGCCTGATAACATCATTCAGTTTGAGCTGGTGAAGATTGGTGGAAGAATGTATATTGTTTAAAATTTTATTTTAGGTTATAATGTCGTCTTGCTCAGCAGTTACGCATTTTAAGTATAGTACAGTATGTTAGCGCTGCTAACATAGACTTTCTGCCGCCTGGCAAAAAAATTCTTTTTATCATATAAATTTTAGTAATACAATTTTTGCCTTCTTATTTAAATTAGTATTGTAATTTGCCTAGTCCTCAAATGTATTTTTTAAGCTTGGTTCCCACTAGCGACGTAAGCGACGTATGCGGAATCGGAATCGTAAGAACCTTACGATCTAGTGGAAATCAAAACGACGGAAGCGGATAGTAAGCGACGGAAGGAGAAGCGGAATCGGAAGAAAAAGGAAACTTTCTGATCCTTCCGATTCCGATTCCGTCGCGCTTCCGATTCCGATTGCGACTCCGTTTTTTGATTTCCACTAGAACGTAAGGCTCCTTATGCTTCCGACTCCGACTCCGCTTCCGATTACGTCGCTAGTGGGAACCAGAAACCACCAATAGTTGAGCCAATTCAAGGAAAAACAGAATAAAGATAATTTTAAATGATTTTAAATTTTTTCTCGTGACAAAATTTTATCTCAAATCCTATAACTTAAAGTAAGATTGGATGATAAAATTCGAAAAATCGAAGAGTCAAAGAAGATCTGATTAATCTGTCAAAAGTGTATTTTCATCGTTAGGCAACTGGACTGCCATGTCTACGAATGTTTAACGAGGCGGGCATGGGGTCTATAAGAAACCGGAAAACCGCTCAAAATTTCCGTGAAAACCAAAAAACCGCAATAAAAATCGATCAAAACCGAAAAACCGCCGAACATAATGATCAAAATAGCAATTTCGCAATCCTTAAACCCATGACCCTTGATACCAAAGCGAAATATAACTACAGTCGAACCTGTACATAACGAACCTCACCCTCTGTAAGCGATTTCTATGAGCTCATCTTTCTTCTTTCATTTTATCAAAGCTAGCGGGCTAAACTTCTATTGCCTTTTGTAGGCTACTTTCACCGGCGCCGGCAAGGTCACCTGGATGGCGCATCACGTAAACTTTCACGAGTTGATCGAGGTTAAATAAAAAGGTCTGGAAACTAGAAAGCGAAAAACTGCCTTTCTTTTTTATAAAAACCGAAAACCGGATGTTTAAGAAGGAAACACCGAAAACCACAACGGATACAAAAACCGAAAAACCAGAAATTTTGAATGCAAAAACCGAAAAACTAGAAATTTTGAATGCAAAAACCAAAAAACCGGAAATTTTTAATGCAAAAACCGAAAACCCAGAAATTTTGAATGCAAAAACCGAAAAACCAGAAATTTGTTATGCAAAAACCGAAAAAACGGAAATTTTGAATGCAAAAACCGAAAAACCGGAAATTTTGAATGCAAAAACCGAAAAACCAGAAATTTTGAATGCAAAAACCGAAAAACCGGAAATTTTGAATGCAAAAACCGAAAAACTAGAAATTTTGAATGCAAAAACCGAAAAACCGGAAATTTTGAATGCAAAAACCGAAAAACCAGAAATTTTGAATGCAAAAACCGAAAAACCAGAAATTTTGAATGCAAAAACCGAAAAACCAGAAATTTTGAATGCAAAAACCGAAAAACCGGAAATTTTAAATGCAAAAACCGAAAAACCAATCTAGAAAATGACCAAAACCGTAAAACCGAAAACGCCAATGCCCCCCTCTATATAACAGAGGTTTCACTTGCTGTGATTTGGTTTGTGTAACTTAACGTTGATCCGGCGCGAGTAAAAAGGTATCAGTCAAGCTTATCGGTCTACCTGTTATCATTTATCGAAGAGTTAGACATGGAAGGTAAGCTTTTCAGAATGTAAAATAATGAATGATTTTGTTTTATGGTCAAGTATAGTCATGAACGCTGAATGAAGATCTGATTAGTTAATAATTAATTAATTAATTTATTTATTTATCTGTCAAAACTGGCTATTTTTCTTCATTTCAAGCATGCCACATCTACGAGTGTAGTACCAGAAAACAATTCCCTGATTTAATCCGGGCGCTTTTAAACTACGACTACAAAATTGCGTCTAAAGTAATAGCTAACAGAATGAAACGAGTATTACCCAATATAATTAATTATGACCAAAGTGGTTTCCTGAAGGGCCGCTCTATTGCAGAGAATATTCTACTAATTGACGGAGTCATAAATTTTGCTAAACACAATGCAATGAATACGATGGAAAACCCGGACTTTTGTTGTTGATAGATTTTGAAAATGCGTTCGACACCTTGGAGTGGAAGTTTATAGAAAAATCCCTTCAACACTTTAAAGGGGCATTGTCACACAGATTTTGCTGTGTTTTGGTCAAAATACACTAAATATATGACAAAGTATACCTTTGCTCAAACATAAAATTGCTTTGAGGTTGAGGAACACCAAGAAGAAAATATCAAGTGATTTCTTCAAGGAAGAACAAACCATAATAGGTTTTTCTGCGATTTTTCCACGACTCTTGTTACGAACTTGAAAAAATTGGCCAATTTTTTCAAGTTGCAATCCATTTCCATCCTGGCCATCTGCAGCCAAAGATAACGAATACTAGTTTCTGTGCACTGGTAGAGTATTTGTTAACAAATACCATTATTTTAAGGTTTCCATTGAAACAAATATGTTTTTTGGCTTGTCAAAGTGATACTAAAAATAGGTGACAGTGCCCCTTTAATTTCAGGCAAACTCTAATTAGATTTGTCATCAGCACTATTTATCTCTCGCACGCCCTTTCGACCACAAGTTTCTTTTGTTTTGACTGTCTTTTGCTTATTTTATACATTGACTTTTTCATCCGGACCTGAAGTTGATGTTTATCAAAACGTATCGTTGTATCAATTAAAGGAAAAACAAAATAAAGTTAATATTAAATGATTTTAAATTTTATCGCGTGACAAATTGTTTTCTCAAATCCTAACTTCAAGAAAGAGTGGCTGATAAAATTCGAACAATTGAAGAGTTAAAGAACATCTGATTGAATTGAATCTGTCAAAATTGTATTTTCGTCATTGGGCGACTAGACTGCCATCTGTACAAGTATTTTACCAGAAAACAATTGTTTACTCTTGCAAAGGCTATCAAGAAAGGATCGATAAAATTACAAAAGTGATGGAAAACTGGTAATGTTAAAAACATACCCTACTTGCGAAGATAACAGTAATAGAAAATTTCCTTAGAAATATACTCCATTTATACTTTATACCTTGAAGTATAAATTAGGTATATTCAAGACGTTTTACTCATTTTCTGTATTTTAGCCCCCGAAGAAGGTTTGTTTGTCAACCCAAACTACCGGGCAATTATATATATATATATATATAGCTGAATTTTTGAAAAGGTGGTCAACGAAAATTACAACAATTTCACTACAACTAACCCAAACAAGGGTTTTTATGACCACAATCAGCCCGAAAATCACAGAGAAGAGAGGGAAGATGGGAAAGGGAGCGTGGGCGAGAGAGAGAGATTTTCTGTGAATTGGGGTCATAAAAACCCTTGTTTGGACTAGTTGTAATGAAATTGCTGTAACTTTCGTTGACCACCTTTTCAAAAATACAGGTATATATATATATATATATATATATATATATATATATACGTAAGTTGAAGGATTAAAGAGGACGCATCGATTCCGATCTCTGTGATTCTGAGTTTTGCGCCTAAGCGCTCGTCAGACAGAACTTTATTCAACTAAGAACATACCTTCTTATATCGAGTTAGGTGAGTGGCTAATTAATTCGCTAGTGTGCTAATCTGCTCTACGTGTGAAATGATCAACGTGTGAAATAAAGATTCTATAGAGCTATTGTTGGCGGCTTATGAAATTTGCTAAGTAAAACGTATTCTCGTGGCGGCATTTCTAAATGCCGAAACTCAGAGTCGCAGAGAATCGATGCGCCCTCTTTAATCCTTCAACTTACGTATACTTAGCTCTGCTACCGCAGCATTGAGCACTTTATGCCAAGGTAGACTTTACCTCCACATTTATATATATTTCTGTTTCTTATCGTTTTCTTCTTGCCGTTAGGATCAGTCTTGCCGTCTATATTTTGTCATTATAAATTAGGTATACTTCAAGTGTACTTTTATACTGAGAAGTTCAAATGAAGTCTACTTGAAGTATACTGAATTCCTGTAAGGGTAAAGACATTGTGCGTTTAGGTAGAACTTGCAAACGTTCATAAAACGTTTCATAAATTATTAAGTTAACTTTAATACTCTTTCTTTGATTTCGCTTTAGCCTTTATTCCTGTATTAAAATAAAATGGCTGGAGCCGCTAACTTGAAACTCATTGGTTAATTTAGCCTCCAGGCTCTAAGGTTAATCTATATTTTATAAGTATTATATTATCTGTAGTTTTTCTTGTTTTAGTGTGTTCTTGTAAAATGTATATATCTTTTGTTTTGAGTAAAATAAAATTTTATTGTATTATATTGTATTGTATTCAGTGATGCCGCGAGTTGTGTTGTCCACCAAGGAATGGCGCGGAGAAGACTTTAAAATGCTCGGTCCCAATGGCGGTAACTGGTGTCCTTCATTGTATTTTGACGCACCGCCGCTTACTGGTACGATCAAGAAATTGAGCTTGTCAGTTGTTTGGAAAGACCAAGGCGTTGGAAATCGAAAGGGTGAATTGTTCTTGAAATTGATGAGACCAGTTAGCAATGGAATGCCAGTTGAGGTCGTGAAGTATCGAAAATTGTTTGGTATCGCAGAGCACATAGAAACTAATCCAAGCGTAGTGATTGCAGACCACCCTGTCGTGAGTCAAGCCAGGCCAGGAGATTTCTACAGGTTTATGAGGAATGCTGGAGGTGGAGGGGGTCATAGCCTGACAGTGAAGAACTTTCGAGTTGTTGCTACAGTGTGTGAGGTGATGCACTTATAGTAGCCTGATGTACTATAATAATACAGTATATATAGATTAGTACATATGATTATTTATGTTAGCTCTCAGATTTCAATACTCATATAAACAGAGGGAACATGTCTCCTGCCTTTTGAAGTGGAGGGTGGCGGTGGGAGGTGGAGGTGTTCAGAGGAGGTGAGTTCCCTTGTTGCTCATGCCCCTAGTGTGAACCTTCAGTCTCTAGAGGGCATGCTGCTGCAGTGAAAAGAATCTCAGCCTGCTCCCTGTTTTTCTATATATGCATGCAAGCTTCATGCAGACAGAATATTTACCCTTTTAAAACCCTTCTTTAACTCCCAAGAGTGCCAAATGCAGTAGGATCTCTTCTAACAGCCACCTCCCAATAGCGGCTACCTCTTGTCTCCACAACGGCCTGTTTTTCTTGTCCCAACTTCTCATTTACTCACTCAAATCCTCTCCACAACGGCAGAAAGGTCTGTCTGAAGGTGGCCATTGTAGAGAGGTTTGACTGTATCACATTCAAGAAAAATCACAAATTTCATTTTGGGAAAAATTAAAAACAAATGATACCATGCAAAAGTAATTTTCAGGCCAATAAATTGTGTCCATGAATGAGCTAAAAAGGGTATATGTTGTAATTCACATTTTTCCTTGATTTGAAAATTTTCATACCAGTTCAATTTTATTTAGCCTTTGTCTCAGATTCATTACCATATTCTGAGACAAAGGAAAACAAAAATCAAACTGGTTTAAAAATTTTCAAACCAAAGAAAAATTTGAACCACAAAATATATGTCGTGTCAGTTCCGAGGATTGTGCAGTGACTTTAAGTCATTGGCCTATGTCACCACCTTCAGTTAAAGGAAAGATATTTTTAATACAGTGTTTGACTGAGTACCAATTCAAACCAAGAATTCAATGTGATGGTCACTTAAGGGAGATGAGGGGAAGAGGTTGGTTGGGGGGGGGGGGGGGGGGATAAGGGGGTGTTCATTCCAAACAACTTTTGTCACTGATTGTGACCTTCTTTGTGTTCAGATTGCAGCACTTCACGGTGACCTGGCAGATGTTCAGAAGGGAAAAGCAGATGAAGAAGCCGCTAAGAGAGCAGCAGAGGAAACAATCGAAAGAGAAAGAAAGGAAAATGAAGAAAAGGTTGGTGTATTGACTGTATGTCAAAATCTCAGTTTATCTGCCTGGGAGTGCTGTGTGGTATAGTCTGTGCTATGTTTTCTCTTCTTTTTTTAAGCAAGGTTTTATGCTACAAACAGTCTTAAAAAGCGGCATTCCTTTTTTTTATTTTTAAGATTTTATCCCACAAGGTGGAGCCGGAAAGACTACAAAAAGAGAAGATTGAAACAGAAGAAGCAAGAAAAACAGCAGAAGAACAAATAGAATCAAAGAGAAAAGATAATGAGGAAAAGGTTATTTCTTCATTGCTTTTAACAGTTTGTTTATTTTAGGTCGTTATCTATAGACTTTGTTGTGGTGCATTTGTTTTTAGATGGCAGTGCTTAACAGCAATCTGTCAGATGTTCACAAGAGCAAGACAGATGAAGAGGAAGCGAAAAGAAAAGTAGAGGAGACCATTGAAAAGAAAAGAAAAGAACACCATTGACTCCTTAGAGTTTCAGCGAAAAACGGCAATGCCACTGTCTGGTCAAACTGCAATCAAACTAACCAAACCGCGTTGATTGCAACATGAAAACTACACGTCCTTTCTTTTCAAGGGTTAATATAATTATTGCTTTTTTATTTCGGGGATGCACACAAGCAAAATGTCTTGACTTTCAATATTATGATTCACCTACTGCATTTTTAGATCATTGTTTAACATAATTATGACTTTGAATTCTGTGTAGGTGACTGAGCTGGAAAAAGAAAGACATGAGAAGCTAATCAAAGAAAAACAAGATCTAGTTGGTAAGGGTTGAAACTGACCAATGACCAAGTTGAATCTCAACAGGCAATAACATCATGTCTTAACTGACCAATGACATCAACAGCCAGACATTAATACCATGACTCTGAAGATGACTTCCACTCTGGTTGTCTATATCCTTGGGTCCAAAACAGTTTACTAGGTTTTAAGTCTGTTCCTTGGTGTGGGGGGCGGGCAGGGCTCATCTGGTTTGGTATGTATGCACTTGACCAACCTCAAAAAGGAAAAGGGTTTCTAGATCTAGTGGCTGGGACCATGACTCATGGAGGTGTTTCATTAACCCTTTCACTCCCAGAGTCAATTATAATGGAGACAACTAGTGTAGTTCTAACTTTTGAGTTTGTTGATGAAATCCTATGGTGTGATCATTCAAATGAAACCTCTTCAGCAGTACTTTTGCATGGTACCATTTGTTCTAACTTTTGACTCTCCCGACGAAATCCTATGGTGTGACCATTCAAATGAAACCTCTTTGGCAGTACTTTTGCATGGTATTGTTTAATTTTTCAAGATTTTACAACATGAATTTTGCGTTTGGGCACTCTTGGGAGTCAGAAAGGGTACAGTTTGAGTGTACTCCGTTCATAATGGATATAAGAGGGGTATTTGTGTAGATGCAAGTACAATTTTCTACAATAATCTTTGATATACATTATCATAATCAGGCATGGCTATAGAGACAGCAGAAAGAACAATACAAGATGCGTTGGACCAGTTTGCGAATCCAAAACATAATTTAACAACATGCACTGCAGACACGACACGACATTCATATACATTAAGATAAAAAATTTGGATCGATATTGAAATATAATCGAAACATCTTCGTATCTTGCCCAGAAATCTTCAGAAATTTTAGATAATATGAAACGTTTGTTTTACATTCGGGTAATTTCGCTTTGGTATTGCATTGCTACGCTTTGTGATTGGCTAAAAAATCTCGCGCCACTTTATTAAACAAACAAAAGTAAAACCAAAGCCAATCGTGACTTGCTCGCACGCGTTTTCCCGCGCTTGGTGCCGGCTACATCTATTTCCTTCGAGTTCTGATTGGTTCATCGGATTGTCTTCGAGTTCTGTGATTGGTCAAAGTAACTACTTTGGATTTGGTTTAACGACACTCAAATAAAAACTACTCTAATAAACAAATTACTTGTTTGCTTGGAGATGTATCTGCGCACCCGTGTATCATCTTCATTATTTATTTTTTGCTTTATTTTCAGTCGTCGAGTCTGCTGCTGGCGTGGTAGCATCTGCTAAGACAGGCGCTGAAATGATCGAAGACAGCAGTAAGTACTTACATTCACATCTACCCATCTGGCTGGAAATTTGCTTCTATCACTTTTAAACACTACCGCAGCAAAATACTGCTCGGCAACGTGTGCTAGAATGGTTAATGCATAATAAACAGCACTACAAGAAAGTAATGCTCAAGAACTTTCATTTGAATGGTTGGTCACACTTTGCACAAGGGTCCCTTCCCCAGATTCAAACATGTGGAGAAATTGTGGACATCAGTGGGCGGAGTTTTTTTTTTGCGCCTCAGTAACCTGCCAATCAAAACAGAAATAGTCTCGCTCGCCATTGGCTGGATTGATTTTATGACGTCATTGCAAAAGCTATACTCAATACGGCGGCCAAAAGTAAAAGAAGTAACACTCGGAGGGACTCTTTCGAGCTCTAAATAGCCATTCCACGGCCGACTTTTCACCGGAAAGGAAGCGAAGATGTAAAGCAATATAAGGTGGACGATTTTATAGTGTGGAGAGGATCCTAACTAACCGGAAAGGACGATTTGTAACTTCGATTCACGGGCAGTTGCTTGTGTTGACATGCGTTACATACGCTAAAATAGCTTTAGCTTACTGTCTGCTGTTCGGTTGTGGCTTTTGAATGGCGTTTTCGAATAAAAAGTGAAACGAGAGAAAGCTTGTGTGTCAATAATTAGCCGGCAAAGTTGAACTGTACACGACTACATACCAAACTTGATGAATTAATTTCTCGTGTATTTTTCAAAATGCCCCGCTGTTATTTCTTCTAAAAACTCACACAATATTTCGTGGTTTTAAAGGCCCAGGTTAACTCGGTTGCAATAATTGAGAGCTTCTTTCAAGCCTGGGAACCAAAAGTAGCGGCTGCAAAGCCTATTTGAAAAGAAATATGGCGGTCAATAACAACGACAAGAGCTTCGAAGCAAACCTTCCTTCGCCGGATTTTCTACTTCGCGTCACGCTTTCAGGCGGCGGAACCTACGGAAATACAAGCGAGATTAAGTCTCAAAACCGTGGCGGATATTTGTCTGCACGAAATATCGTTAGTTGTGCCTCAAAGAACATCGATTTGAGAGGGGAAAGCAGATGCAACTTTTTGGATATGTCTTCAAACATCGCTGGAAATCGGACAGAAAATGACCTCATCTATGTGACATTAGAGACAACATGTGAGCCATTATTGCATTTTGAACGTCTTTACGTTTGGCGTAAAACCGTGACCATTATATTGTTTGGTGTTCTAATTTTTATAACAAAATCGAGGTAACTGAACATCGGAACGGAGTAAGATGCAACTTTATTCAATCTTCAAAGGATTGAGAGGTGAGGATAAATTATATGTTTTTCTCCCATACAAGGTCTCTTACGGAGTCGGCCATTTTATTGCATTACGCAATCTTAATCGCCTATCTAGTGCGCCTGCGTGTCCATAATTTCTCCACATGAACGTTAGAACTAACTTGTAAGCATAGTGGACAGCACCACAAGAAAGTACTGATCGGGACCACCTTTTATTTGAGCGGTCACATTTTATGATTTCACCCACAGACTCGAGATTTAAACCACCGTATACAGAATAATAAACAGTTTCGCGGAAGAGTACTGCTCAGTAGCTTTAATTTGAATGTTCACACTTAGATTTCATCCACAGAATCATCAAAAGTTAGAACCACCTTGTACAGCATAATAAACAGTACCACAGAAAAGTACTGCTCAATAGCTTTTATTCACCCTAACATTCACAAGAGTATCTGCTCTAACCCACAAACCCCCTACATTGCATTTCTTCTCGTAGAAGCAGTTCCAGATTACTCCAAGCTAACTCTTACGCAGGCAAAGAGATTTGAAGAAATGGAGTCGCAGGTGCGTATACATAACCTGTTCAACTTTAGAATTCTTCATTGATCTTCGCAAATATATGGGTAGTCTAGGCAAATTGGAAAACATCGTTATTAGTCCCTAGTAATGTTCCAAAAACCTCGATTGATGCACTGCAATTGTTCTGTTGTCATGAAATTAAAACATAAGAAGTTTTGTTTGGATTAAGAGGAAGTCTGGTTGAATATTCTTTTGCTCTACTTAACTTTAAAATAGGTTTGTGAATTTATCTCGTTAACATTTTCAGCATCCAAACACAGTCACCAGTCTTACCCATGGCGACGGCTTTAGAGGGAGGGGAGGGTGGGGAGTTAGATTCAAGGGGTGAAGAGGGGAGGGGAGGGGGGTCGGTGGAGCGAAACGCCTAGGTGAGGGGAGGGTAAGTGGACATTTGTACAGCAATTTGTACATTTGGTTTTTGGTTTGGGGTTTTTGAGGGGGGAGGGAAAGGGGGAGTTGAGCGGATCTTTGGAAGTGTTTTGCGATAGAATTCGAAGTAAATCATTAACACTATGACAGCAACATAGGCTGCTATCAACCAGGAGTGATTTGTTCTTTAATTCTTTTTGCAACAATACTTCATATTTGGTGTTAAAATATTTTGGCCAACTGAAGTCGAGTAATTATGTTGTGCATACTGTAATAGAATAGATGCTTCATCTTCAATCTACAGTGTGATAGAACTAAAATCTGCAAAGGACCGCAAACGATAATGCTGTAAACGATACGTAGGATCTACGAAAGACCTTATCAGCCAAAAAATGAACAACATAAACGACAAACTGCAAGGCTGATCTGACTACGTAAAAAAGTAGATTTTGCGAGACACCAATGCAACAGAAACCGATAAAGCAGGGTAGCAACCGCGGACGACAGCTGTAGCAGGGTAGGAGGGTAGGAACAGCTGGGTAGCAACAGCTGTCCGCGGTTGCTACCCTGCTTTATCGGTTTCTGTCGCATTGGTGTCTCGCAAAATCTACCTTTTTACGTAGTCAGATCAGCCTTGCAGTTTGTCGTTTAAGTTTTCAATTGACTGACGTAAAACCAAAATCAAAGTAATTACACTGAACAATCACAACAGGCGCAAGAAATCCAATGAACCAATCAGAATTCGAATCAAATACAATTAGTCGGCGCCAAGCACTGGAAAACGCGTGCGAACAAGTCACGATTGGTTTTGGTTTAACTTCTGATTGGTTGAGAAAGTGGCGCAAGATTTTTTAGCCAATCACAAAGCGTAGCAATGCAAAACCAAAGCAATTGTGAAATAACTTTCGACACTCAATTGAAAACCACTCCCAGTGTACAAGACCTATTGTTGTAACAGGTCAACTCAACCTCCGCCCTTGTCTGCGTTCACTGTGTTATCAGCCCTGTTATACCCCCAGTTCTAGTGTTTATTTAAGTCTGCTTCCTCACCTTTTTTTAGGTTCGAGTCCTTGAACTTGAGAGTCAGCTAACAAAAGAGCGAAAAAAACTAGGAGATCTGAGACGAGCGCACTACCAACTCGCCGGGGTGGAGGAAGGACTGGAAACTCAGTAGCCAGGTACTTCACATAAAAATACCTGGGTGAAATACCTATAAGGCAGCAAAGACTTGCTGCCGTCCGAACTTAGGAATGTAACTGAATTCGGAAAGTTTAAAAGAAAGTCTAGGACGCACTTCCAACACGCCCAACAAATACTGAATAAGTCATTCTTATATGTAGTGATATCTACTTGTATTCAGAGTCATTAAAATCTGTAATTTTATTTATTTTTGTTTCTGTATTTTGTTGTACGTTTTTGTTAACCCTGTTTAAATATTGATTATAAAAAAATAAAAATAAATATTTTCCAAGAAGAGAAAAATATACTTTTTACTGAAAAATATGCCGTAACATCATTAAATCCGTCATTAAATTAGATTAAGACCACGTCACAAGGAGTTAATGTGAGAAGTTTTAGGATCGTCAGAAGTATGGTTTAAAACATTTCTACCTCAAAAACCAAGGCTCGCACTTTGATTTTCGGGGAAAAGCAAACAGTAGAAGCTATGACGCACGCTTTTAAATCATTGTCTATGTCTGACGACTTGAACTAATACACGCCATTTCTTTGAATGTATATGCTGTGCACATATTTGGTATTGACTGAGTTTTTGACCTCACACTTTAGGAACATAGCAAGTGCAGCTTCGTGCAAAAACACAGGATCCATTGCTGACATCAGGAGAACCAAGGAAAGAAACACTGAAATGGAGTGCATGCCAGTTTTACTTCATCTTTGCACTGGAAATAGCTACCCAATAGGGCAATCTTTGCTGACGTCATTGTTTACATTTTGCCTCATTAGCATACGAATTTACGTAGAGAAGGCACCGTGCTAACTACGAATTGACTTCAAAAGTTAAAAGAGCTTGTTGAACTTAGTAATCTATGCAATTTTTAGCTTTTCTCGTGCAATATTTAAGGAAATATCTGCTGTTAAAAACTGCAAAATTGTTGGGTGGCAAAAGCGCTAATGAGCAATACATTCTTTGTAAAATTTTGAGTTGTTAAAACAGCATTGCTCGAAGTGTATCTAGTATATCGGTCTCAAATTTGCAGAGAAAGCTAATTGTGCCATGGTCTTTCAATATTCAAAGTTTATTTTTTTGTAGGTAGGTTAGAAAATGAGGCGCATATGTTAATGAGGTAAAAATGATAAACAAAGATTCCTCTATACGTGATTAAGGAACTACCGTGACTGATATACTACTAACATTACAGGAGGTCTTTTGTTTTATATCAAGTGCAGTGTCTTCTGTAATGGCGTGATGTATTCCTTAAAAGACTGCAAAAGGAGCTGGGAAAAAAGCATTTTTATACATAAACGTTTGGTTAGAACCTATATAAAACCTGTTCAAAACATGTTTAAAACTTGTTGTGCCGCATATTTCTAGACAAGTAAGATACTATCCCGAGTTTGAGTGCGCATGACTACTAATGAACTTGATGCATTACGTCATCCAGTTCTCTCTCATTTCACAAGTCTATTTATAGCTATTTGTGTCAAGCTAAGACATGTTTTTTTAGTTCATCGTTTTCGAAACAAAAGTTGCTTTATTTGAACTAGTCCGCCATTCACTAAGTATAAAAACTAGGACCAAAGGGGCTCATCCTCGGTGTAAAAACCTGCCGGACTCACGAGTGACGTAAACGTAAGAAAACAAAAGGTTTAAAACAATAGAGTCGACTTGGAATGCAAGACCACAAAGGTGAAAAACAAAGAAAAAAGTTACAGGTTTTTACACCGAGACAAACCCGCCAAAGGGCTCGCTTGTAAAGCCGTACCAGGCTACTTGTTATTTGATTCGCTTTCGACAAATCCGTACATGTAGTGAGTGAAGTACAATTCTGGAGTTAACAGGCGAGTAAAGTCGATTTGAAATTATGAGCACGAATACCCCTGAATTGTGCAACAATTACCAATTAATCAATTATATGTAGAACAAAATTCAAACATATGAACCTTTCCTAATTCACAAAACGTCAGAAGTTTTAGTCTATAAGTTTTAAGTTTTAACTCTCTGGGGATGAAAAGGTTAGAAACAACTAAGGTTTGGTAGATATGAAATCACAACAAGGATAAATTATGTTGTTAAGTACATATAGGAAATAGGTATAGTAAAAAAAAAATGAAATAGCTTACAATGCAATGGAAATAGTAATATATTCTATGGTATTGTATTCTATTGTATTGTCGTAATATTCTGTTGTTTTAACAAAAGAATACATGTTACCCCTAAATCGCGCACGGTATAGAAATAAAGAATATCAGGATTCCCTTAAATGAAACTGTGTTTATCAAGTATCCAGTAACACCCGCTTCTAAGAACCTGGATTTTTCCAAGTTAGCCTTACTGAGGCTATCTTCTAAGATTTATGGCTGCGTGGCATGAAATTTTCGCGGGATCTAATTTTCGCGGGTTTTCCAACGGTCCGCGAAAATTAACTCCATTTATTCAGATCGATGAATTTCAATTAAACTCTTGATTTATATATTTTAACTGCAATTGATAACGAACAGCCTCTGGGGTATCTGTGTAAACTTTATATAATAACTCTAAAGACTCTTATATGATAACTCTAGGAGACCATATACTGCCTAAAAGCAAACAATGGAAGGCTCCGGTACACTGGAACTGTTCGGTTTATTTAAATGGTCCGTCCGAAGGAACACCATTCTCAAGGGAATAATAGAGGGGTTGCTGTTCATGTAGTTGTAAAAAAAGGGGCATCCATCTTGAGGTACGTATACATGCAATACCGGACAAGAACTTAATCGAGATGCGCGAAAGTTTGTCCCCGCGAAGCGCAAAAAATCCGCGAAATTAAACTCCCGCGAAAATTTCATGTCACCCGGTATTTAGGTTCTTTTTTAAAAAAGGTTTTCATTTTCTGAAGAGACAAAGGTGCTTGCTGCTGGTCCAGCAACTAGTCTATATATGTGTGGTCCCTTCCTTATGCGTAAGAAACATAATTATGTCTAGACGGTAAGACTACATTTTAAGCAAATACACGCCCTGCTGTACATTGTAGGTCATGATTTTCCAAATAAGAATCAGTTTAAATTATTTTAAGATCAGATTCTTATAAAATGGGGGTTTAATGCCAAAATTCTAGCCTAATGGTTCTCGTTCGACTGGGTTCTTTATATACGCGGGTAATAATACATGATTGCGAACAACTAGCAAAAGTAAATCACGATGGATTTTCTACTTTTTTTTTTCAAAAATATAATTTTGTTCTTCTTTTTTGTCTTCTCTTTTGGCTTGTTTGAGAAGTTTTCCTATAAGACTACGTAGTACATGCTTACACAAATCTGTTCACTGCTTCGCTAAGTTATTAAAGATTCTAAAATAACAACTTGTACAAATATGTTATAATACGTACGTGATCCTGGCACATCTCAGTTAACAGAAGCCAAAAAGGAATAAATTAAAAATTCAGGTAGTTTCTTGGTGTTGCGGATAGTGTGATCACCAAATGACGTAAAACAAAAGATTCAAAAGACACTGAACAATCCCACAACACAACACAAAAGCTAACCAATGGCTTGCGCAACACCAAGAAACACCCAAAATTCAGGATTGTTACCTATCTGACCTATTTTTGAAAAACAGCGGTTGAGGAAGTTTGATTGCGATTGTCATGGGTGAGCGTCGAAGATGTGACGCAAACAGGCGCAAAGTGTTATGTTGATCGGTCATAATTCTGAAAACAAATCAGTTTCTCTTTGGATGGTTATTTGTATCACATCGGTTGAAATCGGTTGAGCAAATAAGGAAGTTTGGTAGGCATTTGTCGGTATGCAACTTGTACAAATAAGTAATAATACGAACGTGATCCTGGCACATCTTAGTCAACAGAAGCCAAAAAGGAACAAATTAAACATTTAGGATCGTTACCTATCTGACCTATTTTTGACAAACAGCGGTTGAGCAATTGAGGAAGTTTGATTGCGATTGTCATTGGTGAGCGTCGAAAATGTAATGCGCCGATCAATTCGAAACTTCAACATCCTCCCCCCCCCCCCCCCCACCCACCCACCGCCGGGCAATGCCCCAGGCATTTGAACTTTGGAAGATCGACTTGTTCAAATTCCCGCCCCTCCGGGGCCAAAATTGCATTCAAATACCCCACCCTAGCACTGGATTTGACTGTCAAATGCCCCTCCTAACGATAAAATGTTTCTAGTGAGATTAAAAAATACACTTTGCATTCACTTTTTCTGAGTTATTCTAGCTATTTTTTTCCTCGAGAATATACTCAACTGAACAGCGTATACTTTGCAAGTGATATTTCACGGCACTCCCGTGGCACCGCCTTGGGGAGTGGGGAGTTGTCTTGGGGATTTACTTTTCGATAATTTTTTTCATTGAGCAATTCCTCGTGTGATCAACAAATATTGCAAAAATATTTAGCAAAGCGGAAGATTAATTTTTGGAAGCGTTAATTTCCACGAGATGAAAATTGATTATTATAAACGCGTTTTATATCAAATGACAAATGTTTCCTTAATAAATTTTCTGTTTGAGAAAGTTCATTTTACAGTGTTTTTTCTTTCAATCAATGGCCGTTTAAGATCTGCGTACATTTAATAGACTGGCACAAGACTGGCAATACCCCGGTCAGCCATCTTGACTTCGAAATCTAGTACGCGTTGAACGGCAGTTAAATATTTAACATATTTAACTTTTCATACAAACCTTCAAAAAACTGCAAAGCTTTGTCAGCACATTTTACTAGCCATTCACTAACAAAAACGATATTTTTCCCTTTAATTTGTTCCATGTTGAATCTGAACTGCTACCGCGTGATAGGCGCCGGCCAAAAAATATATTTTGAACACTTCCGATTCAAATTCCCCACCCCACCCCACCCAGGCAAAGTCAAATTCCCCACCCCTGGAATGGCCTTTCACATCAAATTCCCGACTCCCCGGGCACATGAAATGTTCAAATGCCCGGGACTTGCCCGGGGGGGGATGTTGATGTTTCGAATTGATCGGCGCATAACGCAGTGTTAAGGCGGGACTCAACCTAAATTTGAATGAAATTCGATGAGGTTTTAAGAACGGATAGAAGAAAGAAAATGATTTTTGGAACACCAACAGACAGTCGATACCCACGCAAGAGCACCCCAAGTTGCCGGGTGGACTAACTTGGTGTCCGTCTATTAATTATTAACTACGAATTCTAATTTTAAAACTTCACTAAATCTTCAATATTTCTTATTTCTCTTTATTTTACCAATCCTTCTAGAAAAACTATCTCCTCCCAAACATAGCCAAAAACACCCAAAAATTCACAAAACACCCCACAACATAGCTTTACGGGATGAGCATAGATGAGCATAGAGCTTTTGGATTGCTTGAAACGTGAACGAGATATTTCCATGCATTAAAGCCATGTCAAGTGGTGGAAAAGTGGCGTTTAGGTTAAGTCCCGCCTTAAGTTGATCAGTCTCTTTGGATGGTTATCACATCGGTTGAAATCGGTTGAGCAAATAAGGAAGTTTGGTATGAGCCCAAGAACTGAAAGCTGATCACTTTCTTTATGAGTAGTTGTATGGTTTAACAAGTCAATCGAAATTGGAGCTTAATCACAGACTGTTTTCAGCTTTACGAAATCTTTGTTCTGCTCTGCTTTATTGATTCAGATAAGAACGTGACTAAGAATTTCGAATGATTCTAGATGTTGAAATGTGATGTATAGATCAAAACATGACTCTTAACATTGGTAAAAACATCTATTTTGCGTTGAAAGCTAAACACATTCGTTGGCTAAAAATTAAGTTAAAAATTTAAGTAACTTAATTTACCCTCGGTAAGTGAGGGTTATTGACCAAGAGCGAGGGGATATGTGATATATTGCCCTCGTGGCGTACCCGAGGGCGTAGACTGAGGGAACGCCGCGAGGGGAATATATCACATATCCCCTCGCTCCAGGTCAATAACATGCTTTTTTTTCACCTTGTGGGGGGTTTTTCTAAAACAAAGAAACTATTAATTTTTCGAAAATTAACATTCCGTTCAATTCAAATGCAAAAAAGCATGATTCCGCAAGGCCGCATTGGGATCACGGCACATGACGAAGCGAGACGGTAAACATGTTTTGCTTTTGGTCCTTTTGCTTAATTTGCATTGAACACGTTGCTTCGTTATGAGTAGAAGGAGGGAGAGAGAGAGAAGAAAATGTATGAACAGTACTCGTAGTCTCGCCATGGCCCAAATGCACGCCTTCATCTTTCGAAGATCAATGGAGTGGAAGTCGGTGTGTTTTCCAAGGAAAACCGGCGGAAAAATATTCAGATTTAAGCGTAAAACGAGGCGTCATACATTATTGAAGTTCCGAAACCTAAATCGAGGTACGAAACCATTGAATAATGTTATCAACATTTCGCTTTTTGGTCGCGACCCGGCAAGTTGTAGGAATAAGATTAATGAAGTCGTCCTTTTATGTAAACAAAAAATATTGACTGATGCTAGTGTGTTTTCCTTATTAAGCCCTATTTTGTCTTCCCGTTTGTGTTATTTTATTATTAGGGGACAAAGGCGAGGGGGAATATGACGAGGGGAATATGACGGGGGGAATATGGCGAGGGGAATATATAATTCTTTGTTTAGCAGCTATTGTCTTCAGCCCCGCCTCTCTCCTGTTACATTCAAAGCCGCACCCAGCTTTTCAAACACTATAATGAACGGGGTTATGTGATATATTCCTCTGAAAAGAACAAAGAAAACTGAGCTGAAAAATAAGTGGTTTTAAAAGAAGTTGGATATTTAAGTGAACGTATTTCAGGAGGAAGAAAATTGCTGTATTCAGTGAAAAACTAAAAAGATTAGGTTTTGTGGAGAATCGAGAAGTGGGTTGAAAATTAATTATTTATTTCTTGATTATAATTTTATCAGTCCGAATTTTCAATACAAACTGTTATAATCAGGCATTAGGCTTGGACCTACTGTATGCTCAAACCACGTGTTTGGCAATCAGTCAACTTTGCGGGTTCTGTACTCATCGATAAAATAATGAGCTTTTTTAGAGTTTCCTTTCGGCTTCCACTGAGATGTGTCAGGGATCACGTTCGAACTCTAAAGCAGTAAGGCAAAGTAGAACAAAGATTTAGTATAACCGGTTAGTGTTGACTGAAACTTTTATTATTGACCGAAAACACTGAGTCAGCGATCAAGCCAGTCTATTTTCCGGCGTTTATTTTCTACACCTGCTCAATTAAAGACTGAACTGTTTTGCAGTTCAAGGGACAGTGTCATGGCAGAAATATCGTGTTTTCTTGATTATGGCCAGAATCTGCTGCTGTAAGCTTGTTGTTTTTTATCTTGAAATACGAAGACAAAATCACCGAAAGCGATGAACGCCCATGAACGCAAAGAAAAATGAACTAAACTAAAAAGACAAAATAACAACTAAAAAACTCAAAATTTCACCAAAAAAGAAACTTTGATTTCTTGACCGCCTGTCATCAAAATTGATGAACTGTAATCCACGTCCATCCTTGTAATCCTGCACTTTTTCACCAAACTACTGCTTCTGTTTTGCTCGTAGTTAATCGAGACGACCGTGCACAACACAATAGATGTTGATCTTTTGTTCCAGCAACTGACCAATAGAAATGGCACTATTAAGTTAGTCAGTCATAGCGTGTGATCAAAAAACAAAAGATGTGCAGGGTCAAGTACGGTTCAACATAAATTGTAGTTTCTTTGTTATCGCCATTGAAGTCTGCATGGTCAAAATGTTGTGGACTCACGAGGCGCAGCCGAGTGAGTCAGCAACAAATGTTGACCATGTGATGACGTAAATCGTGGTAAATAAGAGTCCACACCACGGAAAACCGGTGTAAATTTGTTTTTTACAACAGTATTTAGAAAAAAACACAAGAAAAAATCGAAGTCTTGTTCCAAAACGTGACAGCAAAGAAAGAGCAAGCGTTGTCTATAACTTTCTCGCAATCAGGTAGGTGTTTTTCAAGCGCGCGTGATGTTAGCGTCAGCACCGTTGTCTGGACTCTCATTTACCACTCACGTCGACCAATCAGATTGCGAGTTTAGCGGCAATTGTGGTAAAATGAATATTTTTATTCAACTTAGTTGTATATTTAATTGGTGGCATTTGGCGATATAACATGGAAATTAAGCCGTTAACACACTGTCGTTATTTCGTCAGGACCATGTTCCTTTAATATATTGCGTTACATCCTTGACGCTCACGGACAATCGCTACCAAACTTCCCAAATTGCTCATCCGGTTTATTTATCAAAAATAGGCAAGTAAACAGTCCTACTCTTTTTGGCTTATGTAATAGTATGTGTCAGCGATCACGTTCGGGTTCATTCTGTGACTTTTAGATACAATACGGGGCGGGGGGAGGGGGGTGGCATGCCTTCATTTGTCAGCGGTGTTTTCACTTCCTTCACTGCTCAAAGTCGTTTCAAGATTCGTCTTTTGAGGTTCTTTTTTCGACCGGGCCCTCTATTCACACATAAAATAACAAGCGTTTGGAAATTCTCTTTTGGCGTTCACTTAAGCCAGGTTCCCATACGATCGTTTTATACGATCGCTACGATTGCTGCACAAAAAAAAAGTTGAGTGATTGTTGCGTTTACTAGGCGTATTTGGATGGCGAACGAGCGCTGCGTTTTAAAAACCGCGGACTGAAGCGAGTCAAAAGACGCAATCAGGGGTGTGGGCGTCAGGCTGGAAGGCGAAGGATGGGGCAGGGGGAGAGGAAGGAAAAATATCCCGCCCCCTCCCCACCCCACCCCTTTCACTCCTCCCATCTCCCGACGCTGTGCAGAACCAAAATGACGACCAAACACTAAATTCAGCGCTCGACCACGAAAAAAAAAACGGCAAACGCCTGCACTGCAGGTTATGCGTTGACCGGTTTCCATATTGTCGCTACAATCGCTGAACCTTTTTTCAGCGCCGGATCATATGGAAACCAGGCTTAAGATGTGTAAGGAAATAACAGGAGAGTACAACAAAGATTTAATTAGGAAAACTAGCCGAAAAAAGCCTACGATCAAGCTGTATATTTTCGTTTTACTTGTTACACCATAGAAGAGCAAACCACTTACAGAGAATCTGAACTGTTTTAGGCTGACTATGACCGATTGACGTAATGCCTTGCGTTACATCTTGGACGCTCACCGACAATTGCTACTACTAAACTTCCTAAACTGCTCAACCGATCTATTTTTTTAATAATTGGTAACAATCCAAACTTCCGTGTTCCTTTTTGGCTTGTGTAAAGAGGTGCCAGCATTCACGTTCGTATCTTACAACAGCAGAGGCTGCGCAACAAGTGGGGCGAGTCCCAGTGTTCGCTTCAACTGCGGAGACATTTGAAAGATCACGTCCTTGTCTAAATCACTTTAAAAAGGAAGCGCTAGTCCCAAATAAAGCGGCTCAATTTAACGTCCTTTCCAGACTGCTCTTACTGCCAGCAAGTGCAGTCGCTGCTTTTTTTGTATGTTATTCGATTGTTATAAAAGAATGATGAATTTAAGGCTAGGAAATACAATCGCCAGGAGCCTTTTTCTTGTGCTGTTATTTCATACTTTTCATATTTGTACGGGAACTGTTTATGACAATGGACTCGAAAGATATGGGTACGTATAGATACGTTTATAAATTGCATAACAATGGGTTTAAAAACAAGAAAGTATTTGGTTTTATGGTGAATAGAATAAAACAAATATACTTAGAATCATCGTTGCAAAGTTTACTGAGTGCGAGACGTTTATCGGAAAATTAAATGAAACAAAAAAAGTTACACAAGCTGGAAGGCTTCATTGTGTCTTTTATATATACACATAATTATGAATCTTTTTTTACTTTCGGCAGATCTCACGTGTGTGAAGATGCAAGGTATCCACAAGTTTCGTACAACAGACAAGTGACGGTGACAAGTTATGAGCAGTACAATGCAAAATGTGGATGGTGGGGATGGTGGCGCTGCAGAAAATCAAGGTACTGAATATTATATAAAATTTATTCAGATATACGCTTATATTCCAGACTATTCTAGCTAAAGGGTCTATGTCGCTATTTTTAGTGTTACTTGAAAAAGCCAAAATACATCCCTTTATCAGTGAAAACCCCAAAATAAGGGTTCAGTTTTGTTTTAAATTATTCTCCTTGTGCTCTAAGAGTAAAAATAAGTGTCTTAGGCTGCAGATGGACTGGATGGAAGTGGATTGCATCTTGAAAAAATTGGGCTAATTTTTTTCAAGTTTATCGCTTCTCTCTTGGAAAACTCACCAAAACTCTGATTTTGGTTTATTTTCTCTTCAAGAATTCATTTGATATTTTTAACTTAGTGTTTGATAAGCATTTCGTGTCTGACAAAGGTGCTTAGTTTTTATTTGAAGCAGTTTTGACTCAAAAACCTCAAAATCACCATGACAACAGCTCCTTTAACAGAGGATAATTCTCCGAAGCTGTAAAATTGCATTGGAGTTATCCACAATGGAACCGCCCGAATTAACGGTATGCTACGCGTCAGGTGAACACAACGCGTTTAAAGACAGTATGTCCCTGCTGAATTATCCTGACTGTTTTCACGATTATGATCACAATCTCGTTTTAAGGAGGCTCGACTCAGTTTTTTTGCCGTAGGGCGTATGTTTTGAAATCAATATCAAAATGAAAGGGTTTCCGAGTAAATCAAAAATGATATTTTATGGCACAAAACGCAAAACTTATAAAGCAAATTATTTTCTATTTGCATGAAGCAAAATATTTCCAAAATGCCCTTACAAATTATTTAAAAACAGCTAGCCGTTAAAATAATGATTGTCCTTTACTCGAAAACCGTCTTTTAATTATTCTTGAAACTTCGTCTGCAGCTAGTGACATGTGAATACTATAAAATTTTGAACGTTTCATTTTGAAGTGTCTGACTAGATTTTGAGAAAAACGACATTGTTTAAACAAAGGGCATTGAGCTGGCGTTGCTATAGTAACCTCTGCCGCTTGGAAACCAGTGACACATACAGCTTTGATCGCATTTCATAAACTTGGTGAAGAATGAAAGCAATCGAAGCATGTCTTTCCATTATTTTACCTACTGCAAAATTTTGATTTCAAACCACACTAATTCACGGCATAAAAAAAACTGAGTCGAGCCTCATTAAGCTTGCTTTATTATCTTTAAATAGGAAGAAAAATCGATTGGTTCGTTAGATTGTACGCAAAGAAATGTGAACTAAAGAGACAAATTTACGAATAAAAAGACTCCAAATTCCACCATAATGGCAACTTTGATTAATTCTTGACCGCCTTTCACGAAATCAAATTTATTGAGCTGCAATCCACTTTCATCCAACTTCCATCCTTGTAATCCTGCACTTTATCGTCAAACTATTTCTGTTTTGCTCTATGCAATCTTTTTATCCAATTAAGTTGTATATTTGGTGGCATTTGGCGATATAACATGGAGTAACATGATTGTACGTTCTTAGCTTTTGAGCTGAAGGTGAACTGTTAAAACATCCACAGAATAGCAAAAATTGTTATTCAACGGCAGAGCAGTCTCTCTCAATGAGAGAAATATTTACCATCTTTCTTAATTTTCGAATCGTAAAAGTTCATGTTCAGTTATTCATATGTCATTCAGTTATGGGCATTCTTCTTCTTACAAAAAGGACCTGCAGAAAAAAGCACAACAAATCCTGAAATTCTGTGGTTTGATCTGTTATGACTATTATCGACTATTATAATTCAACACGTTGATACACTGCCCAAATATGGTCAAAAAGTTATCGATATACGCTTTGTCTACATGACGTATATCCAACGATGGCGGTAAATTTCGCATTTTGACAAGAGAATACAAAAATAAAGGACCGGCCTCGATATTTTTTCTTCAAACTGTGCTTTGTTATCATTATGCTGAATTATAAAACTATTATAGCGCTCAAGCTTGCGTGACACGTCTAATTTTAGCCGACTCGGCCAAGAATTAGGCGATATCACGCGTGCTTTCGCGCTATAATAGTTAATTATCCAGTGATGTTTTCCTTTTAGATCAAAAACCGGTTATAGATATCGGCAGTTTTACCGTAGGAGAGAAGATGTTTACCTACGTTGCTGCTCTGGATGGCGGAAAAGTGGACGTTCATGCCCAATACGTATGTATTGCAGAAGATCTTTAAATGATTTTTCTGACAGCATACTCTGAATTCACAATCGATCTATGATTGTCATTCGCTTCTGAATATTTTTGCAACAACAGAAAAAAAAGTCTCTTCTTAATATATACCTTTGGCTGGTGTGTCAAGCATCAGTTTCTCTTTTCTAGGTATTTTAAGATGTCTATGTGTGATTTTTTTTATGCGAAATCTTAAGGAGGCTCGTACCCATTTCTCAAGTCCACACCCTTTCAATTTTAACGAGCCATATCTTTTGTTGTAGCGCATAAAAAGTCAAGCCACTTTGCATGCAAACACAAAATACATTGAACTTTATGGGAGTATTGGATTTGTTTACATCGGTGCTTCCATGGCAACGGAATGGTGATCCTCCGAAATTTACAAGTTGCGGAGTTTTTCTAGATCAAGAGAAATTTTTGTAAAATCCGCTAGTGGACTAGTTGATTAGACCATGGGCTTCAACTGGACAAAGTTTGAAAGAAATGTATGAGAGCGTTTTTGAAATTTTTAGGGATGAAGTTTTGGGGATTATAATTACGGAGAAAAACATACTATCAACATAATTGACTAATATCTGAAGAAAACGATGCGCGATGGGAATGTCGTTTCATTTCATAGTAGTTTGATTCCATTTGAAATGGTGTGTGAAAAAGTGAGGGGGTTGCTTTGGCCGATTGCGAGAAAGAAGGATTTGATTAGCGTGCGTTCAGCTTCGCTTGTTGCCATTTTTGTATGTAATTTGGTCTACGCCTACAAATGTGATGATAATTTGAAAACCGCGAGATAATTTTTTTTTTTAAATTTGACAATCTCGAGATTAATCATCAATTTATATGGCCTGCAAGGTTCGAGGACATTGAAGACATGCAAGGCAATAAAATAGGGCCTCCAATGTACCAATTTTTTTCCCGCAGATTTTGTGTTTACAAGTGAGCGTCCTCATTATTCACGAGTATTGTTTTCAAGTTTCATATGCACGTGCAAAACTTCAGAAAAAAATTTATTTGCATCGAACAGAACGCTCGATTGCTTTCCGAAGAATTCCCCGAAACATGCGCTACAACAAAAGATATGGCTCGTTAAAATTGAAAGGGTGTGGACTTGAGAAATGGGTACGAGCCTACTTAAACGCGCAAAATTTCACTTTTACTGATTTCGAAGTTCTTGTTTATCGTCGTCATGGTAATATCGATTTTACCGTAATCAGAAATTTAACAAATCGACCGCATTTTTCCATAATCTATACTCTTATTTACCATATAAATGACGTCATAAAATGTTCAAAACTCAAGTGGAACCACGAGCCGTTAGGCGAGTGGTTTCACTGCCAAGTTTTGAACATTTTATGGCGTCATTTCTAGGGTAAATAAGAGTATAGACCATGGAAAAATGCGGTCGATTGGTTTTTTACAATAACAAACTTGAATAACTGCGAGCGCCGAGCGAACTAGTTTGCGGGAATCATTTTAGAAAATGCGCTTAAGCTTAAGCTTAAAGATAAACAACCTAACACTGACAAACTGCTGCAAAATGTTTTTGCGTGAGGAATAATTAAAGCCTTAACTTTTTATGTGAATAAATAATGTAACGAAAAAGGCTCACACAAAAATTCTCTTCAGCTTAAATCATCGCTAGAATCTTTTAATATAAATTTTAACACAACAAAACAAAGAGCCGTTATTCGGCAAATTTTAGAGAACCGCGCTCGGCGATAATCGCAAAATAGAGCACAATAACCTCACATAAAGTCAAATATAAAATTACTAGATACAGTTCACAAAGCTAACCTTTTTTAAATTTGAAATATCTTCGAATAATCGGATGAATCTTTGCTCTAAGTTGTTTTCGGCTGTTTTCGGGCGCCGGCGACTGATTTCGTGGATTTTCTCGTGAAACTACGACAAGTTGTTTGTCCTTTTTGCTTCGCACTTAAATCCAGGCAAGTTTAGCTGTATGTAAATTAAATTAAACTGACGAGAGAGCATTCTCTTTATCGAAGAATTCCAGTTTTAAGTGCATTTTTCATTGTTTGAAGAACCCGCAGCGCCAAAAGTTTGACAAAACTCACCGCGTTGCGTTACCTGTAAGTCATTTTCATGGTCTATACTCTCATCGACCATAGAAATGAGCCAATCAGCGCGCGGGAATCCACCGTAGGAAAAAAGATGGCGGCTGTTCATTTTACCACAATACCTTGCGGACCTAACACAGCACATAAGGCACAAAGAAAGCCAAACTTTTACAATATTTGTTCCAGTACTAAGGACAATGTGTAGACAAGGTTTGAAGATTTTATAACTTTTCTTTACATTTTTATGAACGTTTTTAAGGTTTTTGTGCGCTAAGACTTATGGGTAAATGTACCAGTCGCCATCTTTTTTCCTATGGTGGATTCACACAGTTATTGTAAAGATACATTTAGCCAAACTTCAATTCAAAACCAGTTAATAGTGAAAATTTCACGTTATCTGATTTGGAAAAAAAAAAGGCCGATTGAAAAATGAAGGCATGGTCTCCAGAAAACTGTATCGAAATACCTATATGCCATCTCAGCGCCCCATTTTCAATATTCTTTTTGTGTAAGAAAACAAAGATAACGGGTCACGTGAAATTACTTTATTACCTTTAATTCCGACAGCTGTTTGCAGGTCAGGATGCAATAACGGCGGGACATGTGTTGGCCCCAATAGATGTCGCTGCAGGTCTGGATGGACTGGATCTAGTTGTAGCCAGGGTAGGTTTCAGCTTCCTCGTGCGCATTCTTGCTGTCCACTGATACAAGTTAATTATTCATTTCACCGATCGGTACACATTTCTATAGTACAGTATTAAGTTAATTTATTATTCTTTTAGTCCCCTTTGCCTCGTAAGCACGTGCAAAATTCAAAATATTCTTTACTCTAAAATGGCTGGCTGGCTCGTTGTCCTCCCTTGAAATTAAAGCTTCGTTCGAAGCAGTGCTTTACGAAATGGTCTGAGCAGACGACAAATCTACCGTATGGTTTAAAATCGTAAAATCTTTGCGGTAAGTCCGTACAAATCTCAACCACTTGTTTTACCGGAAAAACAGTCGAAACTAACAGGTTTTAGCTTGGCAAATTCCGGCTCATCCTCGGTGTAAGAACCTGTGAAACTCATGAGTGACGTAAAACAAAGAAAGCTAACGGCATAAAACAATAGAGTCAACTGGGAATGCAATACTACAAAGGTAAAAAACAAAGCAAAAAGTCACAGGTTCTTACACCGAGGTAAACCCCAAATTCCCCACAAACGACTAATTTGATGTTCCCGCGTCCGCTGGTTTGCTGTTCTTCGCGTTTGTGACTTTCGGAACATGCAAATTTAATGTCGGCCGTGAAAATGCGAAAAGTAAAGCCGGAAAAAGCAATTTTCCCGTGCTCTGATTAAAGAACGGTTTGGAGAGGTAAGTAAATGCACGATTTCCTCTCGGAAATATTCCAAAAGATCAACATGTCAATTTATAGTCATACAAATAAAGCTACTTGTTGTTGTTGACGGGAGAACAATTACAAGGAAAATATTTTCTCTTGGCAGTAATCACAGTGTTTGACACGAGTATTCTATTCATCTCACCTTATTTAACAGATATAAACGAATGTTTGTCAAATAATGGAGGCTGCCAACAAACTTGTATCAACAAGAGAGGAACTAACTTATGTGCTTGCAAAAAGGGTTTCAGACCAAACCCACTAAACAAGAAGGAATGCATCGGTAAGAACGTTAAATACTGATTGATTAAATGCTGCAGAAAAATGGCTAATAAGAAACATTCCCACTTTCTTGTTATTATTACACTAGCAGAGCTTTTTTAGTTGTTATGGACAACTGTAAGCTGTTTCATCTAAATCCCGATTTTCTCAAGCGAAACAGATATAACCGTGAGCCAAACTCAAGCAAACGTATTCATAGTATGAACTGTGGAAGAAACAAGTGGGTGGGCAGCGCCGCCACTGAGTGGTAAGAAGCACTCATGACATGTATCCCAGAGTTCATGGGACAAGTCTGCTTCTGTGGCCACTGGCTGATCTTTAGCTACGCTATGTGAATAGCCATTTGATTAGCCTACCAACTTTGGATATGTCTTTCCGGCACTGGTTTTAAATAAAGTTATAAAATTCATTAATAATTCATAACAGTTATGACAAATCAATAGGTGTTATTTAAGTCAAATGAACACCTCTGTAAACCCCAATACAAATAAACTAAGTTGATGAATTATTAAACAGTAGAATTAACTACTAATTAAACAGTAGAATTAACAGTTTACAATGGCTCGCCTTCGGCTCGCCATTGTAAACGCGATTTATAGACGTGTTGGATGAAGCAGTATACAATGAGCAGTAAATAAGCTGGGGTAACCCATGGTAGCTTTGCTTTGCCAATTTCTTGTCTTCGGGCGATAGCAAAAACTACTGTTTTATAGGGGTACCCCGTATCTTTATGGAACCCCTAGGGCTTCAACTGCAAGTCACTATTGAGACTTCAACTTTTTTAAGGGATAATACAGCCTTGTGTCTTATCCTCCTTAATGTTATATTCCAGACATAGACGAATGTCGCACGGGAAAGGCATGCAGCTGTACCAACCCGGGTACAGGTAACACATGTGGAGCAAAGTGTACTAATGATCCTCCTGGAGGCTTTCACTGCTCTTGTGGTCAGGGCTACCATCTCCAGGCTAGCACAGTGTGCACAGGTAGGGATATTTACGGAACTATCAGGATTTTTTATAATTATCGCCCTCATCCGATATCTCGACCATATTTCTTTTTTGGCAAAAGATTGCCGCAAAATGATATTGCGTTACTGATCCGTCTACGCGCTGCCATGGCTGCTACGCAGTATTCATTCAACGTATCAATGTTGCGTTTTAATCGTCTTGTGCATGTGTACTATTATCTCGGTTCCAATCTTTTAACATGGGAAAAACAAAAATGGTAATCTCTTTCTGCTCTTTCGATTGGAATGGTGATTTTTCAGAAACTTTTACCATTATTTGTTGGCTAACATACATTGAATGAAAAATAAAAAAAAATCACGGTTAATCTAGGTTATCGCTTAAACCGGCTTTTGGTTAATCAAAAACCATTTTATCTGCCGTTTTTACATGCGTTATTTCTTACAGATAACAACGAGTGCGCTGTAAACAATGGAGGATGTAGTCGTCATTGTCTTAACTATCCTGGAGGTTTCCAGTGTGCCTGCCCGAGGGGATTTCGCCTGGGATCGAATAATAAATCGTGCGAAGGTGCTGTTACACGTGACAATCTTTCGTGCAACTTGTCTCGCAAAAACGTTGCTGCAAGTTGCACGTACCATGGTCGTATTCACACTGGAGACGAGAAACCTGTCCAAGACGGGTTTCCCGTCTGATGAGTTTCCCGTCCAAGTGTGAAATCGGGACAGGACAGGTTTTTTGACGAAAAAAATCCGTCTACTTATCCGTCTGTGTGGACGAGTTTTTATAAAAGAGTTTTCCGACTACACGAGATACCCGTCGAAATCCTTCACGAATTCGCACTTAGACGGGTTTTCAGGTCGAGTTTCAGAATAAAATTGTGCCGAAAGGACTGGAACTAGAACGAAAGTTAAACTATTTGGGAAAACAGAATGGCACCAAAGAAAACATAGATTGACAACTAATGGTGTTTTGAACGATTTTTGTTTTCTAAGAAAGATTAGAGAGAGCGAGAGAACTTTTTAACTGGAAATTGTTACTTAAGTTTCGTTTCCTCGAGCCCAATAAGAGGCAATTTGACATAAATTATAACCTTGCGGCATTATACATTCTTTGGAAACACTTATCCTTTCTTGTCTTTTGCCTGTAACCCGTCCTCGAATCTGTCCTAATGTGAATTTATGTGATATTATCAGACGAGTTTCACATCACGAATTCACACTAGGATGGAAAACTCGGACGGGTTATCCGGCTGCATGGATTTCCAGTCCTCCAGTGTGAATACGGCTAATATTACACGTAACCGTTGTCATGTCCCTAATCCCAGCGCTGTTTGAATGACTTAAAGAGTGTGGCGCCATGTTACATGTATTTTTGTTGCAGAAATTAGAAAATGGCTCAACGTTTCGTGCAACTTAAAAAAAAATTCAGTTGCACGAGAGCCTCGGTTACACGTAAATATCGTCATGCAGCTTGCGACAACTTTTTTTTGCAATAACTTTATCCATCCACGGTAAAACGCAATCATCAGGCATGAGAAAAAATGTTTTTAAATAACTAATGCTAATAACAATCTTATACAAACTCTAGTTATAACAATAACAATCAAAAGAACTCTAGTTAATTCTTAAAAGGTGCCTGCTTTTCATGAATGCCGTGCATTTTATCAAATAGCATATCCATTGACCTCGCAAAGATGGAGCCAGGTCTTCAAAGTTCATACCTTGTTATTTTATCATTTTCAGACGTGAATGAGTGCGCCACTAACAATGGTAACTGCGAGCATACCTGTCAAAATAAGTTTGGTAGGCATCTTTGTATGTGCAAAGAAGGCTTTGTGTTAGACGGCAACAAAAGGACATGTTCAGGTAAAACTAATGCATACAATCAAGTTGAACACGCAAAAAAATTCCTTTACCTCACTGTCATTCTCTTTTATTAGATACAATAAGACGCTATTCTCACTGCATAATTAATTAGCTCATAGCGGAAGTTTAAGTAATCTCTTCGCATTCCTCCGTGATTGCACACGCTTGTAGTGGTAGTAATGCTTTGCGCTCCCGGGGTATAAATTTGGTCGCTCCGCCTAAAACGTGGTCATTTCATCGGTACTCCGGGACGACAGTCAACTTTCGCTTAGTGTCTAATCGTCAACCGCCACCAGCGTTATGGCCGACTGTGTTCTTCCTCGTCCACCCGTTTCGGGCGCTGCCCTGTCCGTTCAAGGTGCTTTGATAACCCAGAACCTGCAGTTAATCCTCTTCCTGCGCCAGCATTGCAACCAGAGCCGGCCCCGGCACTTGGAGCTGCAGATGAGGTAATTTTTGGGGTATCCGGTTAGTCCTGAAGCACTAGAGTTTATTCCGTTTTTGTATCCCTTGGTTATACCCGCTAGTTTTTTGCTTCCCGGCGTAGTTTGTATCTTTTCCTTCTAGAAGGCCATCTTTTACACTTTCATTTATGTTTTCCTTGCCGCCACGTGGATTTGCATAGCTTTATCGTGTTTACCGGCAGCCTTTTGTTACTTCGGTGTTTGTTATACATTCCGCGCGCTTTCTTTGGCATAGTTTTCAAGTTCGTGCTATTTAAGTTTATGGCGGCTTTGTTATTGCTTTCATGTTGGCTTTTGTCATTGCTTTTGCCGTCGCTCTTTGTATGTCCTTTTTTCGGCGTTTGTTTAGCATCGTCAGTTTATTTTCGTTCGGATAGCTTTACGGGGTATTTCGCCGTGGAATTCTAAGGGTTTGCCGCCGGAGTACGGCATGTTGCGTTGTTTAGGAATATTCCATTCAAATTGGGGGCGTGGTGCCGGATTGTAGAAAATGTTTTGGCGTTTACCATCGGTTCGTTTATGGATTTTAGGGTAAGTCTAATTTTTTGCGATCCCGCGCCTCATTACAGCAAATTAGTAGTAGACCGGTTAAGACTGTTCAGGGCAATGAGTTGTTTTAATGCACGAGTATCCCACTGGTGAAGACTGCTTAGTGCAGTGAGTTATTATAAGTATCCCACCAGTGAAGACTGATCAGCGTTATGAGTTATTAAAATGCATGAGTATCCCACCGGTGAAGGCTGCTTAGTGCAGTGAGTTATTACGAGTATCCCACCAGTGAAGACTGATCAGTGTATTGAGTTGTCAAAGTGCATGAGTATCCCACCGGTGAAGACTGATCGGTGCGGGGGTTATTATGAGTATCCCACCGGTGAAGACTGTTGGTGCAGTGAGTTATTATGAGTATTCCACCGGTGAAGACTGATCAGTGTAATGAGTTATTAAAATCTATGAGTATCCCACCGGTGAAGACTGATCGGTGCGGGGGTTATTATGAGTATCCCACCGGTGAAGACTGTTGGTGCAGTGAGTTATTATGAGTATCCCACCGGTGACGACTGATCAGTGTATTGAGTTGTCAAAATGCATGAGTATCCCACCGGTGAAGACTGCTCAGTGCAGTGAGTTATATGAGTATCCCACCGGTGAAGACTGATCGGTGCGAGGAGTTATTATGAGTATCTCAATGGTGAAGACTGCTTAGTGCAGTGAGTTATTACGAGTATCCCACCAGTGAAGACTGATCAGTGTATTGAGTTGTCAAAGTGCATGAGTATCCCACCGGTGAAGACTGCTTGGTGCAGTGAGTTATTATGAGTATCCCACCGGTGAAGACTGATCGGTGTTATGAGTTATCAAATGCATGACTATCCTAATGGTGAAGACCGCTTAGTGCGGTGAGTTATTCTGAGTATCCCACCGGTGAAGACTGCTTGGTGCAGTGAGTTATTATGAGTATCCCACCGGTGAAGACTGATCGGTGTTATGAGTTATCAAATGCATGACTATCCTAATGGTGAAGACCGCTTAGTGTGGTGAGTTATTATGAGTATCCCACCAGTGAAGACTGCTTGGTGCGGTGAGTTATTATGAGTATCCCACCGGTGAAGACTGATCAGTGCGATGGCTTATTTAATGTGTACGCCACCGACGCTCACTGCAGCAAATTACTGAAATGGGTATGGCACCGGCCAAGACTGATCGGTGCAGTTAATTATTTAAACGAGTAGGCCGCCGTTGACGACTGCCCAGTGCAGTAAATTATTTAAATATGTATCCCACCGGTGAAAATTTATCCGTGAAGTAAATTATTGAAATGAGCATCCCACCAGTTATAACTGCTCGGTGCGGTGGGTTTTCATCATGTCACCAGTCATGCGTCGGCACGTGACTCACCCGCCTGAGATGTTTTATAAATGTTACGTCTTTAGTTTCTGCGATCTTTAGTTCGTTTCGTTGTGTTTATTTTTACCTGCTAAACCTGCTTTCTTCGTTGACCTTGGGGGGGCCTGCTCAGTGTCTCAATTCCGGACCTAGTTCGGAGCTCGGGGTCAACGAAGGGGTGGGTCCCCTGCCTTTTGTTTACGCAATATGTCCCTTTGTTTGCTCATTCAGCATAAGTTCGTCGTTCATATCAGGGTTGCTTAAGCTACCTCACTTTCTTCTACAATATTCCTGTGTGTGGTATTAGCAGGGGACCTTCCCCTTTCGTTGGCCCCTACCTTCACAAGGTGTGATTGCTGTGTGTTTCAGCCTAACATCATTGGGTCAGCTACGTTTCGTGCCCCCTGTTTTTCGGAGCGGGTGAATTGCATAACCATGTGTCGATGTGTTTCGCCTAGAGTACTACTGTGTTTTGCGACATGTACCTACAGTGCCCGATTTTGTTACGCGCGGCATAATAGTTTGCATCTTCAGAACTAGGCGGCTGTGATTGCCTAACATATTAAGCTTGGGAATACTTTATATCTTCCCGAAGTTCAGCTGCTGTCAATCAAACGAATAAAGTGTGAAGTAAATTTCAAGGTGCGATTAACTGGATGAGGTAGACAATTGCGTCCTAATTAGGCCGCGCTCTTCAAACCTATAAAAAACGATTTGTCAAGGAGTTCGAGAGTTTGAATGGCCGGACACCGTACGTATTAATTAGCTACAATGGCGGGTATTCAAGCGTTAGTGCTCAAAACGCGTCCCGATAAGAGAGAAAGGGCATGAATTTGGTGAAGTTGGCTGACTAATCGCAGTTATCAGGCGTAGTTTCCCAAGTGTTAAGGCCTGAGTTTGGTAGAAGAAGGATAAACCTACAATCATTCATCAAATTAGGTAAATGAAGCTAGAACAAGACGCTGTGGGAGCGTATGCTTGGGCCATGGTGTTGTATTAAGCATATTGGGGTATATGTCTGAGGAATCTGCATGCACCTTAGTTACTGTTTGATCATAGGATCGTATTAGGATAGTGTGAACAGCCTAACAAAGAAGCGCTTTAACCTTCGAAAAGAAGTAGACGCCGCGCACTTAGCGTGCGATATCACACGCAGATTATCAAATAGCGTGTCCACTGTGTTAAAGACTAGAGCACAAATAATACAAAGCGATACCTATTTTGCACTTATACCATTGGGAAAATGGCCGCATATCAGAGACTCCCGATCGTTGTTATTAGTTTTAACTAATCTTGTGGCTGGTTCAATTTATCGCTGTAACTGGTCTGTGTTCCGACACTTTTGAGGTGAATGCAAATGTAGCCGTCAGTGCCTTTCGAAGCCATGAATCTTCGGTTTATTTATACCTGCCAACCTTTTTCCGAGTGATAGGCGTGAGCAGTTTTTGGTGGACGTGCCGGGATTTCCGAAGGCGGCCCGACCAAACCCGATCTATTCCGAAGATGTCCGAAGTTGTATTTTCATGAACTTAGCTATATTCTTAATTGGATCTTGCGATCGGTTAAGGTTGATAGCTCAAATCTGCAAATCAGGCGTGAGGAATGGCTCCATAGGCGTGAGTTGGCGTGATCGAAGTTTTGCACTTGCAGACGTGAGAGTTGGCAAATGTAGTTTATTTTGCCTGGTCCGGACCCAGGATCAAACGACTTTTCGAGTTAAAGTTTTGCTGGATGTAGTATTCCCGCCGTTATTATGATAAATTTTGAATTAAACTAAAATTTATTCAAAGTTAACGACAGAGGTGATAATTTACTCACTCACTCAGGAGGAAAAAAGCAAATTTAGCCTTTGGAATATATTTTTTCGTGTTTTTTCAGTTGAGGCAAAATGTTTCAATTTGCACAATGTAGAAAGTAATTTAAAACCTTTCCAGTAATGCATAACGCAGCTATTTCTTATTCCTTTGTATCCGAAACAGAGAAGAAAATTAACTGGAAGAAGTGATCGCTTTAAGGCTATTTTTGGTAGAGAAACATTCACTAGCGCAAGCGAGACTCACAGGAAACGTATCGCAAGACGTGTGCATTGTTTGCATTTTTCTATTGGCGGTGAATTTTTGCACCCGAAATTCCAGTTGGCGGTTCTGTTTCTTCAGCTTCACGGAATAAAATTCATGAAAGGCGACAACCGTAGGAAGCAAATTAATTGGGATTTCTACCATGCTTGTATTTCTTCCTTCACTGTCCAGTGTTCACTTTTTATTAAACAAACTCTATGTCTTAGTCTAAATCTTCTTCATGTTCGGTTAAGCATGTTTTAGCGGGTTTCCGTCCTGAAGGTATCGTAGCATTCGTGCGAGAGTGTAAAACACTTTCGCAGTGTCTTCTTGAGTTTCCTTGCGCATATTAAGTATGCAACCGTTAGGTGCAACTGAGAAAACGAAACTCGCGCTTTGTCACGTTCGCCTCGCATCGACGAACAACAGGTGAGAAATGGGCAAGCCCATTCCGGTCCCCAGAGTTGCGCACGAGAGTGTAAGATCCCGATTGCAAATTTGTGCACTGCGAAACTGCATTCCTATACTTGGCCGCTACGCCCAAGTAACAGGTTGTAGACTTTTAGCTCTCGAAACTGTGTTTTTCCCGCATTTCTAGTGTGGGGAACGATATCATTAAGATCGACCGAAATAAGCAGCAATTTTATATCAAAGAACGGAAGGTTGTGAACTTTTGCGATCGAAAATCTGAGTTTTAAATCTCGCGCGCGTTCCAGATGAAGTTGTTCTCAGTACCGTATAGCAATGGTTCCATTAGTTGGAAAATTACATTCATAAACTGCAGTCGTCTGTAAACGTTAGCCCACTGTCTTGTAATTTAAAATTGTTACAAAAAAAAGAAAAATATCCGCGCGCGAAATTTGAGCACAGGTAGCGCTCGATGATCGCGCTCGCAAACAACACCGAAGATTTCGGTGTGACTTCCGCTTGGAAGTAAATGGAAATGCTGTATGGGCATAGCGGGACATAAAGGGGAATTTTAAGGCTATTCACAGTCCTTCAAGAAAAACATGCGTGCAATCGGCTACGGACTGGAGGAGTCTGCCAACCAACGGGTTGATCCGCGAAATTTTACCGCTGCACTACACACCGTGTGCTAAAGTAAAGCGAAAGACCAGTAATTCTAGTCACATTTGTTCGTCGTCATTCGCCGTTCTTTTTAGTTTGCATTCGTGTCCGCGCGCAGACCGCTAAATCTAAAGGCGAAATACTGGGGCGATTTTAGCGACAATCGTCTCACTCGGGCGGTTATATAAATCAGAGCTGGTGCCGGTATTTACTTCGCCCGCACGCCATGCACTAAATTATCGGGAAAATCGGACTGCGGTTTAAATCAGAGATCATTTCTCGGTTTTCTAAGCGGCCACTCTAAACGTACGCATCCTGTAAAAGAAAGAAAAACGTGGAAACTTGTGTATTTTTCTTCTTTGTGGAACCTTATGCGTAAATGTGTGATTTTGTGAGACGAAAGAGAAGACAATAGCACTATTCGGCTATCGTTTGCCGGTTTATCCCGCCTACTGCATGATATTGAGCAAAGCCGTGCGTTCATGGAAACCAATTAATGAAGCTCTTTCGGAGCGTCTTTGAATAACAGTGGCCTGTATCATTCTGCGCGATGAGTTTCTCTAATGTAATTATTGCTGCGGAACGAGCGTAGCGAGTGAGCAGCAACATAATCAGGATTTAAGAGAAATATATGAGAAAAAAATATAAGCTAGGAAAAATCTCGATTTGATCGCTTTTTACCAGAATTCACTGCGCCACGAACACATTTTGGGCCAGAATGCACTGCGCCACGAACAATAGCCTCGCTTGCTGCTTCAAGCTCAGTGTTGGCTGCGAGATTTGTAATACAGTATTTTGATCCAACATGTCCCAGTCGAAATCGGAACTGAAGTGTCGAAGACTACTACGAGTTGAGCGCGGACTGCGAGGCATGGTGATAGGACGGTTGAATGGCAAAGATTTTCGAAGATTGTACGGAATAAAAGACAAATTTATTTTGAAATCACTCCGACAGGGGTCGATGAGACTGAGCTGAGCGCTTGGGGACTCGGAACCTGAGCTGAGCTTGGGAGACGCGAACACACAGTAATTAACCTAAATTTTCACACCTTCCTCGTGGTGAACGCGTCCTTTACTCAACAATATTCTACAGACATTGCAGGAACTTGATGCGTGAATTACAAAACAAAATTAGTCTTCTTAGCTGGAATTTTCGTCGATTCATCCCGGTTACATTTGCTTTGCTTCCCTCTCAATACCAGCGAGACGATAAAACAGCATTGTTACAACAAATTTACCGCAGCAATTACTATCTTTTGGATACACTAGTCTAGTTCTAAATCAGGGTTTTCATGCACGTGTGGGTCGGGCTTTTCCTAGTTTAAGAATGTGTTAAATTGTAAATGAACTTAAATTGCATTTTCGCTTAATTGTGTTTTTACATGAGCCTCTGGCTCGGGGAATTGGTTGACCACTTGCTACGTTATCGACTTCAAATAAATTATTACTGTTACTATTATTACTATGTCTATGGTCATACGAAAGTTGCTTGAAAGTTAATTAGGAGGAATTCTGAGTAATGGAGAGGAATAAGGTATGGTGTGGGAAGTTTGTGATGTTTGTCGCCATTTTTTGTTCGAATGTTTTTTTTTATTTCCGTAGTTTATGTCCTAATGGTGGGGGCAGGAGCGGATTCTTCCCATAACTTAGTCTTACGCGGTGAGGTAATGAGTATGCAGTGAGGATATGGTACTATTCTCACTGCATAATTAATTAGCTCATAGCGGAAGTTTAAGTAATCTCTTCGCATTCCTCCGTGATTGCACACGCTTGTAGTGGTAGTAATGCTTTGCGCTCCCGGGGTATAAATTTGGTCGCTCCGCCTAAAACGTGGTCATTTCATCGGTACTCCGGGACGACAGTCAACTTTCGCGACCCACCCACCTCCCCTGGTGGCGGTTGACGAGCTCAGTGTATATCCTCGTTGCATGCCCATTGCCTCTGCAGTCGCGGATTCTTCCCATAACTTAGTCTTACGCGGTGAGGTAATGAGTATGCAGTGAGGATATGGTACTAATTTTATGCTTGCGCCGGTCTGCTTGTATCGCACAAGTCTGGTTTCCAGGCCCTTTAGATTTTGAGACTACCTCATTCTGAGTTTGGCACGGTTGTCATTGCGCATGATAATTCAGTCAAATAGTTTACTTAGTAACTGCTACTGTTCATAAGACAATCAGCCTTCTGACTCTCTACTAGAGAGAAGTAATAGTAAATAAAACAAACATGGATCGACTGATGCTTTTACCATGGTACGAATATGGTACCAATCGATAAACTGATTCACCCCTCACTTAGCTGGCTACAACGGGAAAATAGTCAAGTCTCCCTAATGAGATGCAGACCACGCGCGGCAGACCCAGAGCGAAGCATGCTTGTCTCGGGTCTGAAGAGACTAAAACTATGATCGTGGGCAGAAAACTTGGTAGAAATGCTCATTCTGACAGTGTGACCGAGGCAGGTTCTGGTGTTGATTTTTGAACGAAACTAATTTCCTTCCCAGAGTCCGCGTTACTCTTGTTCAGCGGAACGGGCATGGGCAATGGTAACGCGGACTCTGGGGGCCGGAACGAGATTGCAACTATTTGCTCCAGGCGTTCAGATAGTGGAGAGCGAAAGATAGGCGACGCGCAAAGGAAAAACATATTGCGAGCTGTCCGACGGGGATAGGCGCGAAGAAAGCGAGACGTTAGGACCTCCTCTCCCCCGTCTCCCCTCATTTTCCCCGCTCGTTCGCGCGCCGGTTTTTAATTATTTCTCGGCTCCACAATCTTAACGCCTGGAACAGGCTAGATTGCAACGAGACAACGGTCCCCAAAACGAGACAAACTGTAAATCTAAATTTGTACTAAGTAATTTATTGATATGTCTTGTGAGCCTGTCACAACAGCGTGATATTTACTGTCTTGTGTCCATTTGTTAATTTCATTACTTACAGTTGATGTGCCATTTTTCTAGATATCGACGAATGTAGATTGGGTAAAGATGGTTGTGAGGATTACTGCAAAAATACTCTTGGCGGATACGTGTGTTCATGTAGAAAAGGCTATCAACTAACGAACGACAAAAAGACATGCACAGGTACTGACTAATTTATTTATCAAGTGAAAAAAGCCCAATCCATGTATTATATGTTACCCTAAAAAAAAACACATCCAGGGTCATTTAAAAACACGAGAGAAAAAGATCAAATCGTAGGCGAAAACTAAATGTTTTGTTTTCTTGATACTAAGTATTGCTGCGAAAAACACACTTGAAAACAATAAAAACGCTTCAGTTCAGGGTTTATTTACCCATTAACCTAAAATATATTTTCCATGTTCTTTAAGAATATCTTGTCTGTCTTGTACGCTTTAGGTCTATAAAACTGGTAATAGATGCCCGAGCTGTAGGGGAGTGCATTTAGCAGCTTTATAGACTTCAAACTGGTGTATTATTTTATTAGAAAACATAGGAAAACTATTTTTTGTTTGGTTAAGAATATAGCATGGTACGTGTTGTATCAATGTGCACAAACTTGACAACAAAAGGGGTCTCAAAAGCTAAATTTTAACTTGCTTTAGTCATGTTCGCCTAATGAGCTTTTCATGAATGAAGAACACTTTTCTGTTCATAAAAAGGTTTTGAAAGTCCGACAAACCTTACTAATTGGCCGCAAGTTTTGCTGACATTTGTTCAACAATTCAGCCAAAGTTGTTTTTAAGTTCGCTTCAGTTCAACTTTGCCTTGAAAAGAACAAGAATTGCTGAACTCTGTCGCAAAATAATTCTTATCTTTAAACGCTTTATGATTGCCCAGTTTCCAAATCAGTGTGAAATCATGCGTCGTATTGACAAGAGCATTACCTACCTGCAATTATCGCCTTCTCTGTAACTGTTGAGCTCCCTTTTAAACAAAGGAAATCATTGCTGGCGACATATTACCACATAGCAGTGAATTTGCCAGGGAAAAGCTACATTTCATCGAAAAATCAAAGGACACTGTCCCTGATAAAATATCGTGTTTTAATGAGTATGGCCTGGAGCTTTATTATCTTAAAATAGGAAGACAAAATTGCCAAAAGGTATAAACTAAAAAGACAAAATAGCGACCAAAAAATGCTCAAAATTCCACCAGAATACAAACTTTGATTTCAGTAGGTGAAGGAAACTAGTCATTTGAGGTCAATTAAACAATAAATCGTTTCTTGTAGATGTCGATGAATGTTCTCCTAGCAGCATTTCTGGTAGTAGCACGACAGCCTCGCCATCTGCCTGTCAACACAATTGCACGAATGTCGAAGGAAGCTTTCTGTGTTCTTGTATGAAAGGATATATGCTAATGTACGACAACAAACGATGTAAAGGTTAGTGAAAAAAAAATTATGCCAAGTCAGTATCCATGTTCCTAAACTGGCTAAACTGACTATCTTGCGAAATAAGTCTTCGCAGTGATGTCAGCAACTTAACCAATTGCGAAGAAAACTTGAAAATCACCACTAAGAGAATCAGGCTCATTTTCTCACCCGCAGTTCAGTGTTCAAATATGTGATTATTTCATACCTCCTTTGCATTTATTAATTAGCCATCATCGGGGATTATACGAACTCACAATTTACCAGTTCTCCTCTCCTATTGACTTCGGGTAGCTTAGCTGAGAAGAGCGTTGCACCGGCATCGCAAGTTTGTATGTTTAAATTATGTCCAAGCCTGGTTATTCATGTACCGTAGAAGCACCCCACCCCACCCACTCCTTCACAAGTCCCCTTTCGGAAGTCGCATTTGGAAGTCTTTTAATGTCCAGAAATACCATTATATAAAGGTATAAAAGTGCTGTTGCAGTTGCCAATCAGTGATAACCAACCCCCTTTCTCTAATAAGCCCCTTCTTGTTGAGTTCTGACATGAATAGATCTTTCAGGGTATTCACAATGGTAATTGAACTGAGTGGAGTGCAATTTCGTCTGAAATCATACGCGTGATTTCAAAATCGAACGAGCGCACAGCGCGAGTTCGATTTGAAATCACAAGTATGATTTCAGACCAAAATTGCACAACACAAAGTTCAATTACCACTTTATTACATTCATCTTGAAATCGCACAATTTAATTGCCCAAATACAGGATTTTAGTCAGTACCAATATCGATGTGACATATAGATGCGATTTGGAGCAAAAAACAGTGCGATTCGGGAATAAATCACACTGCTGAGAAAAAGATGCGATTTGGAGCAAAAAATAGTGCGATTTGGGAATAAATCGCACTGCTGAGAGCCAATCAGATTGCAAGGATCACCAGTGATTTCAAAATGGCTGTAATAAAGATTGAAACTGAACATCGTTCTCATTCACATGGTATCGACGATCACCTGGGCGCCCCCTCAAATTAAAACTAGAAGTTTGAACTGGTGTCATAAAATGGGTCTTCTTCGCCCGCCAGTTTTGTCATTTTGCATTGGAAAGGGAGGTATTTTAAGGGTTTAGAAGTCAGTTAGTTAATTTGATCATAGCTTAGGTGGGCAAGATGAAATCAAGGGTCACTAGCGATCAACAATGGACCAATAGAGTCTAACATTAGACCAGTAGCGACTCAGAGACACCAGAATACTTATCTTTCATATAATTGACTGTAACGCCCTATGAGATTGATATACAGTATATCACTACTTATATTTCTTTTATTTCATAGATATCGATGAATGCATGACCGGAAGCCACTCCTGTGAACACAACTGCCACAACACTGATGGAAACTATCGCTGTTCATGTAGAGAGGGCTTCAAATTATCACCGGACGGGAAATCTTGTGAAGGTATTAAATATATGTCACTTGTCTTCGAAACAGTTAATACAGTTATTTTAATAGGATTGTTGACAGCTGGAATATGCTGCCAAAAGAGACCCGTATGGCTACTGATGTAAATACTTTTAAACTTAAGGTTATGAATTTTTTATTTAACAGTGTTTAATCGATTTTTAATATTAGCGAATTGTATTTTTAGTAATTATGATAATTTTTACAACTTTGTATACAGGAGGTGACTTGTTTTTACATGGGGTTCAGACTCCTTTACAAGTTATCCTTATGGCAGTTGTTATTATTGTTATTGTTGTATATTTATATTATTTGCCATCAAATTTTAATAAATAAATAAAAACCTTTACGCAAACACATTATAGTTACAGACAAGTTACAGACTAAAAGAGTTGACAGGAGCCCATAACCTATATGAACTCTTGCTATTAAGGAATATCAAAGGGCCGTAATAGCCATCTCGTGAATACGAAACAGCAATGTAAGGTTAAGTCTGCAGATCGGTTGTAATTTTCCATACTGAGTTTAAAGTCAAAGAATTAAAGAGTAAAATAGATTTAAAACATTATTTGCGTGACTGTGCGATGCAGTTATACATATATTTCAAAACATCTAAGCGTGACATAAATATGCATTGTGTGAAACGAGGCTGTCCAGACAACTGGTTGACGTAATTACACTGGTGAATTAAAAAAACGTTTACTACAGCAATCATCTTTTAACACGTAATACACTGTGGATACTGTGTGGAATTAAAAACGTTCACACATGATGGAACGAGTGAAAATTTGCATATCTGTCCCCTTACACTATATCTCGTTCAATGCTTCGAGAGTATTCACGAGATAAAAAAGGGCATCCAAACATGCATACAACCTCGTCCCCAGGCGCAGGCCGCTTCTCCGTTCAAAATGGCAACGAGACGAAACCCTGCCGAAATACTAGCTCCAATAATAGCCCTTTTCACGGTTAACCTTTCTCATTTGCATTACAATAAAATTCAACATGATTGCGAGACAATTTCGGGCAGAAACTACAAAATTGCCCGAAACTGCCTCGCAACCACGTTGATGTTTATTGTAATGCAAATGAGAAAGGTTAACCGAGGAAAGGGCTATTATGAAGTATTTTGTCACGTACCCGTGATGAAACATCCTCGTTACGCTTAAAAGAGGGGTTCTAGACTACACGAGAGCAAATATGGCTGCCAATCGCTAAATCGATAACATTATAAACTAATTTCGATTTTGAGACGGCAATACTGCATTATATTGACGGCTAGTTGGGAGAAAATATATTCCGTATTGGGCGGAGTCGCGAAGCGACGTAGCCCTATACGGAGAATATATTTTCTTCCAACGCCGTCAATATAATGCAGTATTGCCGTCTCAAAATCGAAATTAGTTTTGTATCACGATTCAACTGTTTTTCGGGAAAAAAGAAAGCAAAAGTGAAAATAACTTGTGCTGATCAAAACTGAAATTCTTACTAGTCACGAGCTGACGTACACGACGTTTTGTACGCGTTATCATATTTTTGTTTAGCAGAAATGCTTCAAAAACACGAACTTTTCACGCTGTAAACTGCTCATTGAAATAGAATAAATTTGTTAGAACATTTTTTCGAAGTTTTTCAAAGTTACAAACGTCGAAAAAATGAGTAAATAACGCAAACTTGCCGAGGTTTTAGCCCAAAACTTTTTTTCAAATTATGATAGCGATAGCGGTGATAGCGTGCTCACAGCATAGCTCAATGTAAACAAACCGTTCAAACGAACAAAAGCAGCTTTTAAACTTATCTTATAATATACTCAACAAAATATACAGTTTCTGATTGGTCAATGACGAATGCATAAATAGATTATAGAGTGCAAATTAGGTTATAAAGTGCATTACGAAAGTTGTGCGAAAGTGAAAGTTGAAAGTTGCGCGCAGTGTACCGTGACGGCCTCACCAAAATTTTGTTGAGAATATTATAAACAAGAAATCGTATGAACTACTCGTGCATTTCGTGATTTATGGACACTCGTGATGTTTTGAAAGTTCTCAAATTGCACTCGCCGAAGCGGCTTGTGCAATTTTGAGAATTTTCAAAAACATCACTCGTGCCCATAAATCACGAAATGCACTCATGTTCATACGATTTCCTATACTTATCGTTAACTTTCGATAGAAAGAGTCGTTGCATTGAATACAGCGTTGTTTATCTGCCAAACTTGACAAAGTAATCAACATTTTTGCCCCTCCTTTGAAGATAATTTTAAATTTTGGTTTTCTACGCAGGGAACCCATTAAATTGCCGCGGGAAATTTTCAACCAATCACAGGCTGGTTTTTGAGACGACAATACGACTTTATATTGACGTCTCAAAAGCACACAAAAGTATCTGAGAATGGTGATATTCATCGTGTGTCATGCGCCAAAATACTCCAAGATTCTTGGAGCTTACGTTTATTATGGGAAACTCTTCTCAGAAAAATCATCGTCATCGTCATCGTCACCATTATTGACATTGTTAGGCAGAAGCTAAGACGCCATTAATAAATTATGTTCGCCTTTGAATGTCACCAAACAAACGGTAGCTCGTATGATGGCAGAATGTTATTGAAAAGGTTGAACGTCGTGAAAAAATTGTATTTCTGCGACAGTGGGTAACTACTGCTACTATTCAGAGATTTTCCTATAAAAAGTGCAAAATAACCATCGCCAGGTTATATCAGCTTATTGCGTTCGACGATGGGCGAACGCTTTCTAATCTCGTCGGGTATCGGTCTGGGCGCAGAGGATTGTGGGAAGGGTATTGGTCTGGATGCCATGACGTGGGGCCTCGAGCCCAGATCGAACGCACTTTACTAATTCATGCTTATTACTAGTCCTATAGATGTAATTTCTTCACAAAGTCTTTACAAATAAATATAATTGGTGTTTTTCAGCTCAACCTTGTGAAAACATTTTGGCACCGAGAAATGGCGCAATGGTTTGTTCGGGTCAGGTAACCGATGCAAAGTGCACGTTTTCTTGTAATCCTGGATACGATTTGGTTGGATCACAGTCCAGAACTTGTTTACCAACTTCACGTTGGGGTGGAAATTGGACTTCGTGCGAAGGTAATTTTTCTTTAAAATGCAAATTTCAAGTGATTGAAAAAAAAACATGAAATACAGCTACAGTATAAAGTTTCAATTACAGTGAGCAGCGAGGTTTGTCTTTCGTTTTTGTGCTTTTTTAAACCAATATTAACTTCGTTTCTTACTTTTGTTTCAGCAAAACACTGCGAGAGGCTGACGACAAACCTCGAGAGCCAAACTCTTTCATCTCCTTGTTTTTCTTCCTTTGGTTCAACTTGTTACTTTGGATGTCGTCCAGGGTACTTCTTACAAGGAGACGGAAAAGTAAACTGTACTCTGAATTCAAAAAGTGATGGAGTGTCGTGGAAAATTGAACAGTTTTCCTGTAAAGGTAATTTACTTTTTTTCCTTTGTTTCTGGGTGGAAGGTACAGCCTATAAGCATTCCTGACTTTTCTTAATAATAAAGTAAAGGTCGATTCAGACGGCACAACTTTTGCCTGCAACTATCGAATCGCGTCGTCTAAATCAGCCTGCAACTCGCTCACAACTGTTGCATGCAACACGAAAAAATTAGTCGTAGGGTTTTGAAACATGTTTTAAGGCCGATTTAGACGCACAACTTTTGCTTAAAACTATCGCATACGACCTGCTCACGCCATACCATACGTACAACACGAATCGCGTCGTCTAAATTAGCCTACAACTCGCTCACAACTGTTGCATGCAACACGAAAAAAGTTGTAGAAATTTTGAAGCATGTTTTAAAAACCTACGACAATTAATCGTAGCCACATACAATGTTATATGATGCGAGTTATACAAAAATTCGCATGCGACAAAGTTGTGCCGTCTAAATCAGCCTTAAAACCTTCACAAAGCGTTAATTTTCGAAAGCATAGAAATTACAAGTCATCAAGTGTTTGAGTTTGTTTGGGCTCTCCCGGTATTTTGTAGTAAACAAGGTGTAAAGAACATTTGGGGATTGTGATCTGAAATAATACAATGCAAATAATATACGTATGAATTCACTAGCTGTTTGATTTTTTACTAGTGAAATTTATGTAAAGTTGATTGAAAGAGAGCAGTCGTGACTATTTTTAGGTAACTTCAGTCGTTAAGCCCGCTTTCGGGAAAGTTGCATGCATGTCAATGTTTACATACGCAAAAATGCTGATATACGCATTGTTTGTTTGAAATGGTAGAAACCAAGACGTGTCAGCCAAATCCTTGTGGTAGGGGGAAATGCTTGGCCTTGGACGAGAAAAATTTCACTTGCAACTGTGAAGGAACTGGATATAAGGGCAAGCGGTGTCAAACTGGTTTCATCTCCACGCCAATCTTTCCCAAGCTGTGGCCCAATGTCCGCTCTGGAATTCTTCATCTAGTGGCGCGACCATCTAAAAGTTTGCAAGTGTCTTTGAACTCAAAGAAAGGAGTTACATTCGAGCCACCCTCAGTTGACATACGATTTCCTAAAACTAAGGAAGAGTTTACAGTAAAAGCAGAAAAGCCAGGAATCCAAGCAGTTACTTTCAAACTCGAAGGAGAAAACAGAGATGAATTCGAAACCCCTGAGATAAACGCGGTCCTTGTTGCACCAGGGGTTTCTAGCAACGACAGTCTGGACACGACAAATACAACGAGTCTGCTTAAAGGAGAGCTTCCTATTGGCTGCGAGGAACACCAGACAAAACATAAACTGTCATGCGAAATGCGTCTCTTATCTACTGCACCGTGGACTGGGACTCTAGGTTCAACTAGTGGAATCGTTCAGCTAATAACAGCCTATAACCAAATCATTCCACTTTCCCTAATTGGTCTTAATCTGAAATACCTCAATGTTTCACGGGACGAGGTTATTCAGGCAGCCATTGCTAAGACCTCTTCGCAAAAGGATTTTGCAGTTTTACACGAAAGAAATGGAACGTGTCAGTTGAGCGTTGCCAAATCGGATTATTTGCTTCAACTGATGGAGGACGACGTGTTTCCCTCATCCTTTATGCAGACATTTTCAGAAATGGCTCCAAAATGGCTTAATCTAGCAGTCAGTGAGACCAACAAAGCTTTTGACATTCAAAACATTGCTGTCAATCTAGTATCTAATCCGGAACACTGTTCAGGGTTTCCCTTAAATCAAGCATCAAGCCTCGCCTATTATCGTCCTGCCATCGATTACAAAATGAGTGTTGCTCAAAACGAAGTTGTATTACTTGGTGATAGAAGAACCTGCTTCGCAATTAATTTGTGCCAACCTGCTGTATTTATTAACTTTCCCAAAGGACAGGCTAACATTTTACAGAAAACTCTGAATGTGTTTCGAGATATTAAGGATAGTGGCGTCGATCTGAGAGTGGATTCGATCGGCCTTCTTGACAACATGCAAGTCTCTCGTTTCGCCAATGGAACCATTTGGAATGGAATAAAATTGCAGGAGATTTTGCCTTTAAGCTACAATATGTGGCTTAAAGGAATCCTTGACTGGAACATGAACATGCCTAACCTGCTTTTTGTTAAGTTAAAGGTGACAGGAGAGATGTTCATCAAATACAGTAATGTTGACGCTGTAAGTAATTTGACAAAAACACTAACAGTTAGTTATTCCAACGAGATTGTGTTCAGCAGCCATCAAACTGTTTAGTTTTCGTTACCCTTTTGATGTGGATGATTAGCGATGGCCCTTTACCAACCCTTTGTCTTAGTAAAAATTCATATTACTATAATTCCTGGAATAAGCGCTCTGTGCCCTGATTTAATGTTTTCTGTGGTAACATCTTAAATTAGAGACAATACTTGGCAATATACCGTAGAGCTCCGAAATTAGCTGCCACCGTTACTTTCGGAATTAGAAGGCCTCAGGGGCCGAAACTTTTGGATAGCCGTTACTTTCGGGTAGCCGCTACTTAACAATTAGACCCGTAGCCCGAAAGGGCTACGGGTTAATAGCCCATGAGGCGAAGCCGAATGGGCTATTGACCCGTGGCCCTTGAGGGCGAAGGGTCTAATTGTTGTAGTATCACCCAACTAGTCGGACAGAAAAAGACAATAATAAAAAAAAGCAATTGCAAGTTGAAGAAATATTTATTTGGGAATAAAACGAAATATAAAACCGGCGAATTTCGCTACTCGATGACTATTACATTTAGACCCTTAGTAGCGTAGCCAATCAAAATGCAGGATTTGCATTAGTCCACTAGTTGGGTGATACTAATTCCGGATAGCCGTTACTTTCGGGTAGCCGCTACTTCCGGATAGCCGTTACTTTCGGGTAGCCGCTACTTTCGGATAGCCGTTACTTTCGGGTAGCGGCTACTTTCGGATAGCCGCTACTTCCGGATAGCCGTTTCTTTCGGGTAGCCGCTACGTCCGGATAGCCGTTACTTTTGGGTAGCCGCTACTTGCAACGTAAGATTAACATTTGATTCTAATTTGTTTTACAACAGCTTTTTACGGATCGTTTGTCTCATCCTCTGCAAACGCAGTTCACTGGAAAAGCGTCGGTGAAGATAACTGGGAAAGCACTAAATCAAGTCTTTACCATGGAACTTAACTCTACTATAATAAATGGAAAGGCCGTCTTGGGAGGTAAATGTTCAATCTGGTCCTGATGACCCGAAACTCACAGTTGTTCTCTCGGCTTCCCGCCTCTTCCCCAGAGCCCCCTCTGTTCGCATTTCTTTTCGCTCGCTTGCCGATCGGATCGTCGATCGTGTATTTGCTCTCCCGCTCGACTATCCAGAGAGGGACTGCTAGCAGTCTATTACAAGCCACAACAAATTCAACGCATTACATCATCCAGTTGTCTAGTTTCACACAATGCATATTTATATCACGCTTATATGTTTTAATCGTTTTCGAAAAAAAAATGCTTTATTTAAATTTTTACAAATGACTATCTGTCCACTCAGTATGAAAAGAACGTTCCATATTCACAAGGACCCTCATAGCACCCTTTGATGTAATGATATTATTACGTTACAGTTTAACACCATTTAATGTCATAAAATGATGGACCAAAACAATTTACAACCTCGTCCTCAGGATATCTCTTCTTCCCGGAGCGAGTTTGAACAATTTACACTTAGTCTTCAGATTATTTTTGTAAGTTCTAAAAATAAATTTGAATTTGTTAATTAAAATGAAAATGCTTCTTTAATTTGTTTCTGTGTAAAGAAGGAAGCTAACTTTCTTTGCTGTAAAATACCAAGGTCTTCCTCTTCGCTTAGTCCTCTCATATATTAGAATTCAAAGTTTATCAAACCGAATTAGCAATGGCCACCGTAAAAAGCGTCAATTCCTTACGTAACCTTGAGGGCATAACATGCTTCAACTCTGAACACTGAATAAAAGGGCTATTTTTGTTTTTGTTATTATATGTGCATTAACATATAACAGACATATTAAGCCCTGCAGCTAACAATACTGAAGAGTCAAGTAAATCTTAAGTATTAATTGCAGCTTTCTTTTAATGTATCTTATTCTTGTTTTCGTTTTGCAACATTAGGAAGGACCTTTTGCAGCAAGGACGTCCAGGGTACCTTTTTAACATTGGAAAGGTCTGCCAGCAGTCTGATGAATCAAAGCCCTTTCTCAGGTTATATTCGACCGAAAAAAAAGGAACAAGTTCGATTGGCAGTTCTCGTGTCCCTTCGAGGTGGCAGAGAAGAACGCGTTGAGACCAATTTGCAAGGAATAAGCCTCTATCTTCGGACCAGTCTTTGCATGGGAAAATTGTGCCTTAATGATTTGACCACGACAGTTGAATTCCTTGCAGAACAAAACTGCTATTCGAATGCGTCATCACTGTCTACGTTTCTTGCCAAAGGTAAGGCCCTAAAGACTATGTCGTTAAGCGATGGAGACATCTTGACTCTTCCAAGCGAGCAGGTCATAGAGGTGGTTTTTCCAAGTGATTCTAACACAGTGGTGGCTAGCTTCGAAGCTAAAGTTCACTTGCTTGGCGTTACTCAACGCTCAAATGTTACTTTAGACAAGAAGAAGTTGTCGTTTGAAATGCAAGGAAACATATTTAATAAGTACATGGCGAACATCAAAGCCGTGGCTGACACCAATCGCGTCCCCGATTGGAATTACTTGCAATTTATTCTTCATGGAAGAATGATGAATTCCTCTCTGCTCTCCAAATATCTACAGACGAAAGTAGCAAACTTTGCCAAATCTCTTGCAGAGAAGGCTGCAAAGAAAATGCAAAACGCTGAAAACTCCCTACTCCTCGCAAAACAACGTGTACAATCGGCAACAACGATAGTTAACGAAAAGCAACGCCATTTAAACGAAGCATTACAGACTAAGCAAATGAAGAATGAAGAACTCAAAAACATCAACATTGCGTATGGGGAAACAAAATCACGGCTTAACTCCTCACTCGTCGAAATTCTTAAACTAATGAATAAGAAAATGTGTGAATTTCAAAATTGTACCTACATCTACACTGACACTTGTATACCAACGGTATGTGAAAAAGAAATGACCGTGACTTACTTTGTGCCAAACTGTCATAAAGTACAGAAAAAAAAAATAGTAGACAGTATAGTTGAAATGGAAGTGAAAGAAATTGAAGAATTCCAAACATATTTAACAAAAACCCACTCCACTTGTGGAAACACAGCTTCTAAACTTGTCTCCACTGGATTAAGAATAGCAGAAGCTGGGGTTTCTCGTGCTCCTACTAATCTCAAAGCTGGTGCAATAACGGTTGGCGTTGGAGCTGCAGTAACCGGTTTTGGTATTCTGTATGAAAGCATAGTTGGTTGTGATGATTATACAGAAAAAGTAAAGGGCCCCATGGTTAAAAAAGAACACAGCGTAACAAAATACAAGCGAGAAAGCAAAGAAGTTCAAATAACGGAGTTTGATTGTAAAATTAAGAACAAAAATGTCAAGTCTGGTTTCGGTCGACCATTTGAATGCTGCAAAAACGAAGTTAGTGGAAAGGTAAAAGTTCTAGATCCTAAATGCGTTTCTCATAACAGGCAGTGTTTAATGAACATGACCCTGCTTGCAGAAGAAGTTAAATTTGAAGAAGAGAACTTAAACCTGTCTGAAAAATTTCAAGCTATGATTACCAAAGGCAAACAAGCCGTCATTGCTCAGCTAGAGGTAAACAAGGCCAGATCAAAGGTCGACTTTGCCGCAAACCAGCTAGATATTGCGCGTGCCTTCCTCAAGCAGCACGAGCATGCCCAGGAATCTATCAACCTCACAACCGTTAGATTGCGTGAAAAACTGGGTCTGAAGCTTGGTGACAAACTGCAAAGTCTTAAAGGCAAATCGCTTATCTCGGTGAATAGTCTTGTATTTTCTGTGTTAATGACTAGGTCGTCTACCAAAACGCGATTCCCATTAATGGCAGATTTAAGAACATTTGAGGGCGCAAACAAAACACTCGAGTTTTTGATGGATTTTACGAACGAAAATCATTCTTTGACATTAGCATCAAGACGAATTGTTGAAAAGTTCTTTGGGACATCACACTCAAGGAGACGGAGGTCATCGGCCAGGCGAAATGACATTGGTTGGCCCCAGGAACAACACGAGTGCCTTTTATCACGGGAAGCTCATATATTCTTTGCTGATGTTATCGAATCTCTGCAATTTGCCATTAAAAGCAAAAGAGATCTTGAACAAGCCATTGCAGCAGGAATAAGAGGCTTGGAAAAGCTTTCCGACGAAGAGAACAAGGATGGAGTGAGCTTATCAGGACCCTCAGAGGAGATTCGGGTTGCCTTTACTAATACAGTTCAGTCTCTTAAAGAAACGTATCTCGGTCATTCAGGATCGTTTTCATGGAATGACTCGTTGAACGATCTTCGTGGATTCTTAGACGTGTTGTCACGGGAACATAACTTTACAGAATGTTCAGGAATTCAGGATTGCACTGACTTTTTCTTCGAAAGTTTAGAGGAGATGTATGAAGGGCAATATCATCCGCGGGCAATTGAAATAAGAAGGATGCTTAAAGAACTGGAGAAGATTATCGGTAGCATACTGAAAGAGAACCATACGATACCATTGTTACAGGACATGATATCTCAAGCGAAATCTTTGATTAGTAATAGCAAGGATGATATCATACTTTGTGGAAAGAAACCAAACATAGAGAGGAATTCCCCTATAGAAGTCGTGGCAGTCATCGACGAAACTATTAAGCTGGTGTGTGAGGCCACAAGCACATTACAGGTCGAGTACCAGTGGCTTAAGAACGGTGAGCCATTAGAAGACTCCAACAGTACAATACTTGAACTAAAAAATGTCACCACACAAAGCGAGGGTGCCTACAAGTGCCATGTTTCCAACCGCAAAGGAATTACCATGTCAAATGTTACCATTCTGGTGGTTCACCAAAAGCCGAATATCACCGAGCAGCCACATGACGCACAGGTACTCGTTGGAGAAGAGATAATTTCAATAGTTTGCAACAGCACTGGAGTTCCGACACCATTGACCGAGTGGTTCTTTATTCCGTTGAAAGGAAAGACTTGTGATGTTGTTCGCTTAAACACCACAGAACCAGTTCTTGGGATGCAAAACCTGACGTCAGAGAATGCTGGCTTTTATTACTGCAATGTATCCAATTTGCATGGTGCCGTCCAAAGTAGAATGGCAAGAGTAGACATTTTAAGTTTCACCCCAGGTGTTCCAGCTGTCGCAATGAACCTGAAGTTGAGTCAATGCCCGAATGGAGCATCTCCTGAAAACAACAACAACAACAACGCATCCAAACCACCACAACAAACCGATTCTGAGGCATTTAATTACGTCACTAAGAAACTGTTTGAGTACATGAGCTGGCCACTGGAAAACCTTGAGAGCCAACACTACACCCCGTTTCCAAATGCTTCAATTTCGATTGTTTTTAAAGATGATTATCTTCTCATTCCCGACGATTCCCCATCCAAGGAGCTGGAAGCTTTTCGAAGCTTTTCCCTTTCAAGAAGACGCATGGGAAACACTCTGAAGAAGCTTTACTCTGCTTTAGAAGATAGAAATGTTATAATTGAATGGAAAAACCTGCAAATATGTGGTGACAAAGATAGCTTGAGTTTTGGGTTCCCTCCACAAAGGTGTCCAAATGGGACGAGACGTCATAAAAATGGATTTCTCTGCGGTGAGTGAACTTTATGTTTAATTTGGCAAATGTACGGTCTGCATCCTTACCAATTCCTGGTTCTGTCCTGGTGTACCGGTACACAAGGACAAAAACAAAAGACTAAACAACAGACTACGCGGACACTACCTCAAAAACAAGGGGAATACAATGTGACATCCCTTATGAACCCGTACACCACCGAAGCGTTTAAAAAGGATATCAAATGAAAGCCCTTGTTTGAGTTTTGGAAGAGAGTCAGTTATATTTTATTTTATCTCTACTGGAGTAAGTTTTTAATAAGTTTTTTAAATTTATCTCTACTGGATTCAACAGAACAGTATCAAATGACTGGCATAATATCCGTTTCATCAGTAGTCCGAAAGCGTGTGAGTTTCCAACATAACTGGGACATAATGCATACCTCATAATACTATTTCAAGAACGGTCTTCAAACATAAACCAAAGTAATCACTCCGGCCAATCATAGCAACTGGCTACAATACAATGAACTCATGCGATCTAGAATCAAACAGATATATAGTGTTTTCACTTACCTCATATCAAAATTCAGAAGCATTAAACAACAGTTTTCGACTCCAAAATGTTTATGGAATTGCAGAGAGTTTAAAACTACACATCTGGGCCAAATTTTGAAGCGAACGAGTATTAGAAATTTTTAGTAAGAAATGTGTGGAGCGGCCATCTTGATGCCCCACTTGGGGGCACCAACATGGCGGCCAAAACACCGTTAAAACTTGAAACTTTTTGTGAAACATTATAACACTGGTATCAACCTACCAAGTTAGAAACAGCTTTGTAGGATGTATACTTTAGATTTTTGAATTTTTATAACGTCATGTACACACTCTATTGATGGTTTCAATCGCATCAACTTGACATCAAAATATTGAGATTGAATTCCTACCATTCATGTTTTTAATCATCCTTTTAGTCAACTGTGCACCAGGCTACTACGGAATGAAAAATCAAAGCTGTTTGCCGTGTCCTGCTGGTATGTACCAACCTGATGAAGGAAGCACAGCATGTCTCAAGTGCCCATACCGACGTTCAATTACAGAACCTGGAGCATTTCGAGAATCCCAGTGTATCGATATATGTAAGTCTGAAAAGTGGAGTAAAAATGAGAATTAATGTCGGTCAACTTCGTTTCTGGAGTCCGGCATCTAAGTATATCAGTTACTCAGGCTACTAACCAGTTGTCATGGTAGTTAATCCAAGTGTTTCTACAGTCCAGCTTATTTAACGGCGTCAATCCCAGAAATTCTTTTTCGATGCACTCTTGTCAACTAATCAATTTTTTGTCATTTAAGCCACACCGTGCAGGCCTCCCAACACCACTACTAAACATATCCAAGCCCCAAAGGAAAAAAAACATCGATACAGAACCGGTGAACGGATTGAATTACGCTGTGCAGTGGGATACAAAGGAGTAGGAAATGGCACTCAAGTGTGCAACGAAGGGAACTGGACAGCGACCAACTTTTATTGCGAAAGTAAATGGCAACACCTGAGTATTAGAGCAGTTTTCAATTGAGTGTAGTAAAACCAAAACCATGGTTATAACTCAGTTATTACTCTGGCCAATCACAGCGGACGCAGACAATCCAATGAACCAATCGGAACTCAAAGCGAATACACGTAGCCGGCGCCAAGCGCGGGAAAACGAGTGCGAGCAGGTAACGATTGGTTTTGGTTTTACCTCTGATTGGTCGATAAGAGTGGCGCGAGATTTTTTAACTAATCAGAAAGAGTAGCAATGCAAAACCAAAGCATACGCCAAATTACTATCGATACTCAATTGAAAACCGTTCTAATGTACAGGGCACGGACATGTGATACCAGAATGAATTATTTTATTAGTTAGAGAGGCTGTTAAACACTAGCAATTGCTTTAACTGCTCTGGCGTTTATATAGAGAAAAACGGTTTGCAGTTTTTCGGCTGTATGTTTTAAAATTACCGGAATACTCTTGTTGAAAAAAAAATAGACTTTATCCCTTTGGGAAGCATGTGTCTACTATAACCTGCTAAATGTTTGGTACGGTTAATTCGACCTTCCTTCTTTTGAGATTTTGAGGTCTACCCGTTTAAGGCCAACTCTTCTAGGTCGCTCAAGGTATGTAAAGGCCCTGCCACACTATTGCGTATGAGAGAAACGTATGAGTTGCGTATGAAAATTCACAAAATAATTTTCATACGCACAAAATGCCCTTGAAAATACAGCGTATGACCAACGTACCTCTAGCGTAACGCTCGCGTATTCAGCGTATGCCTAGCGTATGCTCAGCGTATAAACCATACGTCCGAATACGCACAAAATTTTTTAACATGCTTAAAAACATTTTTCTGCCTCGCTGTATGCCAGCGTATGCCACCGTATGCGACCGTGCTTGAAACGTATACAAGCTATGCCTAACGTACCCCTAGCGTGTGTCAGCGTATACCCGCGTGTGAGTGATATTTTTCATACGCTGGCATGCGCTAGTACGATACGCAATAGTGTGACAGGGCCACAAGGATTTAAATCCAGTAAATGACTCTGCAGATCCTCGCTTTCAAATTTTTCATTCAAGATTAAAGAAATCAAAATAAAAATGAGCGAGAAACACCTTTTTAACATGAGCTACATGAAGAGTTGTTCGATCGTATAGGACTATTACCGTTCACGAAAAAATATTCCCATAAAAAATAACTCTAGGACAAACTTTTTAAAGGATGGTAAAAACGCAACTAACAAACGCTAACAAGTTCATTATTCTGCTGCTTTATCTTATATGGACGTTTCTGACTGTTTTTACGCAGAGACTTGCTTTCCACCCTGGACTGAGTTTAGAAAACGTTGTTATAAGGCAATAAATGTGCCCTCATACAGATGGAAGGACGCATCTGCAAGATGCCTGTCACAGCAGTCGCATATGGTGACGATATCTTCAGAGGAAGAAAACGATTTTGTTGCCCAGCTTGCCAAGGTATTCATTTGTGATTCGGGTGAATGTATAAGTCAGATGGATGCAAAACTTTGCCAAACCAATATTGAGTAATGTTTACACCCAAATCAATGTTTTCACTTCTAGCTCGCGAACATAAGTGTAATAACGTCTCATACTAGCAAACTTTATGGTGCACATTCAACTCCACTGACATTTCCTTTTCTTAGAAAGAAACAGTTTTCCAAGAGAGAAGCTGGAGAAAAAATTTAAGCCAGAGATCGAGGGACAGATAACGCCCAAGGACAAACTTTAACCAAAGCAATTTTGTTAACTTTTAAATCTTGCTAGTTCGTCAACTGATGAATTTATTCCGTGCCATGCATGGCGATCATGTTCTGTGGCAGCTGTATTTGTATCTCATGTGGAATACGTGTGAAGGGAGCTGATATAGGGGTGTCGACAGAGTGAATGATTTTGGTTGCTTTCGACTGGCTCCTCGAGAATAAAGATTGTTTTCTTGTCGCTTCGTTTCTACTCTCTTGAAGGTTTAGCTTATTTGTTCTACACAAAGAAATGGCGGAAAGTTTAAAAGCCTGCTAGGCAGTCGCTAGAAGTGTTAGTTTTCATTGTAGAACCATATCTCCATTTTGCCGTTGTTTTTGCTTCTGCTCGTTACCTACATCAAATGGTGATTCATTTACATATTAACCCATTCACTTCCAGAGTCAATTATGGAGTCATGTAGTGTAGTTCTAACTTTTCAGTCTGTGGACGAAATCCTATGGTGTGGCCATTCAAATGAAACCTCTTCAGCAGTACGTTTGCATGGTACCATTTGTTTTTTCAATATTTTACAAAATGAAATTTGTACGTTTCTTGAATTTTGATTCTTGTCACTCTTTGGAGTTAAAGGGTAGTTCTCACCTGGTTGTCCCCCTTCATACGCAACTCCGGAGCAAAGAGACAGGCCGTCTCCCACTCTAGACCTATACTCGTCTTCACTCTTCCTCGTCTCTTTCTTACTCAACACAGTTACATAGGGACGAGTGTATCACCTGGCTTAATAGTATGAACTTATTGACCTGTATATAACCACTATTTTTAGGTTTATATCACAAAAAACAACCTGACACAAGTGCAGATGTGGCTAGGGCTGAGAAAAATGAACGCCAAAGGTCAATTTAAATGGGTGGATGGAAGCTCCTTTAAAAATGGCTACACTAACTGGTCTCCGGGAGAACCCAACGGCATCCTGGGACGCGAATTATGCGCCGAGATGCTAGTGACTGGCAATTTTGGTCTCAAGAAATGAAATGATGTCAGATGCGATACCACGAGTTACAAGTCCATAACTGTTTGTGAGAAACCCTTACGAGAGGGTGACTAAAACGAAGCTGGCAAACCGAATAGTTTTCGTTTTCCCGAACACTTCATAGATTTATAAAGCGACTTTTCTGTTACTGTAATCATGTTAAGCACAAAAAAAAAAACTTTTAATTTTTAGCAAGCGTTCCTTAACTGCGCTTTTATGTTTTCAAAGGAGCAATTGGTTTGTTTCTTGTCGAAAACCTAAATTATTGTCATAGAAAATTCTGAGCACATTTAACACGCTTAGGCGGTTGACCTCTACCTTGAGTAATAGAAGCCTGGGTATTCGACGTATCGATATCGCGACAAATTTCCAGTATCGTACAGTTAGTTTCGAGTATCGGGCTTCGGATATCGTAAGTTTCTGGTTTCGTAATTTCGTTTTGGGGAATCGCCCATCCTTAAAACATGGCCAAGCTTTGCCACGAACCAGTCAGAATGACATGTTGTTTTCACAATGCTTCGCGCTGAGAAAACGCAGACTAAACAATGAAAGAGGCGTTTCCTACACAATTGCACATGGCTCTTTCCAGCTTGATTATACACTCCAAAATTAACCTGGTTACTAGGAATACTATATATATACTGTATGTGTACTGCATGCGTCTCTCGCATTTTTCTATTTTTGTTCGACTTAAACAAATAATTTAATACAACAAAAGATTAAACGCATAGTTTAGGTAAATACGATGTTACCTCAGAGAATTTGCAAAAGTGTTCGGGAGTTTACCCAGCCTAAACAAAGTATACGGCGTAGCTTAATAGCAGTGGATCGATCTAAGTAGTTGTGTATAATGTTTTGATTCATGATATGATTACACGATATTAAGGCTCTTATATCTGTGGGTTTTCACGACTTGGTTCGATGCCTAGTCGGCTCTTTCGCCGTCTTGTTTTTTCCTTAGACAAGAAACTTTGCTCCACATTGTCTCCCTCCACCCTGGTGTGTAAATGGGTACCGGCGACAAAATGCTGGGAGTAACCCTGCTATTTATTTATTTAGCATCCCATCCAGGGGATAGTTGCTTTACGCTACATGACTATGTCAGCCACCAGTGGCTTGTATGCAACTTCATCTTACCTTTTTTCTTAATTTTACGCGAGGCTCATTAAAATAGCTTTAAAACTATTTTTTAAAAAATCAGTTCGCAGCTGGCATCGCATGAGTAAGTATAAAACCGGTATTTCGAATCCGGTTAGAGTTCAGTTGTTGCAAAAAAGTACTATAGAATAGCAAATTCCCTCAGTTCAATCTAGCTAGTATAATTTGGTTAGAATAAAGTATTTGATTTGCATGAGAAAAGTGTAATAATCCGTTTTTGATTGTTTCTGGATACACGGTAGGTACAGGAAAGTCAGACAGTGACACTGATCAATACTTTGTGTCCTATTTTTTTTTTTTCCTTTTGCATAATAAGAAATCATTTGTAATTAATGCTGTTGAATAGATAAATAAAAAGTTATCGGATCCACTAAATGAATGAATGATCAATGTTTTTTTAATCAATTCAGTAACTGATTGATTGATTGATTAGTCAATTGATTGATTGACAGACAACCAACTGACTGATTGATTGACTGACGGATTGACTCATTAAGTCATTGACGGATCATGACTGACACCCACAGTGACCCAATGGATCACTCCCACACTAAGTTGCTTACTAGGTTTGGTCAATCGATCACTAAGGCCCGGTTCAAACGTCGAACTTCACATGTGCCGAATCTAATGTGAGCAAGAACAATAGATTTTTCTCATTTGCATTAGGTTCGGCACATGTGAAGTTCGACGTTTGAACCGGGCCTAAGTCAGTTGATTATTTATTTATTTATTTATTTACTTATTTATTCGAACACTAAAATCAGTAAACGGAGACGTCCCAAAATGGTTACACTGACACACCGTGAAAAAGACGACTTCCCTTCGGAAGCCATCGGACAAAGGCGACTTCCCTTCGGAAGCCATCGGACAAAGGCGACTTCCCTTCGGAAGGTGATGTCACACGAGACGATTTTCAACGCAACATTGTTGCCCGCACGTTAAAAATTGATACCGTGTAACAGCGCGCGGACGATTTTTAACGCAATATTTTGTTGCGGAAATATGTTGCAAGTTTTTGAAGCTGATTAAAAACTCACAACGCAAAAATTGCGAAGAAAATTGTCCGCGCACCCATGTTACACGGCATCAACTTTTAAGTTGCGCTAAAAATCGTCGTTGCGCCCCGTGTAACATCACCTTAATGTCGCATGGATAGCTCCGATGGTAGAGCACCTGTCCGCAGAGTGGGAGGTTTCGCTCGGGCTCGAATCATGACCGGTCCAACATCCAGGATCATACCTTGTCTCAATTCAGATGATCGCGTCATTGGACGGTGACGTTAGGCCACTGGCCTTGTATCTCACTCCTTCTCCTTCTAAGTCACATGAGAGGTTAGATTATCTACCCAATGGTTCTAAAAGGGTAGGACAGAGAGGCTATATGTGTACATTTCCTGTATGTCATTGCATTTTACGTTATAGTCTCAAGATGTTTTAGACGAAAAGAAAAAAGATTTGCAGCTTTTTGGATCACTCTCAGAATCACTTACTATTTGTTTTTTGCGTTGGACTGGACTAATCGTCTCTGGAGGTTACTCCATATCGTAATTCAACAGCACGAAACAAACAATTTCGGTTTGATTACTGAAGCTCATAAAGGCCTGGCTGAACTAGGAAACATTGTTGCGGAAACATTGTTTCCTGTAATGTTTCGGGTGGCTAAATTAGCGGGAAGCAAACAAAATGTTTTGCTACCCCGGTGGCTAAACGAGGAAACATTGTTTCGGAAACAAAAGGTCACGCATGCGCATTGTTGTACGCTCGCCGGTCCACTCGCCGTTGCTAGGAAACATTTTTAATGAGCAGCACTGGAAACTAGTCAACATTGCTTTCATGGTGGCTAAACTGGGAAACATATGTTTCGGTAGCAAAATTTGTGTCCGGGAAGCAAAAATGTTTTTGACCTGAGGAAAAAACATTTTCTTGTTTCCGAGCTGCAAAATTTGTTTCCGCAACATATGTTTCCAGCGCGGCTAAACTGGGAAACATTTGCCTCCGCAACAATCTTTTTTAGTTTAGCCGGGCATTAAGAAAAGAAAGAAGAAACTATTGAACCACTATTGCTCCACGTCCACGCTCTTCCCAGGGCCCTGTCTCTTCCCAGTCTCTCCTTTTGAGTAATCTAATCAGCAGTACCTTTTATCCCAAGAGGATCCAAGAGTTGGAGGATAGAGTATTCAGGTGTTATTACAAACTTCAGTGAAATTATCAATTTTATCTTCACGCGAAGAATCAATATATTTACGTTAGCTATCATGTTTGCCCCTATAAATGTCATACAAGTTAAAAGGTGTTGGTCTACAATCGAAACATCTTCGGATATTCCTCGGTAATCTTCGAACATCTTTGTCAATCTTGGAAATTCGGAAAAAATGATCGGAAATGTTCATTCAACCTTCGGACAGTACGGGGAAATTTTTCTAAAATCCTCGGAAATCTTCGGACAATCTTCGAAATATTGCTTAAAACTTCGTAATTAGTGCCGTATAATAAACAAAATATTACATGGCTGTTTCGTGTTCAATTCGATGAATACTCAAAGAAAAACTAGATAATTGAAAGTGAAGACACTCAGATCTGAGTCAAACAAGATAAATAAGGTCGTAACATTTCCGCTTTCAAGTTAACCCCCAAAATCTAAAGACTCAGAGAACCAGTTATTTCAGTGAAACACCTTTATTCAACAGGATAGGATGAATTTTTCAGCTATTTTTGTTTCCTCTGAGAGGTAAACATCTAACAAGTGATCTATTAAATTCTAAACATTTAAACTTCAATCAGTTCTGTCAAGAGAAAATAATCTCTTTGTTCTGTCCATCAGTTGAGTAGTCTGGGTCACACCTCTCTTAAACCTGAAATAGATAATATATTATTGTTAGTTTGTTTTCATCAGTTTTCATTACAGCTAAATTGGAATTGGAATCCTATGCACCCATAAATGTGGAGGCGCGGTGGTAAAGTGGTTAGCCTGTGCGGTGGTGTAGTGGTTTACTTGTGTGGTGGTGGAGTGGTTGACCTGTGTGGTGGTGTAGTGGTTAGCGCTTTGGCTTCAGATTGGAAAGTCGGTAGTTCAAGGCCTGGTCTCTGCCATCGCGTTGTTTCCTTAGACAAGAAACTTTGCTCAACATTGTCTCTCGCCAAACAGGTGTATAAATGGGTACCGGCGACAAAATGCTTGGGATACGTAACCCTGCGATGGACTAGCATTCCTTTCTGGGGGAGGGGAGGGGGGAGGGGAGGGGGGAGTGGTAATACTCCTAGTTGCTTCATGATACAGAAACCGGCAAACTCCGGCCGAGTGGGTGACCTGTGGCTCTTGTACGACTTTACATAGTGGGTTACCTGTGGCTCTTGTACGACTTTGCATCCAAATATTAAAATGTAAAGCGGTCGGTCGGTAATTTTACCGTGGTGTCAGTCTAACACCAGTACAGTGGTTGCTGTTTCTTTTTTTACTTTAATCTCAACCGACTAAATCAAGAGGTCAGCGGCATAAATATGTCGACAAGCGCCGTGTGTGAAGGGTCGAAGGAACAAAGTCTCACAAATCTTTGACAAATTTTCTTTGCCGATGCATGTGGACTAAACGAACAAATTTCAAACTAGAAAAATTTGTTTGACGAAGAAAAACTAGCATAACAGTTTCAGAATGACAGTGTGTCACATTTCACATTTTTATGTTGGCAAATAATTAATTTTGTCATCTTCGAGCTGCCTCGTCCCCAGGCCCCGGTGCGTGGCCCCAGGCCCCAGGCAGGGTGCGTGGGGCGTCAAAGGAAGGATGCAAAACCGAGTTCAGTGCAGTGCGCTCCCTCGGTGTCATAAGAATAGTGCAGGAGATTTGAGAAAGTGGAATGTACTCTACGTTATACTGTCAGGATGATATCAGGCCAACTTGAGTGATAAGAATTAATTTTCCCTGCGCAGCGTCTGATGCTAAGAAAGTTTTGTATGTGAAGAAGGCAACATTCTGCCGAAACGTCGTTAGTATAATTATGAACAGCGTCGAAATTCACATATAGTTTCCATTTTAGTACGACATCGAGGATCAAAACAGTTTATTGATGTTGAAAAGGTAAAATACGAAATAAAAAACAGGCGCGTGTTGGAGGAAATAACCGTACGCTCCGGTTTATTTAAAAATAAATCATTGTTTTCTCTTTTATTTGCCACAAATTGAACTTTAAAGTCGCTATACTCCTGTAATTTTGTTTACTAGATATATTGATATATTTCCTTTTCAGTTAGCTTTTGTAATTGATCTCATTACGGGCAGGCTTCCGTCCGAGAATAAATATTAAGTGTTTCATGCTATTTGTTTCCAAGAGAAGTAACATTTCTATAATTTAAGCCTTTGTTTTGCAAAGCGAAATATTGGGCACTATTATATTCCACTTTTATTTTATTTTATTTTATTTGCTTCTGTTTTTATGCCGTAAGGATCAGTTTGCCGTTTCTTTTGTTTCACTTCAATAAGCTACACCCGATTCGAATGGTATCACTTCACTGACGATTTCAATCAGTCGGTCACAACCGCCTTGTACAGCATAACCTAGATTTCATTTTCACGTGATCATCTCCCGTAGGGGGCCGAGAAGGTTCCTTTTAAAAATCACTATTTTATTGAACATACGCTGAGCATAAGGGCCAAACTTTAATGTTCATTCTTTTTCACTCTGGGCCCATATCTTCTAAGCAAGTTTGGAACAGTCCATCGCCAGTACTGAATTTCTGCTACTTGGCTTTTCTTTCCTGTTGTACTGATTGTAATTCTCTGCAAGATAGTTGTAACTTTTAAATCTGTCGGAAAATTTAAATACAAGCTACTCAACAATACTTTCCTGTAGTATTGTTTATGCTGTAAAAGGTGGTTATAAACAGACTGACCCAGACAGTGACCTACTGATTGAAATCTTCAGTGAAGTGAGACCATTCAACTGATCGGAATGCTGTTGCCAGGGATGTACTTTCCCTTCATTAGTGCAGTTTATTGTACTTTAGCTACGCCCTCAGTATATATATTTCTAAATCTTGCGTCCTAACCTGAAAACTAAAAACATAGCCACATTTACTGCATGTTACCTTTCGACGTTTTTTCTTTTTATCGACGATTGCGAATAATTTGGTTGTTGTCCTTTGGTTTCATTCCCAGGACTGCTCCCAAAGTTGTCATTTGTTCTGTAGGCTCTTCGTCAAAACTCCGTTTGTCTTCCAGATCAGCCACATAGCCTGGCATCTTATAGTACTTTGGAACATCTCTCAGACCTCTCTCGTCCTCACTGTTTGCTCCACTGTAAGGCTTGCCGCGGTAAGGATTCTTTCCAATGTAAGCTCCATGGTTCCACTCAATACGAGTGCCAACCAAAATGATACAAACGGTGGCTGCAGAGAGAAGGAAGTGTTGTGAGGACATCATAATGCCGAGCTTCGAAGCAGTCTAGTTTCAGAAGTACAACTTCCAAGTGAGTTCTTCGTAGTGACTTGAATTTCATTTCAAATCAATTCCTCTTTTCATTAGTTTCACGCCGAGCTATAATTTTTTAAAAATAAGATAATTTTTAAAACCTTATACTGGATTTTCCAAAGTCGATTATTAATATAAATGATATTAACCGTATAAGAGATCGAACTGCGACTTTTTGTCTTTTAAGTATTCAGTTTGTTGTTGCAAGGGACCTCCGCTTAAATTTTTTTGGAAGCAACTCTCTAAAGTGACCTTGAAGTAATCTCAAAGTTGGAAATTTGTTTATTTTTGGAGGATTTCAAATTATGAAGAGAGACCATACATCGATTCGACAGCTGTTAACAAGAAGTGTACGCTGAAAAGGACCTCCAAGCAATTTGTCAATTAAATCGATTTATAACTTTGCTTAAAATAATATATCTCAGGAAATTACTATTATTGATCCGTCCTTTGCCCGACCTTAGGTCTTTTTTCAGTATACTGGTCTCCCGACTGGTCTAACCGGTCGAAAAACAGTCATTATCTCCCACTCTGTCTGGAGGTCAAGTATTATTAGAATACTTGGCAGTTCAAGTTGCCAACAGATGAACATTAAAAACTCTAATCAATATGTGTTAATATGAACGACAACTCCAAACCCTAACAGTAAGGTTAACTACGACGGTCTCTCATTTCTCTCAGTGATAGTCGAGCGGGTGATCACGCGAGGAGCGTGATAATCGCCTCGCGGTCGTTACATCTCCAGGCGTGCTTGCGTGCTTGCGTGCTTGCGTGCTTGCGTGCGCGTATTTCGCTGTTTGGGCAATAGAGTCGTTTCTGTCATCAGCTGTCTCATGGTAAGGTTATCAAAAAAAAAAAAAAAAAAAAAAAAATGAGGTAAAGCGATCCATCTCGCTTACAAATGTCAGCTCCAAACATTCAACATACGATGGTAATGATGACAAATAAGGAAAGATGGCAATTATTTTTATTTTCGGCTATGGCAGGAGTAATAAGCTCCTGGCTATGGTGATGATTTTAAACACAAATGTAACTGTGCGGTTTACTTTGAAATAATAAAATGTATAAAATCAAGCCGTCAAAACAGTCTAAAATATGGAGAGTCTCCATTCTATTAGTTTTTAAATTTACAATGACTACGACGGACACTACGCATGATTAATTCAGTTGAAAGACAGAAATTTGTTTGAAAAGAAATGTGTTTAGCAGACAGTGAAAAGTGACCAAAGATGACTTCGAAGAACTGACTAAGATTTCCTTTTTGACAAATTCAGTAAAGTTAACAGTTTTTACGTTAATTATGGCATCCGGGATAAAAAAAAAAAAAGAAACAGTCTCCCAGAACTGCGCGACGTTTGCATTTCCATCAAGCGGTTTATGTTTTAGTATATAGTTTTCTTTACAAATATCCTCTCCGCATGCAGCAATATACTGCTTTACAGCGATCATTTTCTACGAAAGCAAACGCTATACAATGCTAACCTCTAGAATGATGACTTAAAGAAATTAATGAAAAATTGATGAACTTGGGCTCCAGATAAATAAATAATTCTAGCCTGCGCACAAACATCGCCAATTTCCTTTGCTTCACGCATGAAGCAAAGGAAATACTCGTCTGCGCGCGGGCTCAGCTAGAATAATTGCAGGGAATGTATTGTCATTGCAGGCACGCTTTTGCCCCAAAGGTCGTGTATCGCGTAGTTATCGGAAACGGATTGATGAAAGGAAACGGAAATGCTAACAATACTGAGCTGAATATATCGAGTTCATTTTCAAGTCCCGAACAAGAGAATTTTAAAAGGACAACATTTTCAAATTCCATGCAAAATGTATCGAACTGAACAGTTGCCGGGATAGTGATCCGGGAAACTGCAGAAAAAAAAAGAAAAGTAAAAATGGTGAAAAAAGGTATCGCTCTGACGCGTGCGACAGGAACAAATTCATGCAAACTTTGTCTCTCTTTCTCTTGATCACTCAGCACTTTAAATTAGGTTGTTACATTTGATTTGTATTCAAACTTCGACTGGACTGTTTGAAAGTCCGGAATAGCGTCTCATGAATACCCTAATCAGGTGCACACGAAGACTTAACGCAAACGAGAATAATTGACTCAAATAGCGGTTGAATTAGAAATACTTGTTAAAAGTTCTGAATGTTCGACACTTGTATGACACCCACGCACCCACGCACCCACGCACCCACGCACCTATTTTTTGGAGGCGCAAAGACTTATGAAAAACCTCGTGGTCGATGATGTAACTTTTCTTATTCTTGTTCATAATGCTGAGTTTTACCGTTAGAATCGTGAGTGTACTGTTTATAATACAGCGTCCTAATCTGTGTTTCCCCTTTTGAACAATATGTACTGGGCAGTACTGGTTAATACGTTTTCTTCATTTCGGTATCGTCAGACGTACTTTTACGATCGAGATACCCCTTGGGTACTTTTGTTAAGGTTTTAGATACCAGTAAGGAAGATTAGTTCGGAAGCTTGTATGAAAGGGACACGAGAGATGCGCCGAAATAACGTGAATTTTACTTATTAAATTGAGTTCCATGTTGAATCGCCAAATGCCACCAAATACACCTAATTCAATAAAGGTTGCTTTGGTCATTGGCAATTGGGCATACGGAACACAATGCAATGCTTTGCTTGAGTGACCGCCAAACAATAGCTTCCCAATGCCCAATTACCAATGACCAAAGCAACCTTTATTGAATTAGGTGTATACAAAACAGAAGTAGTGGTTTGAAAAAAAAAAAAAACGGTGGAGAATTACAAGGATGAAAGTGGACAGGAAGTGGACTACAGTTCATCAAATTTGCAACCGCGTCCCCAAGGCCTTTTTCTGCTTTTTAAAAGGCTGGTCGGGCGTAGAAGCCTTTGGCTGCCAAAATACATCAAGAATCGTGGAGTCAGGAGTTTTGTCACGTGACAGACGATGAAATGGGGTTTTCGGATGTTCTTTTCTGCGATTGACAGCCGTGATTGACAGCTGTGATTGACAGCCGTGTTTGTTTTCTGGCAATCTGAGACTGTTGATCAAACGAAACAAAGACATTTCATCACGTCAGTTACGCGACAAAATGCTCCAATTTTTGGAGTATTTTCGCGGCAGGGGCTTCTCCACCCGGCCCACTAATTTGAAATCGGAGAAGACCCTGGTACGAGTTTCGTGACAAGCGGTCAAGATGCCATTGCATTCTGGTGGAATTTCAGTTGTGATTTTAGCCATTTTTTTTGCGTTCATCCCTTTTGGCGATTTTTCTTCCTATTTCAAGATAATATAAAAGCCGCAAGCTCCTGGTCATGAAAAAACGGCATATCAGCTGGAACAGACTACTTTAGAACACTTTTATGGAATTATCTCCAACAATGCAAAAGATGACTCATTTGCTTCATAGTTTGATGTTTATATGGTGAACTGTTTTGATGATTTTTGGGAGTGTTTGAGGGAAAAGGGGGCTATTTGTGAACGTATAAATGATTTTTAAAAGTACATTTTACTAAAGTTCATCTAAACAAATATCATTGCGTGAGAATTTAAGTTTCCACTTTTTTTAAATCCGTTCATGATTCCCGGATGATTAGAAGATCACAAATTACCACATATTATCATGACAGACAAAAGAGCTATTTCGGCTGTTTACTCAACCAAGGATTGAATGGACACATGGGAAAAATAAGTAGAGTTCTTTCTTTGTCATAGTATAGACTACTTGACTGGTGTCTTGGGTCGTGACCGTTGCTTGAAAAAAGAAAACATTTTGATAGGAAGGTATGCCTTGTGCAACCACTGAGTTCCTTCTTTCTTAATATCAAAGGTAGGCTTTGAATATTTATTAAGAACTTCAAGACGTATTAATTTTACTGATACTATATTACATTTTCTGCAATCCACATCCAATACAAAAATTGATGATTTCCCTTCACATTCGACACCCATCAAGACCGTTTTGACTCGTATCTCTTGAAAGATCACGCGATATATAGTTTGTATTTGAGTTGCGGAGTGTCGCATACGTTACAACGTGAAATGAACAATTACGCGCCAAAAATACAACGTGTCACGTGCTTTGCTGCAAATCGCTGGCTTTCTTTCTGTTGACCCAATCACAAGTCACTTTATAGCGACGTAATGAATATTCAAAGGAGGGAAACATGGAGTCTCATCGGTGAAGAGGAAAATTGTGCGATCCCTTTTATTGCTTTTGTTTAGTGGATTGGAGTTGCTTTACTTCGTAGCCGTCTTGGCGCAACAAGGTACTGTGTCACACTAGCATTCAAGTAAATGATTGTTGTACTTGGACTGTCACTATCGACTAATAACGTAAGCTCTGTTAATAATTTTATTTGCATGTGGAAATTTCTGGTCGTCGGATGTGATGCCAAACCCTGGACTTGATCAAGTTCCAAGCACTTACACCTTTGTAAAAGCAGATGAAGAGGTTGTGGCCAAGAGAAAGCGTCCGTTATGTCTAGGCCTACTACACCGATTCATGGCAGGCCGAGGTCTCGTTCCGGAACACGAAGCCCGGCGAACGCGAACATGTAGCAGCTCTCGTAAGGTCTCACACCATTGGTTCGGAGAACAATAGAACAAACAACCCAACAATGGGCTCTAGACCTAAAAACAATAGAAGCTGTGTTTTACAAGGGCAATGAAAATAGAGGTTTTGGAGAGCTGCTACACTACTGAACGCGAACGTAGCTGACAGGGGCGTGGGGGTTTGAGAGGGACTTCGATCTGCGATGGATGACTCTTCAACTCTAAACTCCAATGTCTTGTTTCTGTACGTTAATATTTCCGTACTTTCGAACAGCTTCAGGTATCCTTCGCTTGTTGCTTTTTCACAAAACAGCTTAGGATAGAATTTGTCTTTTTTTTTTCAATCAATTTTCCACAGCAGCGGCCAAAAATTTATGCCATTATCCCAGAGTCTCTCCTGGCGACGTGGTAGGTACGTGGTGTATGGGGACACATAGTGTACCGACACTAGTGTACCATATATAGTTCTTTATATACCGCCCTATTCAGCCCTATACAGCTACATACAATCATATACAACCATATACCACCATATACAACCATATACAACCCTATTCAACCATATACAGCCCTATGCAGCCCTATACAGGCATATACAACCATATACAGCCCTATGCAGCCCTATACAGGCATATACAACCATATACCGCCATATACAACCATATACCGCCATATACAGCCATATACAACCATATACAGCCATATACAAACATATACAGCCATATACAACCATATACAGCCATATACTGCCATATACAGCCATATACAACCATATACAGCCCTATTCAACCATATACAACCACATACAACCACATACAGCCATATACAGCCATATACAACCATATACCGCCATATACAACCATATATAGCCATATACAACCACATACAACCATATACAACCATATACAGCCATATACAACCATATACAGCCACATACAACCATATACAGCCATATACAGCCATATATAGCCATATACAACCATATACAGCCATATACAACCATATACCGCCATATACAACCATATACCGCCATATACAGCCATATACAGCCATATGCAACCATATACAGCCATATACAACCATATACAACGATATACAGCCATATACAGCCGTATACAGCCATATACAACCATATACAGCCATATACAACCATATACAGCCAATTACAACCATATACAACCATATACAGCCATATACAACCATATACAGCCATATACAGCCATATATAGCCATATACAACCATATACAGCCATATGCAACCATATACAGCCATATACAGCCATATACAACTATATACAGCCATATACAACCATATACAACCATATACAACCATATACAGGCATATACCGCCGTATACCGCCATATACAACCATATACCGCCATATACAACCATATACAGCCATACACAACCATATACAACCATATACAACCTTGTCTGCTTCCATTTTATTATTGTAACAGATTAATTTCTCTTTTTACAAATTCCCACCATTCATTATAAAAAAATCTTCTATTTCTTTCGTAAGTTTTAGTGGTATTAATTCATCAACATTTTCATAACCTTGAATAACTAATATCTTTTTTATAATAAAGACAGATAACATTAATAATTCTTTTTCTTTTATATTTTTTGTTTACTTTCTTGATGATTCTATCATTATCAATTTTAAAAAGTATTTCATTAATCTTTGAAATATCAGAATTAGTCGGATCAATCTTTTTTTTTGTACTTCATCAATTTTTTCTGAAAATGATACTTTCTATGATACACTGATCTTTTTCCATAACAACATCTTTCCCAATCATATGAGTCAACATGATTCAATATTTTCTGTCAGATTTGTAATCCACAATCACAACAAAATTCTCTCAAGTGGTTTAAGGCCTGGGTCAAGGGCTTTGACCAGGAAAAAACGGTTTATTCGTAATAACTTTTACAAACGGAATGGAACTGAATCGAAATTTGGCACATAGAAAGATATTATCGTCCTTAAAATTTTTAAGTATAATAAGCTTTGGCATAGGTCACGTGACATGTCACGTGGCCATTTTTCTTAAAATAGCAAATACTTGACGAATTGGTGACGGGTTTAAGAGAAAACATCAAATAAAAATGCTTTTCTGATGCAGATTAAATATCTTCAGCCCTTCACGTTTGGAATGAGTGTCCATTAATCTCTAAAAAAAAATTATGAGGACAAAGGTCATTTTTCAGTGCAAAATTCAACTCATAATTATTTATAACTGTAATTTAAAGACTGGAGGACAATCATTCCAAACGTAGAAGGTTAAATATGTTAAACCTCTATCAGAAAAGCTAATTTATTTAACTATACAAAGAAAATTGGCTACCAAATCGCCGATTTACGTAATTTTAAAGTTTTGATCACGTGACATGTCACGTGACCAAACTTTTGCGTTAAGGCAAAAGGAAACGTCAAGATTAACATTCAGGGAAAATTTCATTTTGATCTAGGTTTTCTCGGTGAAGATATTAAGTGTCAACCATATTTTCCGAACACCCTTTAAACCCAGGCCTTAAACTGCTTGAGTATATTATTTTCAATCTCTTTGTTTTCATGTTTACAAATTTCAGTTTCTTTTTTGTTACTTTGGTTGTCACTTTGATTTCCATTTTCAATTGGTTCCTATATTTTTTCAGTCTTGAAGTATATAATTCAATCTCTTCTTCTGTATGCATCTTTTTTTATTCTCTTAATGCTAAAGTGTTAATTTTATTTTTACAAATTAATCTTTTGTCATCATTTGCAGATAATGCCACTTTATTCATTTTCATTGAGTAAATTTTATGATCTTTAATCCTAATTATATTCATTGATCTCATTTCTTCTTTCTCAGTAAATAAACACTTCTTATAATCATCAAATGTATTCTCTTTTTTAATCACATTTTTTTATTCCTTTACACTTCTTTTTTTCTTTAATCATTCCATTTCCATCATGACCAATAATAAAAGAATAAAGTTTAGGTCTATTAGTCCAACAAAATGTGTAATTTGTTTACCACAAGCTTCATCCTTAAACATTCCAATCACTTTCTTATTCACACCAATTTTTATACCAGATTCATGTTTTTCTGGATAATCTGATGTATCAAACTTTTTGTAATATCTTTCTTTATGTCCTTATAAAAATTTGTTTTTGATGTTTTCAATTTATGAAAACTTCATTAGCAAAACTTGTTTCAAATCTTAAACCAGAAGATTTTCACTCTACAAAAAATATTTTCAATAACTTCAACTATATCTTACATCACTTACGAACCAGTACAATATTTACAAAAACGATGCTTACACTACTTACACTGCGATACTTATACAACTTGCAATTATAGTACTTTCGCTATTTTTTTCTTTGTTGAACATACCCACGTACAAGTAACATTCACAAAAGACAATTTGCAACAAAACGAAAACTACCACTTGAAGCTGACAAAAAGGAAACATAACACAGTAAAAACATTAGTGGTAACTAAAATTAAATGGGAGCGCAATCAGTCAAGTAAACAGAATTTTATACCATATTTAAAAGAGACGAGAAAACAGACCATTTTGTTCTAAAATCATTTTCACGACCAGTCATACAAGAAATATATTTTTCTAGACAAATTTTATCACGAGCTAGGAAAACAAATTCATTAAAGATGTAAAGTTTACCGTTAAGAGCTTTTACGTAAAGAAAATACTTTCCTATAATGACTAAACTAGTATACCTAAATGGTAAAAATGCTGCCGAAGGAGAGGGTGAGATAAGTATGCTTGCAGTAAGGTTATGAACTGAACTATTTTGTCTGTTTGAAATGGTGAAGAAAACAGTTATAGGAAGGGATATTTGAAGAGTTATGAAAGGAAATCAATGTCAATTTTTATGGGACAGGGCGCTAGTGTGATTTGAAACACATGGGTGTTTAATAAAATTTTCCTACTATATCGTTTTTTTTTTTGTATTTTTCACAGGCTCCTTATCCCCCCCCCCTCTTCGTTGACCTCACCAGAAAGATATAAATAAAAAAATGGAAATATAAAAAAATCAGCAAGCTTTACTTGACGTTGTTCTTTGTCCAAAGGAGGGGGAGATTTTAGTAGCTCCTCCCCACCTCCCTAATACAGTGGACATGATTTGCATTTGGTACCGTTTAAAGCTAATTATTTGGCATGGGCTGCTGTGAAATACCACCCCCCAACCTTTCCTTTTCTGGGAAAGAACTTTAAAACCGAGATTTTGTAAGTTCTTTGTGAAGAACCCCTACTGGAAATGTTTTTTTTTCTAATTGCCTCCCCCCCCCCCATCACAGGCATATTTACTGTCTCTTCCCTCCCCCACTTATGCCATAATTTCCCAGAGTAATTGAAAGATTTCTACATATCAACATGCTGCAAAGCTCTTTAATAGAACTATAAAGCGACAATTTTGTCAACAATTTAAAAAAAAAAACATTGTAAGATCAATATTTTGCTTTTGAAATATTTTATGCCTGTTAACAGAAACTATAAACTATAAACAATAAGTATTCTAACGTTCTAACGGTAACAATTTTGGAATACTATATACGAACATTTGTTGAAAATCGTTTATTAATTTTTTAACTGTTATTTGAACACATTGTAGTGACATATTGTACTCTGTCACACAGGTAATTTTTTTCACAAACCGTCAACTTTCTAACAACATTTTACACTTGAAAGAATATAGACTACAATTTGACATTGCTGTGTCATTATGTACTGTGCTACACAGGTAAATTTTCACAAACTGTAAAGTTTCTAACAGCAACATAACCTTGAACAATAATTATTTAAGACATTGCTATGACATCATGTACCCTGCCACATAGGTAAATAAAATAATTCGCTAGTTAGATGTCTTTGCAACAGCTACTATAAAAAGTTAAAATAAAACTAAAAAACATTGCAGTGACATCATGTACTCTGCACAACAGTTAACTGTAAAGTTTCTAACAGCAACATAACCTTGAAAAATAATTATTTAAGATATTGCTATGACATCATGTACCCTATCATCTACCAAAGTAGGTTTAGGTTATAAGTGGCAAAAGTTTTCAAGATCAATGTTAGGTGAAAATCTTACTCAGAATAAAGGTGCCCTTTATTTGCAAAATACAGCTGGTGTGCATTATGATGTTGTACTTCAAGTTTGTACGGATGTAGCAGACATTTCTTACACGTGCATCAATTTCAATGAAGATAAACAGAAACATATTTCCACCTGCAATGAACAAAATCCTAAATTACAAAATGACCCAAAAACACATAGTCAGACAGACAATTTTAATTGCTGCGAGCCCCCAGGCGAGTAGCACACTAATCTTTGGTTTCCCTGTGGTTCCTTGGGTTTCCTGTGCTTTATGTTGTGCGGCAGTCTCGATTTGGGCCCCTCTCGATTTTTGTTTGTCACGATGATTTTGAGCAAGCGTACATCCAGCGGTGTCATCATAACTTAGATGCGCCTGGCTCTGAATGCGTCTTTCCATATGCTCGCTTCTATCCTTCGATTTCAAAGTACCCCAAGTGTTTCTATTTGCAAATGTATCATGCCAAATTCAAACTTATTTGTTGCTGGAAGCATTCATCAAGGTCACGAACGATTTAGTGACATTTCACGGGGAAGGCAATGTTCTTTTATGAGTTTGTCAGCGTTGTTTATTGTTACGTGCTCAGAGTTTGCCGATTGAACAATGGATCACAAAGAGCATTCATCAAGGTCACGAACGATTTAGTGACATTTCACGGGGAAGGCAATGTTCTTTTATGCGTTGTTACGTGCTCAGCCGGTTTGCCGATTGAACAATGGATCACAAAGAACTACTTATAATGGCATGTAATTCGAAAATGATGGTATGGTAATTGACCCAATAAATAAATTTATGAAATTATCAAAATCTGTATGTTTCCGTTACGTTTTACTGTCCAGCATCTGCTCGCAGCATTATCATTACAATCTGTAACCTCTAGTTATAATGTGCATAAAATGACAAATTAGACAGTAGTTAATCAGTAGTAATATCACATATCGCTCTTGAGAGCAACGGGGAATATAAACGAATCTAAATTAGAATTAGACAAACTTGTTTATCACGAAGCTGTATTTTTATAACAGAAACGTAGAAAACAGGCGTCCAGGCGTCCAGGCGCGCATATACCACTGCGCATCCTAAATCTTCCATTCGCGCAGAACTACAATTCCTTGCGCCTTTGATCTTACCGCCGACCACAATTCCTTGCGCTTGGTTAAAAAAAGTGATTTCAAGCCCCTGTAAAGTAATCTTTTGCCGATTAGAGAGCTGCCTCGCTCGTTCGCTTCATGCTCACTCGCTGCGGCAGCAATGATTGAGGGCTAAACAGAATTTACAATCATTATTAATAATGCCAAACATAATTAGTTTATTGAAAGCGATAATTTTGAGTTCACCATGCTTGAAGCCCAATCCAGAAACTCCTTCCAGAACAAAGTGGCTTGCGTGCACTCAGTGTAAAGATGAATGATGGTGTGATCTGCTGGACAAAAAGGGCAGCGTGGGGAGTCCTCTTTTTTCATTTTAAATAATAAGCTCTTAGTGCACAGAATATTGTGAATAATGTTGTACTGGAACATTGATAGCTTTACTTCTTTTGTTACTTCAAAAGGTAATAGATATAATTTTCCCAAATCATCCTTCTGGTAAAAGTCGGCGGAGGCATTGATCGAAGAGACACCAGCTTAGTATAAATTTTTTTGCAAGTCATTTCCTCTATTAATATTTGCGGTGTTAAGCTTTGTTCGAGGGAGCAGTTAAGGAGTTTTTTCCAATTTTGAGGGATGGCGTTAACAAGGCTAAAGTACTGTAAGAAATTGCATCTTACGTTTATGTCCTTATAAAAATTTGTTTTTGACGTCAAAATAAAGTTTACAGAATGAACTTTCGTCCAAAAATAAAAATTGTCGAAAAATAGTGAAAATTGACGGAGAAATGACGGTATAACTCTTGTGGGCGGAGTTTGTTTATGAAGCGATATGGTTTTTTAAGCGCTGTTTCCTCAAAGTTAATTTTTCGCTTGTTGGGGACACTTTAACGAGCTACAACTCAAAGGGAATTTGTTCGATTTTCCTCAAATTTGGACAGAAGCTAGGCTGACATATAATCAATAAAAATGTGTCGGCGAATTTCTTAATTCCGAAAACGTTTTCGTCAAGAGCCATTTCCGTGCGATCATTCCAAATTTTTTTCTCCCTTTTTCGAAAATATTCTGTAACTTTTCACTGCAATTGAATATGGGAAATCACCGACACGTTTTTTTTAGCGCTTCATGTCCGAAACACGAGAACAAATCAAATTAGCAAAATACAATAATCGCTTTGAGTTATAGCATTTTAAAGCTGATTCGGACGTTCGAATTTAGACGTCGTAAAAAATTCGACAATTCATTCTATTACCAAATGGTTTCCATATTTAGATAGCCAGCTCTATAAGCTTTAATTTGATATCTGGGTTTAGGTTTAGGTCCCCGCTGACCAAGAAGCCTGAGGACTCTGGGTACGAGATCAAATATCGCGGGCTGCACCCTCATTCCTTTCTGGTTTTGCTCGCACTTTGACTGTGTAGGAATTTGGACTTTCTCCGTCTGTCATTGGGTAAGTATTACACTTATTAAGTGATTTGAAAACATAAACAACGTTTCTACATGTGTCTGCTTTCTTTGCGCGCAAAAATAATTGTTGCAATGCAACCTTCACGCGTCGCGATTTCGTATAAATGAGCGTGTCCATCTCCAGATTCTCTCCAGATCAATTCTCTTCGATTTTTGAGTCGTTCTAACACTTTTGATCGCTTAGTTCTTCTCCTCAGCAACTAATAAAGGCGCGGTGCGACGGTACGTGCACGGTTCGTCCACTCAATATTTTCGATTTCTATACTATATTCGACAACGGAAAAAGCCGGGGGGGTTACTCGGGTATATTTTGGGGAGGTATGTGCCGCCCTGGTCTCCAAATTTGGACCCCGTTTTAGAAAGAATTTGCACTGAAAATGATACCCGTTCTAGAAATAGGTCAATTTTTAATACCACGTTCTGGAAAAGATGGCTGCTGATAATCTGAAGCTTTCGTGCGTTCGAAATATTATACCCCGTTCTAGGAAACGTCTCTAAAATGGATACCCCGTTCTAGATCAATTCGGCTGATAAACGAAGACTCAATACCAAAACATCATTTATTTGATGAACCTATTGTTAACAAGCCATTTTGACTTTTTCACATGAATCGAACACACAGACGATCGGGCAAACTTTGGAAAACCGCATGACAATAATGCGAGTCATAAATTGTGACCCTCCATATGACTTTAATTACTCATGCGCATAGTGGCATGAGTCAAGGTTTCGGTAAGGGTTTTGTTTCCATTTTTAGCTTTCGTCCCGCTTTTTGTAGTCATAAATTGCCTTGTTTTTTTAAAGTTTCCCGTATCCCGCGGGACGACTTTCACTGGTCTGATTGGTTGACACGCGACCTCGTGACCTCTAGTACGTAATTCAGTACTTAGTCTTAGCTGTTGGAATATTCATGGTTTTTCTGACCGTTTTAAATTTGGAAACAAATTAAGAAATGATGAATTTTTAAATTATTTTAAGAATTATGAAGTTGTGATTTTAACTGAATCATGGATAAAAAATGATGTCCATCTTCCTGGTTTTAAAACATTCTCAAATGCAGCGCAAAAGTTTCACAAAAAGAAATCTGGCAGACTTTCTGGAGGCCTGGTTTTAGGTTATAAGAGTTATTTAGAAGCCGGTATGTCATATATCAAATCAAGCACTAATTACATTTGGTGTAAATTGAATCATACGTTCTTCAGTTTAGAAAGGGATATTTATTTATGCGCTCTTTACATTCCTCCCCGAGACTCTCCTTATTTTAATCCGGATATTTTCACTGACATTGAAACAGACATTGCATTTTTTCACAACGAAGGTTCTATTGTATTAGCTGGTGATTTTAATGCAAGAACGGGTAGAGCTAATGATTTTTATTGATGCCGATAATTGCAATTTTATACCCGGTGATAACATTCCCTTACCATCTATCTTACCTAACAGACAGAATTTTGACAATATCATTAATGATCATGGAAAACATTTAATTGAATTATGTAAATCTTGTGATCTAAGGATCTTAAACGGTAGAACTAATGGGGACTCCTTAGGAAAATTCACTTACCACTCGAGCAAAGGAGTAAGCACAGTAGATTATATCATTGTTAGCGATGATCTTTTTACTTTGATCGATAGCTTCATTGTTAAACAGCCAAATATTTTTTCTGACCATTCACAACTTGTCTGCTGGATAAAAAGTGATCTTTCTAAGCTTAATGACAATGATCAAACCCTGCAACAAAAGAAAATTAATCTCCCAAGACAGTATATCTGGGATGAAACTTCAGCAAAAAAATTCACTAAAGCTTTTGAATCTCATGACATCCAGTCTCGATTAATGCTTTTTGAAAACACAACTTTTGAGTTAAACAGCAAGGGCGTCGATCAAGCTACTTGTCAATTTACAAGTATTATGGACGAAGCAGCAAAGCATTCACTGAAATTAAGTTATCAAAAGACTTCCAAAAGAAATCGTTCCACTCAAAAATGGTTTGATCATGAATGCAAAATCTTAAGAAAATCTCTTAAGCAATTAGCTAATAAAAAACACCGCAATCCTCTAGATATTGAAATAAGAAAAGAATATCATCTGCAAAATAAAACTTTCAAAAAGTTACTTAAATACAAAAAACGGTTGTTTTTCAATTCTAAAATCAATGACTTAGTTAATAGCAAAAACAATAACAAATTCTGGGATACTCTTAAGTCTATGAAAGAGAATGATATCTCTACAAGAGAAAGTAATAATGATGCTCCGGTTAAAAAACTTCATGATCATTTTAAAAATCTACATTCCGCTCCAGAGCAGAACAAGTTATCATCTTTTCATTTGAACGTACTGGAGGAGAAAAAACTGTTAGAAGAAAACAAGAACGTACACTCTGAATTAGATTATCCAATATCTAATGAAGAGATCAAAAAAGCAATTAAAAAGCTTAAAAACAAGAAGGCCCCTGGTTCTGACAGAATACGCAATGAAATGCTGAAAACTAGCTTCAGATTCATAAGGTCATCACTAGTAAAACTTTTTACACTTGTATTAAAATCTGGAGCTTATCCCACAGCTTGGAGTGATGGGATGATTACTGCACTACATAAATCAGGAAACAAAGATGACCCTTCTAATTATCGAGGAATTTGTATCAGCAGTTGTCTTGGGAAACTTTTCTGTGCTATTCTTAATAACAGGTTACTCAATTTTTCACACAAACATAAAATCATACATCGCACTCAAATAGGCTTTTTACCTGGTCATCGTACATCGGATCATATTTTCACCCTCAAAACTTTAATTGACAAACATGTCACTGATACACCCAAGGGCAAATTATATACCTGTTTTGTTGATTTTAAAAAGGCATTTGATTCAATTTGGCATCAAGGTTTATTTCACAAATTGTTGAAATATGACATTGGTGGTAAATTCTATGACGTAATTTCTAGCATGTATATGCAGTCAAAATGTTGTGTGAAAGACGGATATAACCGATCTGAATTTTTTAACTACGATAAAGGTGTTAGACAAGGTTGTATTCTCTCTCCGCTACTTTTTAATCTCTATTTAAATGAACTACCTTACATTCTTCATAAAAATTCGTTAGATCCTGTCCCACTACCAGATGGCTCTTACCTTAATTGTCTCCTTTATGCTGATGATTTACTTTTAATATCTAATTCAGCTGAAGGATTACAACACAGTCTCAATAGATTGTCAAAATATTGTCAGGACTGGTTACTCAACATTAATCCAATCAAAACAAAAGTGATCATATTTCAAAAGAAAAGTAGAAAATCAATAAAAGACAAATATAAATTTCACATTAATACTGAAACTATTGAGATTACTAACAATTATACCTATCTTGGTGTGAACTTTTCTGCTAATGGAAGTTTCACTAATCATAAAGAAAAATTAAAAGAAAAAACAAGAAGGTGTATTTTCGCTACACGACGTTATCTTGATTTCTTAGGATTACCAATCAACATTAACAATAAGCTTTTTGACACTTTGTTCCTCCCGATTTTAACATACTGTTCAGAAGTATGGGGTGTTTATGACAAATATGATAACAGCAACTGGGAAAAAGACACGATTGAAAAAACACACATTTATTTTTGTAAGATGTGTTTAGGTGTGAATAAACGTTCACCAAATGTAGCATCTAGAAATGAACTTGGAAGATTACCTTTGAAATTGCAAATTTCACTGAATATTCTTAAATTTTGGATTCACCTGGAAAATCAACCAAATGACAGCATTGCTAAACTCTGCTTAATCATTTCTAATAACATGGCTCAAGAAAATAAAACAGGTTTGATTAATAAAATTAATTCTCTCTGTACAAACTTCAATATTGACAAGACTGCAATAAACTTAAGCAACCCGTCTTTTTTCTTGTCAAATGCAAAACAGAATATTTTTGTGAGTCTAAAAAATCACCAACTCAATCAGATTAAAGCAAATAAAAAACTTAAATTTTATGCGGTCTTTAAAAATGAAACGAAATACTCTGATTTTATTAACCATATCAAAAATCCTGAACATAGACAAATTACTTCTAAATTTAGGATTGGGAATCACACCTTAAGAATTGAAAATGGACGATTTACAATCCCTAAAACTCCTGAACACCTTAGAATTTGCACTCACTGTACGCTTAATTCAGTTGAAGATGAAATGCACTTTTTATTTCACTGTATGTTATATGATGAATCACGAAATGCCCTTTTTGAGAAAATTATTAAACAAAATAGATTATTTCAAAAATTCAATTATCATGAGAAGGTTTTATTTCTTTTCAACAATACTGACCCACATATTAGCAGGTTGACTGCTGCTTTTGTCACACAAGCAATGAAAACAAGAGCAAAACATATATAGTCAGTAATACTCGTCATTGTTTTAAAAATACATGAATATACATTTTATTCTACTTAGATTTCTTCATTGTAATTAAACTAATTTTAATTTCCTTATTGTAATTGATTCGGTAATACCATGTATAGAAATGGGAATACTGAAATAAAGTTGTTGTTGTTGTTGTTGATTTCGGCGTGCCGAGTGGCGTGCCCGTAATCACGTTTAGTGTACGCGAACTTGCCCCTGCCTCCCCTAGAAAGTTATTTTTGCCCCCTATTGTTATAAAAGGCTTCAGGAAGGTTAAACCAATCAGAATCCGTCTACCGAGCACATGTCTGGGTTTTAGGGGGGACTAGGGAGAATCAGTTTGTCACTCAGAGAAGACTTTCAGATTCAAACAAATATGGCCTCTTCTGTGCTCTACACTTCAATTTTTCAGACGTTCATTTTCCATTACCAAAATGTAAACATGCCTTTGAAGACTTCGAAATGGAAAGAAAGAGTCCTTAAGACGATTTGTATGCCTTTGAAGTGGCGGTTAGAGAGCTGAAAGCGATGGAATCGTCCTGTGAGGATCACAAAGCGAGACACAAAGCCCGGCACAAAGCGAGACATGTGTTCCTACAGAATTCATACTCGAAGCTCGAAGCGGCAGACTTTACTAAGAATTTTCAAGCATTCCTGGAAAACTACGGTGAAGAAAATAACATTTTTGAATGTCCATTTACCTTGTAAGAAACATTTTATGGACTGTTTATTTCTGTTATCAGTGAGAATTTTTGCGAAATATCGACCGCACGAGAAATTCTTTGATTTGCTTGCGTTGCCGAGAGCTTCCTCGATGCAATAATTTAACGCGTTTTGCTCTTGAGACTAATATAATTCGCAGACCCTAGCGCTCCTCGCTGCAATTAGGCTAAATAAATCGCCAAGCCTTCCGGAAACATAAAATCAATGAATTCTGATGAGCGTTTGATTCTTTTATTCAAGGGAATGACATTTTCATTCAAGGAAATATGAGTTTCATTAAAAAGTTTTGACCTTTAGAACAAATATTGTGGAGCGCGCGATCGAATTACATTCCACACGAAATTTGCATGAAACGAAACAATCTTGCCATCCGTCGGTGGGGTGGGGAGGGAGGGGGTTCTTTCTGGAATAACCCAATGCCCAATGTAATAGAAATAATTCACGGTTTGGGAAGTATTAGACTATAATGCGGGTTTGAACGGGAATCAATAAATCAAATATTCAAAGCGAGTACAGAAAAAATGGTAGCTTTAATCAACGTGTCTTCCCCGTGTCTTGACTGATGGTGCAATGTGTGTCACGCAAAATTCGTTGAGGTGGTAGCGGTGCGTGACACGTTTAAAATAAACCATAAAACGTTCTTGCGCATGAGTAAAGGCTACTGGTAGCCTCTTGTTTTAAGCTAAAGTTGATAGCACGCTACAACACCTGACACAACACGCTGACACAACACGCTTAGTGTGTCCTAAAACACGGATATGCGCATATTTAACTAGATTTAACAAAGGAGAGCACACTTGTTTTGTTTTTCAAGACTATTAAACACGCTAAATCGTTTGTTTCTCTTAGTGTGCGATCGGTAGCACGCTCAGCTTCAGTGTGCGATCGATGTCACGCTTCGTGTGCGATCGATAGCACGCTTAGTGTGCGATCGATGGCGCGCCCCGTACGAAAATTCTCGGCAAGACACCAGCCAGATTCAGGCCATAAAAAATATGCTATCAGCAAGAATCAAACATGACAAGTCATGGCGATGATTCGGCTGACACGAGTAAGAAAAACAAACGAGAATGGAGCAAGAATAGAGCGAGACGTATGTACCACCATGACATTTGGCCAAGCGTTTGGATGTGAGCGAGAATCGGGCCATATTCAAGCCATCCCGTTTGAAAATTTATGGCCAGACACGAGCAAGATTCAAGCAAGACAACAGCTAGTCCCGCTCTTAAAACGAGCAAAAATCAAGCGATGAATGTTTATCTCACTAGACGGAGATCACGCGGATGGATCGATGGAATGCTTGCGAAAACAAACGCGGCTTATGTTTATTCCCAGCCCGAAGACACTCCAAACTTTCTGTGATGTTTTAGCGCGGTGGAATATACTTGGAATTGAAGGCTGAGAGTTTGGAAAAGCTTAATCTTAACTTGGAAAGCGAAACTACAAAGAAAACAGAGAATTGTCTGTATACTTGTGACTTTCTACATGCCAGCGTGTTTACTGTTTTGACATATATTCAGTGCACTTTTACCACTTTTCCCAAGGGACCGCCATGCACCTATTTTTACGGCAACTGCAACAAACTTCAGCAGCCATTGCCTTTGATGCGCCGTTGGCGATCGAAACGGCAATAATTATATAAGAGAAGACCAGCCCGGACTTTAACACTAGACTGTTTATTTGCACTATTGAAGAAGTAGTCAACTGAAAAATAGAAACGTTTACAAATTACTATAAATTTCTCTATACATTTCGGCCACGCAGTGATTAAACACACTGTGGCTGTATGGCCGGTAACCGGTCAAGGTATTCAAAACACTAAATGGCCGGCAGTTCTATATTCACAGTAAATTTCTCAAAATCGAAAAATTCCAGCTAATCTAAACTATCATATGTCGATTTAGAAAAGTCAAGCGATCCTGAAATGCTTTATAGATCTCAAGTCTAGGGTTTGGTTTACGCTGGGCTCAGAAGACGAAACCATGTTTTGTGACACTTAAACTTTTTTCAGTTCCACTGCCGGTCAAGGTTTTCAAAACACTAAATGGCCGGCAGTCCTATATTCTCAGTAAATTTGACAAATCGAAACAATACAGCCATTCTGAACTATCATATGTCGTGATCCTGATCAAACGAGCCGGTTTTGTGGGATTTCTATATCACGAAACCATGTTTTGTGACACTTGGAACTTTTTTCAGCTCGACTGCCGGTCAAGGTTTTCAAAACACTAAATGGCCGGCAGTTCTATTTTTTCAGTAAATTTCACAAAATCGAAAAGATCCAGCCATTCTGAACTATCATATGTCGTGATCCTGATCAAACGAGCCGGTTTTGTGGGATTTCTATATCACGAAACCCCCGACGAAACCATGTTTTTGCAGTCGAGCTGAAAAAAGTTCAGTGTCACAAAACATGGTTTTGTCTACTGAGCCCAGCGTAAACCAAACATTAGACTTGAGATCTATAAAGCATTTCAGGATCGTTTGACTTTTTTAAATCGAGATATGATAGTTTAGATTAGCCGGAATTTTTCGATTTTGTGAAATTTACTGAGAATATAGAACTGCCGGCCATTTAGTGTTTTGAAAACCTTGACCGGCAGTCGAACTGAAAAAATTTCTAAGTGTCACAAAACATGGTTTCGTCTACTGAGCCTAGCGTAAACCAAACGCTAGGCTTGAAATCTACAAAGCATTTCAGGATCGCTTGATCTTTCTAAATCGACATATGATAGTTTAGATTAGCTGGAATTTTTCGATTTTGAAAAATTTACTGAGAATATAGGACTGCCGGCTATTTAGTGTTTTGAAAACCTTGACCGGTTACCGGCCATATAGCCACAGCGTACATTTTTGTGTTTCTTTTTCCGTGTCTTTAGTCCGTTGAGTTGCGGTCTTAACTTCTGTAACGTTCGTCGAAATGTACCTCATGGCTTCGTTAAATTATAATTTTGCGTTACTTGAGTTGCATGTTTTATGTATTTATGAATATGTTAAATGACACCTTTTTTCCTGCTCCGCGGAAGTGAGGCGATAGTTTGAATACACATTCCGAAAGGCGCGTGAAATGCAGATCAGCCTTCGCCTTGATAATTATCAGGTTGTGGGTGACGATGAAGCCACTCTGCCTTTGCTCTTCAATCCATTGGAGAAGCTTGTCTTCTAACTCGGGCCACTGGCACGATTTCCTGTGGTTGCTGCATTTGTTCTTCGGCATGCACTTTAGTTTCTCGACTTGCTTTCGCCAGTCGCGAACCAACTTTTCGTTAGGGGTGGACCATTAGAAATCCTGGGAGGGGGGTCAAAAATTTTTCAGTGTATGAATTTTTTTTTCGGCCTGAGTTTCCTGCAGGATTTTTTTTTTGGGAGGTGCAAGCCTGCAGGTTTTTTTTTTCTCAGATCTTCTTTATAAATGCCTTCAAACTCAAAATTTTTTTTTTTTGTTACTCGGCCCAATCCATTTTTGGTATTAAACGCTTGAGAGTAGATTTAAGTCAGAATGTGGAATCTTTGCATGAAAAATGGGGAGAAATAAAGATTGAGATGCACTGGTCGAGCGCCGAAGGCGCGAGACGGCTAGGGGGGTCTGGGGGCATGCCCCACCAGAAAATTTTGAAATCTAGATGCTCTGAAACTCCATTTCTAGTGTTCTGAGACAACAATTTCTGTCAAAAATGTTTGGCAAATTGATGTGGCTTCTCGTCGCTTTGCGTCTCTTTGTGTGGCTCCACGTACAAGTACTCGATTTCATTTTATATTTCTTGCTGTTTCTTTAGTTTATCTGGATATCAGAGTTAAGTATACAAAATTTCGTCTTTTTGTATAGTAAGTATTATGAGAATTTGACGAAAATGACAGAACAGATGTCAAAATCGGGATTTTTCCTATCCCGATCACATATTGGTCTGGATTCGGGATTTTCAAGCAAAATCGGGGTAATCTCGACGAAATCTGTAATGTATTTAAAAAATACTTTCGTGTAGTAGAGCAGGTTACATATTTCATGATGTTTACAGTGTTTTCAAATATGTACATAAACAAGGTTTTGGTTATATTAAGATACTGGTACATGTACCAGATAGACCTTTGAGGCAGGTAATTTTTGACAGTATTTGACTCAACCTGAAGTTGCTTTTTGATGAATTTTACTACCAGAGAGCATGTCATACTCTCATATGTTCCAGTTTAAAATAAATAAATAAAATACTGAAATAATTAAAATATCCAGTTAGCTTGCAGGATTTTATTTTTTTATGGTCAACTGCTTGCAGGAATTTTTTTTGAGACAATTTCCCTTTGCAGGAATTTTTTTTTGGTAATTGTCACCCCCCCTCCCAAGATTTCTAATGGTCCGCCCCTTAATGCAGAATTCCCGGCCTGCTGCACAGTTGTTTGACTCCTGTGCGAACTTGACGACTTGCAACTTAAACTTAGCGGAATATTTCATACGTTTTGAAGACATCTTAAACTCGTGACAGGTGAGAAGTAACGTGGTCGAGACCTTGTTAAGAATAACCTTTAACACTTACAGGCCGTGTTTTCACGAGCGAGCAAACCAGGTCGCTTAAGCTTGTCGGCAATTAAACAACAAAGAAGGGCATTGTATTGTCGTTCTTTTGTGTTCTAATTTTCTATTGTTTTAACAAAAGAAAATATATCTACAGAAATGTTAAGCGAGAAAAACCGCCTCGTGAAAACACAGCCACAAGGGTTTGTTTTCTAGTTAACCTGTAGTTGCAATTTAATTGGTCGATTTCTGGTTGCTAACAACAAGACCACGCAAGCAACAGCATTTGCCAGGTCACTAAGCTACAGTAATCGTTTGATCAAAACGAAAGTTAAGGAGGCTCGTGCCCATTTCTCAAGTCCACACCCTTTCAATTTTAATGGGCCATATCTTTTGTTGTAGTGCATAAAAAGGCAAGCCACTTTGCATGCAAACACACAATACATTGAACTTTATGGGAGTATAGGATTTGTTTACATCGGTGCTTCCATGGCAACGGAATGGTGATCCTCTGAAATTCACAAGTTGCGGAGTTTCTCTAGATCAAGAGAAATTTTTGTAAAACCCGCTAGTGGACTAATTGATTAGACCATGGGCTTCAACTGGACAAAGTTTGAAAGAAATGTATGAGAGCGTTTTCGAAATTTTTAGGGATGAAGTTTTGGGGATTATAAATACAGTGAAAAACATACTATCGACATAATTGGCTAATATCTAAAGAAAATGATGCGCGATGGGGATGCAGTTTCATCTCATAGTAGTTTGATTCCATTTGAAATGGTGTGTGAAAAAGTGAGGGGTTTGCTTTGGCCGATTGCAAGAAAGAAGGATTTGATTCGCGTGCGTTCAGCTGCTCTTGTTGCCATTTTTGTATGTAATTTGGTCTACGCCTACAAATGTGATGATAATTTGGAAACCGCGAGATAAATTTTTTTAAAAATTTGACAATCTCGAGATTGGTCGTCAATTTATATGGACTGCAAGTTTCAAGGACATTGAAGATTTGCAAGGCAATAAAATAGGGCCTCCAATGTACCAATTTTTTCCCGCAGATTTTGTGTTTACAAGTGAGCGTCTTCATTATTCACGGGTATTGTTTTCAAGTTTCATATGCACGTGCAAAACTTTACTAAAAAATTTATTTGCATCGAACAGAACGCTCGATTGCTTTCCGAAGAATTTTCCGAAACATGCTAATAACTGGCTTGCGTTACGAATAGCAATGACAACAGTACTGATGAAGACAACGTCGGAAACGTCAAGTTTCATCAAGTGCCGGATGCAGAAATAACACATTAATGATTGTCTCACTCTGGTTATTTGTTGCAATCGGCGTAGCATCTGTTCCTTATTTAGATATAAAATAGCGCAAAGCAGAATTCTCAGCTAAAATATAAAGTTGTCACGCTGTTCTTGTGTGTGACATATTAAAGAAACACTGTTTCTGCATTACGTTTATAAATTTCCAAATTGGGATATGTTCTTCTTGTCCTGCAATTTTAAAGAGACCCTCGGTATGGCTGCATTACAGCGTAATAGCGCAAAATCGAGTGCGTAATGTTATTACAATTCTCAAGCCAGCTATTAGCATATTTCGGAAAATTCTTCGGAAAGCAATCGAGCGTTCTGCTCCGATGCAAATAAATTTTTTGCTAAAGTTTTGCACGTGCATATGAAACTCAAAAACAATACTCGTGAATAATGAGGACGCTCACTTGTAAACACAAAATCTGCGGGAAAAAATTGGTTCATTGGAGGCCCTATTTTATTGCCTTGCATATCTTCAATGTCCTTGAAACTTGCAGGCCATATAAATTGATGACCAATCTCGAGATTGTCAAATTTTTAAAAAAATTTATCTCGCGGTTTCTAAATTATCATCACATTTGTAGGCGTAGACCAAATTACATACAAAAATGGCAACAAGAGCAGCTGAACGCACGCGAATCAAATCCTTCTTTCTCGCAATCGGCCAAAGCAAACCCCTCACTTTTTCACACACCATTTCAAATGGAATCAAACTACTATGAGATGAAACTGCATCCCCATCGCGCATCATTTTCTTTAGATATTAGCCAATTATGTCGATAGTATGTTTTTCACTGTATTTATAATCCCCAAAACTTCATCCCTAAAAATTTCGAAAACGCTCTCATACATTTCTTTCAAACTTTGTCCAGTTGAAGCCCATGGTCTAATCAATTAGTCCACTAGCGGGTTTTACAAAAATTTCTCTTGATCTAGAGAAACTCCGCAACTTGTGAATTTCAGAGGATCACCATTCCGTTGCCATGGAAGCACCGATGTAAACAAATCCTATACTCCCATAAAGTTCAATGTATTGTGTGTTTGCGTGCAAAGTGGCTTGTCTTTTTATGCACTACAACAAAAGATATGGCCCATTAAAATTGAAAGGGTGTGGACTTGAGAAATGGGCACGAGCCTCCTTAAGCACCGCAAACAGCAGCGAAGCTCTAAGAAAAATGTCTGCTCCACAGATCAAAAGACACAATAGAAATCATCTCTAGTAGGTTTTAGTTTAAACCATTTAACATTTATTTCTTCATACTTTTTTTGTTGACAAAGAATGCAACTCTTGGTCCTTTTCTGGTAATGTTATTAAAAGGGTGGTGTATAAAAAGTTAGTTGCAAATTCCTATACATTTTGGCAGTGGCATAATTAATAACATAATATCAATAAAAATTAAAAGAAACCAATATGGCAATCTTCTCCGTTGTCAAGGCTGCCTGCAAAGACATCAAATCTGATTGACACTAAGAAAACATAATTACTGTAATAGTATCCTTTATATGCAGTGTTCAGATTTTATGTTTTTACCACTGAGATGCATTTAATTTGCAAGCAGCCTTTTCTCAACAGTAAAAGATGGCTGCTATAATTTCTTCATTTTGTATGTCAGGTGAAGTTTGCTTACAAGGACATGCACTTGATGCGTTTTATTGGTATAACTAAATAATTCTGTTCACTGTTCCTTATCTATGTAATATTAAATCTAAGCCCAAAATCAAAGTAGCCCATTTCAAAAAATACCATAATCTTTTATGTACAGGCTCAGCCTTGCCAGGGTAATTATTCTAGACAAGTCTCCTTTGTTAGAATGGCACAATGGAATTCAGAGTACATGTAGGAATGCTAGGATGTAGCATTGTGTGTTTGTATGCAAATGTGCACCATATGCAAATTGCCAAGACGTTGAAGCATGACATGTGCAGTTCATGCTGAAAACAAAAGAAATTGGAAAAATCAGGCTTACATCAAGCACCACCCAAACCTGCACTTTAAAGAGTATTATGGTATTTTTCGAAGTGGCCTATACAAAATCTCATTGTGTAGTTCCAGAAGAAATCCATACCCACCCCATGGAAGGTTATTGGAAATTCCTAGGGGGAGGGGGGTCTTAAAAGCCAACATTTTAGAAGCAATGTATGAAGCTAAACTGGAATTTCCTGGGGGGACGGGGGGTGCTAAACAAAAAAACCTTCCATGGGGGGAGTATGGATATTTTCTGGAACTGTACATTTCTTTTTTTCATATTTTTCTATTGAGAAACATTTTTCAAGTTGTTTAAAAATCAAAGACACCTCATATTTGGGTGATTATATGCTAAATTCTCATAACTTGCATGTTTCATTTTTTTATGTATTGATATTGCAAGGAGAAGTTAGATACAAATCATTGTTGGAGCTTAGAAGGTTATCCCTTGAATTCCCAAATTCTCCTACAGCTGTAAGTGGTATTGAAACTTTTGTTATGGTGCCACTTAAGATAAAAAAAAACAAAAACAATCTTGTTCGTGATATTGCCGTTGTTCTCATATCAACCTGTATGTTTGATCCTGTAGTGTTCCTGTAAGGAGAAATTTGGGGCTGATCACCACTGAGGCTTAAGGGTTAATTGCATTTACTTTTTGTTGTCTTTCTGAAAATACCACTGAAAATTGCTTGTGTGTGCTATGAGGGTTTTAAACAAAACATTTCCAGACAAATGTGGACTTAAACCCTAACTGACACTGCAGTGACATTATTTTTCAACTCTCAGCAGTGAATTATTGTACATGTTTACAATATTATTATCCAGGCATATCTCATCAATGAAATCAATGTGTAATCGATGAGTAATCAATGGGTAATCAGTTGATTAGTCATTGATTATTGCCGGTGATCAATGGGTAATCGATGAGTAATCGATAGGCCACAAAATTTTCAGTCATTGATTACTCATCGATTGCATTGATTAGTCATTAATATTTGAATTGCTTTCAGTTCAAAGGCCAAAAAATCGGAACTTGTCGATCATTTTTATGCCGCTCACCATACCTCTGGAAGACCTAGCTGCATGAAAGTGAGAGTGCTAGTTGCAACGCTACCATGTACTGCAGCTGCTTACAACGGCAGTATTCCAAAGTTCAAGCAGTTTTTCTTTGTAAATACACAGCTACCGCAGGAAATGTCATGCCATTTAGCTTCTTGATATGCATAAAGCTCAGCATCTTTATAGCAATGTTATTGTTAAGCTGTTTTGTTATCATTACGAAATTAATGAAAACGTACAATCAAAAATGAAATGTATTTGTTGAGAGCACTGCTTTAAAAGTCTTAAAATTTCATTCAAATTCATGTGTACCCACGCCTTAAAGAATCTGACCCACCCAGTTTGCATTGCGCACCTACGTTGGTTCATCCGCCATTTTCAGGGCCCCCGAAAGTCATACTGTATTGTAAGTTGCATTCGGGCCACACGGCCGGAGCGTAACCCGGTTTCTGTAGCATGAAGCAACTAGGAATATTGCTACTCCCCCCTGGATGGGATGCTAGTCCATCGCAGGGTTACCCCCAGCATTTTGTCGCCGGTACCCATTTATACACCTGGGTGGAGAGAGACAGTGTGGAGTAAAGTTTCTTGTCTAAGGAAACAACACAACGGCAGAGACCAGGCTTTGAACCACCGACCTTCAGGTTGAAAGTCCATACTGTATTGTAGATGAGAAATTTACTCGTGCAAGAGGTGATATGCTTGCCCAAATATGGAATAGAGCCGTATCATATAAGAGAAGCGTGCAATGCAAACTGGGTGGGTCAGACTCTTCAACCTAGCAAAGGACTTGGAGCAGAATGCATTTGCACGAGAACTTCAAACCTGTCAAAGACTCTACATGTAGATCCACAAAATGAATTCTATAGGTACAATCTAGTATTTTGTCAGTTATTTTAAATTATTTTTTGTTTTACTTTTTTCATTTTTTTTAATATTTTATAGGTATTTATTTATTTATTCTATATAATTAGATATTCCCCTATAGTTTTATATCCCTATGTTTTGCAGTGATGGGTATCCCCTTTTGCAGGACCCCCCTAATGTAGATGTTGATGTAGATCTCAAGTGTTTGAGGGGTTTTATTTGTGCAAATTATGCATTCTTCTCTGAAGGAGGTGACTGCTATGGTAATGACAATTAACTAATTGTTTAATATTTTCAGATTTGTTATCACTGAAAATAAAAGATACAGCTTAAATGTAACTTAAATTCTCTCCCCTGGTGCCAAACACCTGAGCAGGGTCACACCAACCCTCACCCGCTAATGTTAAACTTGGGTAACAAGCCTTGCTCTATCCCTACCAATTAAAGTATACATGCAAGTCATTTACTTGATATATTTATTGTTAGGTGTAAAAACGTTTATATTGTTTTAATTTGATTTTAGGGATCTATGAGAATTTGGGCAATGAATTCCAAGCACCTGCACCTAATTGGAAACAATTTAGTTTGGTTAAGAGAGGAAAATATGTTGTACAATTTAACAAATTTATTCACCTTGGACTTTCTCCAGGATTTCTTCACGGTTTCTTGGGTTGGCTGATGCTTCCTTTAATAGTACCACTGGCACAGATTTCATTTCTCTTTTGTACAATAGAACATGGCTATATAGAAATGACATATAATAATCAACCAGTGGTTTAGCATTCTCAGATAATTTTACTAAATAGTTATTTAAAAATAAAGGAGTATTCACGACAGGCCGCTGCGGCTAGTCATCGATAAATATATTTTTAGAAAGTGGACCTTCACGTCCAGAGAGATCCTCTGCCAGTGCATTTACAGGTTTTGGGAGTTTAATAATCGTCTGAAACTGCAGGGAGACTCTAGTTCTTGTTCTGTGTGTGCTCTCGAAAAACCTCCCTTTCAAGTCAGGTAATACGGAAGAAGAAACAGCTGTTTGAGAGGGACTTCGATCTGCGATGGATGACTCTTCAACTCTAAACTCCAATGTCTTCTTTCTGTACGTTAATATTTCCGTACTTTCGAACAGCTTCAGGTATCCTTCGCTTGTGGCTTTTTCACAAAACAGCTTAGGATAGAATTTCTTTTTTTTTTTTCAATCAATTTTCCAGAGAGATACTAATGACCGAGTTACGAGTTGAGTTGAGTTTGAGTTGAGTTTGAGTTAAGTTTGAGTTAAGTTTGAGTTAAGTTTGAGTTACCGTTACTTCTATTTTTTTAACTTAAAAGTGGTTTATGGAGGATCCAGATCTTTTTTACGGAAAATAGACCGTCTGTTCTCTCTTCACGGGAAGCGGGAAGCGTTGGATTGTCCTCATTTCACAGCCACAACAATTGTTTACTCCCCGTAACTGGTTTTTCACTCATGCTCCTGTTGGATGCGTGAATAACGATGAATTTGAAGTTCCCAGCTGGCTAACTTATAATATATCTTCTATACACGATGGGTAGCCTCTTAAGATAAAGTAATAAAATAATTCAGAAGCCAAAATATTTTATCACACCTCAGGTCCGACAGAATATCCTTCGATGGCCCGATCCCTTGGCTGGTTAAGCATTGCTAGACAGGGAGCAAATCCTCCGAGTTCTTTTTCACAAGCTCAGAAAATTCATCAACTACAAAACCAAATTCATAGTTTGAATCGCTTGGCTTTTCCTAACAACGATCGAATACTCTTTAGACTGTTCCGGGCTCTCAGATAGTGGGCGAGCGAAAAAAGTCGGGGCCAGCGAAAATAAAACGTGAGGGGATGAGAGAAGAAAAAGTGGCCTCCCCCAGTGCCGCGCGTTTTATCTTCACTTGTACACCAGCACAACCGTCTATTCGGTTAGTATAATCTATCACAAGACGTGGGAATATAATATCAAATATTAGCAACGAAGTCGAATTTCTCCTCCTTAATGAGTCCCACAGATTGAAAAAGTCTAAGAAATGTGTAAAAAGCCTTTTTTCCTAAAATTCTACCGGTTTCGGCATTCGCAAAAGCTATAAAGTTTCACACGGTGGTCGACGATTTTCCACTTTTTACATTCCATCGTGCCGCGCTTATGTTGTTACACTTGGGGTGCGTTCGATTGGAAAACCCGGATTTCAAAATCTAAATCCGGATTTCAGATTGGAAATCCGTTTTTGGATTTTGCGTTTTTCTTTCTTTTTTTTTTTTTTTTTTGAGGGGGGGGGGGGGGGGAATCCGGATTTCAAAGTCGAAATCCGGATTTCACAATCGAACGCACCCTTGGTGTCGCAAAAGCCTTCTCGCAGCTAGGGTGTCTGTAAAACCAGGAATCGACCCGGAACACCCTAGAACACACCGAAACACCCCTGAAACACTCCCGGAACATCACGGAAAACCCCGGGAACACCCTGGAACCCACTAAAAATAAAAATAAATCAAGACTCCTTTGAAAAGGTTTCTGTACACCTTCCGGACCCTCCCCTCTTCTAGGCGTTTCGCTCCATGGACCCCCGAACCCATTGCGTCCAACTCCCCGTCCAAATAAATGACTTTTATTCGGGATTCGTATCACCTCACATTTTAAGAAATCATGCAAAATTGGCCGGTAAAACGTATGCGACAAAATGTTCTTTTCGCGAACCGTAGTCTCTTACGTGGCCGTTATTTGTTCCGTCACGCAATGCTCCTGATCTTGCTCAAAAAACGAGAACTTCAAGTTCGTTAGATCAAACAAGTGATCTGATCGGTTTAATAAGTGAAAATATAGTATAGAAGCAAAGACCGATACAACTTAGGTAGAAATTTAAAGATGTACTATATTTATTTCGGCTGGACAAAACCAGCCTTCTTTTTCTCCGTCATTGTACCTGAAGAAACGACTGCGTAAGAGACTTCATGAACCCTGGACTGTGAAAAAAACATTGGGGTTTGTGTCTGGATTTTTTAACGATTTACGTTTTCGAGAAAATGCAAATTCCAAAAAGGACGAGAGGTTACGCCTGAAAAGTAAGCACAGCTACTTCTGCGACTTGAAGCAGTGCAGTAATTTTTTTTTGTCTTGAGGCTGTGCAAGATTTTTTTCCCAAGAGTTTTCCATACTTTTCTTTTCTCTACTTCTACTTTTGCTGTGCAGGAATTTAATTTTGGTAATTGGCCAACCCCCCTCCCCCCCCCCTCTCAAAAATAAAATGGTTCATTCCTTACTCGTCAAAGAAGGTCAAAGAAGCCAACAAAGAGCTCTGAAAGAGATGCTCACTAACAGGCGTAAAAACTACCTCCTGCCTACCTCCTCGCCAGAGGTCCGTTTTTATACTTTTTGGAATTCCCAGATTTTCGAAAACAAGGGAAAAGGTCAAAACTATTGTACTCGGACAGGAACCACCACTTAACAAAAAAGACTGGTGGTCTCTTTATGTACCTCCTATCGCCCCACCTAAAAATATGGTGTCTTGTTGGTATATCCTCATTGTATCAGGAGTAGAAACTGAGAAAAAGATAAAAATATTCCCGTGCCATTTTACTAGCATTGCAAGCTTCATGCACACAGAATATTAAACTCTCATCTCTAATTTTTAGGCCAAAAAATTGTGTCCATTACACTCATCAGATAGGTGGTATCTTGTGTAACCCCCTACCCGTACACAGGGTGGGTTCTCGTCGGGTATACTTGTTACGACCACTTCCCTAATTCGTTAAAAAAAGAAAAACAGACACAAATCCCAATGTTTTATAACGCACCGTCCAGGGTTCGCGAAGTCTCGCGCACAGCCGTTATTTGTGCAGGATCAGGAGAGTTGCGTTACGACACAAACAACGGCAACGTAGGAGACTACAATTCGCGAAAAGAACATTTTGTCGCATAAGTTTTACCGGCGAAATTTTTATGGTTTCTTAAAATGAAAGGTGATAGGAATCCCGAATAATTCCAGACAAAACAGTGTTTTTTTATGCATCGTCCAGGGTTCGCTTAGTCTCTTAAGTTACGCAGCCGGACCAGGAGCGTTGCGTGACAACAGAAATAACGGCTGCGTTGGAGACAGCGGTGTTCCGGGATGTTCCAAGGTGTGTCGGGCTGTTCCGTGGTGTTTCGGGTTCGATTCCTGGTTTTACAGACACCCGGGACGGGGATTAAGGCAAAATCCGTTCATTTCGCTTCCCTGTTTAAGACAAGATACTTTTTTTCGTGACCCTGATTAAGAGTGCAGCCCAAATATAACACCCTGTTCAAGATTAAGAACATCAGGATCTGCTTTTTAAAGCGATGGCAAACAAAAGAGCTTTAAGAGAACTGAATTCCCAAAAAAAATCCGAGACATCAGTGATGACAGCCGACAGGAAATAGACAATGTGTACAAATAAAAAGTTTTATCTTGCTTGTGTTCTGCTTTTGTTGTCTGCCTTGTTTTTCATTTCCCATACAGAATTTTTCTTTTATAAACATCATAGAATTAGATTAAAAAGTTGTTGGTACCACAATGCACACAGCCAACGTTCACACCCTGTTCATGGCTCCCGGCACGGTTCAGAAAGACACCCTGTTCAAGACGCGAAATAGTCGAATTGTATACCCTGTTTTATAAGACGCAAGACCCTGAAAACCAGGGCGACCCCGTAGCTGTCCAAACGATGTCTGAGATTGGCGAATGATACAATTGATATATCACTTGAACAATGCCCCTATCCCTAATCCCTATCCCAGCGGGACAAATCTATTGTTTTCTTAGCGAATCAGAGACATCGTTTGGACAAAACCATACCCTGTTGGGCGGCACATACCCGTTTAGACCAAATAAGGGAGTGCAAACGGGTGTAAAATGTCTATCCAATCATCATATTATCTGTTATTGACACAAAAAATTGCACGCGAAAAAAGGTGATGTGATGTTATAAGCTAAACAGAGACGTACGTTTGCCAGAAACGCAATAAAAAAAAATCATTAACAAGCACGTAAAGACCATCTTCTTATAAGCCTTATATATCCTATTATTCCTTGATCCTACGGCGTTCAGCTTTGATTTTTGTTAGGGATGGACCATTATTTTTTTGACGGGGGGGGGGGGGGGTTGGAAAATTTTGAAATAAATTGTTTGCAGAGGCTATAAATACTGAAATAAATTGTATGAAAGCAAAAAATAAAGAAAAAATTGTTTGCTGGAAGTATGGCAGTTGGACGGAGACGGATGCAGCAGGTGCGGCATATAAAAAAAATGTTTGCATGTGAAAATTTTCCAAACCCAATTTTATTTCACACTAGAAAATTCGATCCGATCCTTGAAGTTTTCGGTCTTTCATGGTCGATGTTCGATACTCAGAACCCTAACGCAAAACGATTTTCGAATTTTATTTTATTTTATTATTATTATTATTATTATTATTATTATTATTATTATTATTATTATTATTATTTCATTTTTTATTGTGAACATTTTTCTTTATCTTTGATCCTCGATCCCTGATCCTCGATCCATGTTTTCCAGGAAACCCTTGACGTTTTCGGTTTTCGGTCTTTCATGATCTATGTTTGAAGCCCAGAACCCAACGCAAAACAATTTTCGAATTTTAGAGCTAAGAAATCGCAAATAAATAAAAGCCTGAATCAATCAGTCCTATTTTAGAAAGCGGGGTGAGAAAGATTTAAGATTTTATTTATTCATTATCTTTAATTTTTTGACTTTTTATTTTGAACTTTTCTCTTGATCCTTATCATTGATCCCCGATCCTTGATCTTTGATCCTTGATCGCTGATCCCTGATCCGTGATCCTCGATCCTTGATCCACAATCTATATTTTCCAGAAAGTGGAGAAATTCGACTTTGTTTTTGTCTTTAGCTTATTTGATAGGTTATACTGACCAAACTGAACAGTTGTGGAACGGCGGGAGCTAATTTACAGGGATTCTGACAGGGTGCGAGAAACAAATTAAAATTGTGCGGGAGTTTTGGGGCAAATTGTGCGGGAAATAACGTTGATTGCGCGGGAAATTGTGCGGGATTGCGCAATCCTGTGACAACCAAATCTTCAATCACTAGTGTTCTAGCCACGCCAGAAAAATATGACAGAGAGGAAAGTCTGCATAAATGAAAAATACAAATAGATGTTTTATCTTGGGGATTAAAATGTACCCAGCAATCGCCAATTTGCGGCTGTTTTTCTTCACCAAAGTTTATTTGTTTCAACAAAATCACATTGCGTGACACGATGAAACCGATTGAAATACCACCTCAAAATAAAATACATGTATTTCCGATCTGAGCGAGTTCATACATTTTATGTAGTGTGAATAATTTCCAGTAAAGGTTCACACAATTTATTCGAAAGTTTGCTGCAAAAACACAACCCCGAGGTGTATGCAAATTGCGTGCTAAATGTAATTTGATAGCATATTTGTTTTGTATTTTCCTGAATGAAAACGTCTTTAATTTCACTTGATTGAAAAAATCAAATCCAGTATTAGTGTTTTGATCAGAAATTGATAATTTTCTCCTATCAGTCCGAAGTTCCAGCGCTTTAAAAGTTTGTTTGTCGATTCGCAAACTTGATCGATCAGTTCTTTACGAAAATAATTCACACAGAGTGACATTCATTTCGGCGCGACGGTACATTTCTTCGGTGTTACTTCTTCGGTCCCCGACACATTAAATTGAAAGAGGACGCGAAAGCGCTCAAAAAAATATCAACAGGCTGCTAAGAAAAACGACATAATGTCTGGAAAACGACAACTAAAAAGCTACGCGAAAAATTCGGTAGGAAGTCGGATAGAGACAATACAATGCATTAGAATGTAAAATTTTCACTTTATCATTCCTGAAATGCGAAAAGACGGTTTTATTCAGTCCGTCATACTATCTTTTATCTGTTTTTCTTTATATAAAAAAATATCTTGTTCTACCATTAACGACGTTTTAAGTAAAAACGGTAACTCAAACTTAACTCAAACTTAACTCAAACTTAACTCAAACTCAACTCTAACTCAACTCAACTCTTAACTCGGTAAATAGTCGATCCCAATTTTCCACAGCAGCGGCCAAAAATGATCCATGGAAACTCCTTGCAGTATTCTTGGTTTTCACATGACGTCATAAAATTTAAAAAATCTAAACTATACATCCTACAACGCTGTTTCTAACATGGTATGTAGATACAAGTATTATTAATCTTTCACAGAAAGTTTCAGGTTTTCACGATGTTTTGCTTCCGATTTACGAAGGTTTTAAATGTGTCACGCAATTCGTCACGCTATTACAGATAAGCCGTGAAAATAAACAAAATTGAATCAGCTGAAAGTTATTGTTTGCATTATAAGTGCTTATAAGCCGAGTTAATGGAGCTTATAACAAATACAATATGTTTTGATTCGATTTTTGGTGTAATTAAGACTTTGAATTTTTGGCCGCCATCTTTGTGCCCCTGAGTGGGGCACAAAGATGGCCGCTCCATACATTTCTTACTAAAAATGTCTAATACTCGTTCGCCTATAACTCCTGAACGAAATGCTTTGGCGCTTCAAAATTTGGCCAAGATGTGTAGTTTTAAACTCTCTACAATTCCATAAACATTCTGGATTCGAAACCTATTGTTTAATGCTTTTGAATTTTGATATGACGTAAATGAAAGCCAAGAATAAGAGATGACGAAAAAAATGCGCAATCTTGTTCCGTTTCAGTTTATTGTACTTTCGCTGTTAAACCAGAACCAATCAGAAAAGTAGAAATTTTTCCAAGGCTTCCGGTTCATTTGACTTCCGGTGAAAAAATTTAAATTTATGCCATTATCCCAGAGTCTCTCCTGGAGACGTCCCCGCTGACCAAGAAACCTGAGGACTCTGAGTACGAGATCAAATATCGCGGGCTGCACCCTCATTCCTTTCTGGTTTTGCTCGCACTTTGACTGTGTAGGAATTTGGACTTTCTCCGTCTGTCATTGGGTAAGTATTACACTTATTAAGTGATTTGAAAACATAAACAACGTTTCTACATGTTTCTGCTTTCTTTGCGCGCAAAAATTGTTGCAATGCAACCTTCACGCGTCGCGATTTCGTAATGAGCGTGTCCATCTCCAGATTCTCTCCAGATCAATTCTCTTCGATTTTTGAGTCGTTCTAACACTTTTAATCGCCTAGTTCTTCTCCTCAGCAACTAATAAAGGCGCGGTGCGACGGTACGTGCACGGTTCGTCCACTCAATATTTTTGATTTCTATACTATATTCGACAACGGAAAAAGCCGGGGGGGTTACTCGGGTATATTTTGGGGAGGTATGTGCCGCCCTGGTCTCCAAATTTGGACCCCGTTTTAGAAAGAATTTGCACTGAAAATGATACCCGTTCTAGAAATAGGTCAATTTTTTAATACCCCGTTCTGGAAAAAATGGCTGATGATAATCTGAAGCTTTCGTGCGTTTAAAATATTATACCCCGTTCTAGGAAACGTCTCTAAAATGGATACCCCGTTCTAGATCAATTCGGCTGATAAACGAAGACTCAATACCGAAACATCATTTATTTGATGAACCTATTGTTAATGTTCACTTTACTTGTAAAGTATAGTTAACTACAAGAGCTTAGCATTATGGACTGTCAACTTATCTTGGCCATAGAGGCGCTATTTAATCAACATATGTGTTACAAACATTCCAATGAACTTGATATCCAAATAATGGATGCTATCAACGGCATTATCTTGGCATCTTTATCAGCACTTAGTGCCCATTTCAATCATTCTTATCACTTACAATTGCATACGTGCACTTTATTCTAATGTTACCAGTGTAGCCATCTGTGGCATATCAGGTCTCCAATGAACAGTACTTATGTGCATGTGCTTTTTATGCACCAGTCTTTGTACTAGTAGCACGCTAGACCGCTGTCTATTTTCCCTTGTAAGTTTGTTCCTTTTTTCACTGGACCGAAGCATGCCTCGTGCAACCAGAAATGGTTGCCGTGTTCCCAGTACAGTCAATCGGACATCCATGGAGCTCGGCCAACTGTTGGCTTTACCGCGCCAGAGCTTGGTGTTGTTAGCTTCAACTCGCCATCTCGTGACAACTGGCTCAAAGGCGCGTCTCGCCAAACAAATTCACGAATTTGACCACGCTATTCCATCACCCGCTGGCTCCCCCGACGCTACTGGTTTAAACAATGTTCCTCCACCTCCCTTAATGATTAACGTGAGTGATACTCCTACACCAGCGACCGCCTTTTCTGAGGTGCAAATCACCCAGCTTCGATCGCTCATCTCGGCTGCCGTTCACAGCAAGCGCGTTGACTTTCAGCAACCTCCAGGTCTGGTCAAAAGACCACTGCTTTCTCCTGCGACTCCACAACAACAACTTCCTTCGACGACCATCCAAGCTGGTATGCAAAATCTTGCAAGCAACCCCGCGATCAACGCTTCAACAGGAACTGAACAACATGGCGTCAGGCCATCAATAACACTTGGTCCCAATCCCCCAGCAGCCAACTCGGTGGGAACGCCTGGCTCTTTTGCCCCTACTCACAATCTACCACCCCTTCCACAAAAAATATTACAGCGGATCACCAAACGTGAGTACATTGATTTTGCTGATTTATTGACGGACAACTTGTATCCTGACCCATCTCTGACCACACAGAATCAGTATAAATTAGAGGTCAACCCCCAAGACCCCTCAGCCTTGGCTATTGTCACCTCCCAACAACTCAAACACAGGGTTGATGGCCTTCATTCCTGGTTGTAGGCCTGGAATATTTACCTGCGTACCATACTTCACCAATTCCCTCTCCTGGCCCCCGATCTCCTGGCTTACCAGGACCAGATTTGCAAATTCAGCAGGAAGTTTAGAGCGTCTGCATGGATAATGTATGACACTGCCTTCCGCTACAAGGCCGCCTCCAACCCGTCACTGCCTCAGGGCACAATCAACGACCAGCTCTACAACGACATCTTGAAAGAGCAAACACTCCCCTTCTGCATCTCTTGTCTCTCTTACGGCCATCGCACCATTAATTGCCCTACTCATACCCAGGTCAATCAGTCCTTTCGTCGCCCCCAGCCCAAGCCCCACCATTCACCTGTGGGTCAGCCTCCACCACAACCAGTACCCCTAAGCCACCCGTCAACACTCAGCAGCCCAACCTCTCAGCCCCTTCGCCAAACTTCACCTGCCGGGATTTCAACCGCCGTTTCTGCCGTCGTGTTAACTGCCAATTCCTACACATTTGCAGTAACCAAGGCTGCGGCGGCACCCACCCCAGTACCCAGTGTCCTAAAGGAGTATAATAACTTTCCATACAGTCCTTCCCACCTTCCCCCCTCAACGCCCCTGTCCATTCCCACTTTGGCCCAAGAATTAAAACACTATCCTGACCGAAAATTTGCTACATATCTGGTCCACGATCTTCAGTTCGGCTGTCATATCAGCTACCAGGGTCCTTGTTACCACAGAATTACCCCAAATCTAAAATCTACTCTCCTTCACCCCGAAGCAGTTACCGAGGCTCTCCATAAAGAGATCAGTAGGGGCCATACAGCAGGTCCCTTCTCTTCTCTAGCCGAACTTCAAGCCTGGTCTTCTCGTAAAAAATGCATCAAAAGGGAACTCCTCTCCCTCATCGGTAAACTTAACTTTGCCTGTCGGATCATCCCAGCTGGTCGCATCTTTCTCCGGCGCTTGATTGACCTGAGTACAACTGCTAATCTATTCCACCATCGCATATCGCTCAACAAAGAAGCTCGTCTAGTCATATCTTGGTGGCTGAGGTTCTTGCCTCTCTGGAACGGCCGTGCTATCATCCCTGACCCATTTTGGTCACGATCCCCGGATCTTGAGCTCTTCACTGATGCTTCTGGAGGCCTTGGTTTTGGCATTTATTTTCAAGGCCAATGGCTCATTGGTTCCTGGCCTCCTAACCTATTGGATCGCTCCATCCAGTGGAAGGAGCTATACCCCATAGCTCTTGCCTGCCTCCTCTGGGGTTCACTGTGGAGGGGCAAGAAACTCTGTTTTGGTATAGCGATTTTAAATTTACCAATGTTGGATTAACTTTGGTATTATTCCTGTTTACCAATAATATTCCAATCATGGTTTATTAAATCTGCTATTTACCAATGATTTTCCATATTGGAATTTCATTTTTTTTTTCCTGTGTAGTGTTCCTGTAAGGAGAAATCTGGGGCTGATCACCACTGAGGCTTAAGGGTTAATTGCCTTTACTTTTTGTTGTCTTTCTGAAAATACCACTGAAAATTGCTTGTGTGTGCTATGAGGGTTTTAAACAAAACATTTCCAGGCAAATGTGGACTTAAACCCTAACTGACACTGCAGTGACATTATTTTTCAACTCTCAGCAGTGAATTATTGTACATGTTTACAATATTATTATCCAGGCATATCTCATCAATGAAATCAATGGGTAATCAGTTGATTAGTCATCCATTGATTAGTTAACCATTTCTTTTTCCTGGATGCAGCATTGGCCAGTCGTGGATGGGAGCATTCATGAAAGTGGGTGTAGCCATGCCATTTGTGCTTGTCAGTGACATGATACATGATAGACTTCCACTTTTCTCGAAGAACTGCAGCATTGCCATCACATGTTGCAGAGCACCACCAAAGATGATTGGACACTGACTTGATCCATGGAAATAGGTCTTCACAGCCTTTCACTGTTGCTTTCTTTGTTAGTTGTTTGACAACCCACTTGGACAAGTGCCACACATCATACTGGTGCTTAATGTCCTTGTGATCTTTGTTCATTGCACTTGAAATTGATGTGTGGCGGTCAGTGGCGATTCTGTTGATTGTGACATCTTCATCTTGCAGCCCTGTGATACAGCCCTCAAATCTTTTCTTTTCCATTGCATTAGAGGAAGTTACTTCAGTTACCTGCACTAAACTAAAATAGGCCACCTTTCCCTCATCTGACATCATTGTGTAAGTGAAATACTTAGCACTGTGGCCTGTGTCAACAAACAATCAAATTATTACACAACTAAAAAACGCGTAAGACATGAACAAGGTATATGTACAGCTAGTAAACAAGTAAAAACTTAACCAATATCAATGAGAACCGTATTGGCAGGCTCCAAACAGCAATCAAAGGCCATGCCATGCCCTTCAGTGTTCTTGTAATGACTTACTACTAACACTGTAGCCTGTTCCAGGCGTTCAGATAGTGGGGAAAGCGCGAATAGTTTGGGAAGGCGCGAAGAAAAGCGTGCAAAAAAATTACGGGGAAGCTAGGGAGAGGAAGCGAAAGAACGCCTGTAAACATTCTTAACAAAAGGTTGTTCATCCCAGTATACCCTCTGATTGGTCAATTATGACACTTTGTCAACACTCGAGTGCTGATGAGAAATGTGATATGGCGGAGGAAAGACAGCTTTCATCGAGGCATAAACAAAACAGTCGCTAGACTGTGAAACTCATTACAATGCAGTGAGAAGAACCGACTGCACAAATGACAATGGAGAAAAACAGATAAGAGCTCCGGAAAAACCGTCAATTCTCAACTACAAAGCGGAGCAGTGACTGAAATGCGCTTGATTTATACTCTCTATGAAACATTGCATAGCTTTATAAAAAGCTGCAATTATCTCTGAAAATTCGGACCAACATATTACCAGTCCATGAAAAAAACGTGCCGAGGCTTGCAATAAAAACACTGCTGGGCCCAGCGAAAATAAAACTAATTGCAAGAAACCATTGACGGTCGATAATTTCAAACTAATAGATCCGACTACCTAAGAGATTCAGAGAGAGTGAAAAACCTTACATTGTTGGTTAACTTCTACTCTATTGCTACATGAGCACAGCAAGAGGTCAAACAAAACTAAAGAAAGCTGCCGATTGAACAGAGCTCCAGAACTGAAGAAAGCTGCCGAGTTTTAGAAACCAGAGTTGAAGAAAACCGCCGACAATACATCATAATTTCAAAATGACCTCCAAATTGAAGCTTGCTCTAAGCCTACATGCAAAGTTAAAGTGCACCTAACCCCAATTTTTTTTTTCACTTAATCAACTCTATGTACGTTGAAAAATCGAATAGTGAAATATTTCTTGTTTTTAACGTCGTGTTAGTGAGTTATAGAGGTTTGAATTTACAAAATGCTAATTTGATGATGTCATTTTAGGATTCATTTATTATACAACTACTTGTTTTTACCTCCAAGGAATATTTTTTACAAATCAATTGACTGTCCACAGTTTATATTTAGTATTTCTCAAATTGATTTTCCTTAAGCCGTATACTGCGTATTGTAAATTGACGTAGAAATAATGGCAAAATCCTAAAATGACGTCATCAAATTAGCATTTTGTAACTTCAAATCTCTATAACTCACTAACGCGACGTTGAAAACAAGAAATATTTCACTATTCAACTTTTCAACATACATGGAGTTGATTAAGCGAAAAAAAATTGGGGGTTAGGTGCACTTTAAAGGTTCTACTGCAGAGCTATTCTAACAAATGCCACGATAGCATAAAGAACATCGCTATGAAACCGACGCCCCGACAAAGAGGTCAAAACTAGCAGACAGCTTAAAAACACAATTGACCTCGAGACTATATAGTCTGTATCATTTTGCGAGTTTAGAAGGTTTTTAATTCAGTCACCTCGAATTCTCCATATATCCGCTACAAATACATGAAGCATCATTTTGCGAGCTTAAATATAAAATGGCTAAAACACTCGCGAGGGAGTCGTGTAGGCCTGTCACTCTTTATTACTCCAAATCTAACCCGGAAATCTAATCCTATTTTAATTGACAGATCATTGAAAACTGAGTTGGCGGTATAAAAGTGGGTGGAAGGACATCTCGTTAAGAATGTTTACAGGCATTCCCTCACCTCGCCTCCCGCAATTTATTCGCTCGCTTTTCTTCGCGCCTTCCCCAACTATTCGCGCTTTCCCCACTATCTGAATGCCTGGAACAGGCTACTAACACTGAAAACATCTGATCTTTCTTGTTCCAGGACCAAAACCAACTAAATTAAAATGGAGTTTTGGCCAGAAACTATAATGACTGTAAAGTCACTTGTAAATTATCAGCTATGAAACGTAATCAAATAAGATAGAGCAAAAAGTTAATTAAATGTCCGGGAATCGGCATACAATGCCATTACGATAACCTGTGATGCCATAATTTATTTCCTCTTTAAGTTGGTCAAAATGAGGTCAGCCATCATTAAAAGAATACAGAACATCAAATGAACAGCCTCAATTTGTTTCTCAGCCATTAATAACAAACTTGCTAACATACATGTACAAAAAGGGACAGTTACAAATTTTAACTGTCTGTTTTTGTCAACAATTACCTGTAACCCCTTGGAATTCTTCCTTTTTTCAGGTGGTCAAAATAAGGCGCCACCATTTCAAGGATACAGAACACAATATGAACAGCCTCAGGGAGATGGAAATATAGGACAGCAAAATTACAGTCAGCAAGCTGTCAATGGACCCAGGATGATGAACAATTATCAAGGCAGAATGGTCAACAGACATGAGGAGCCTGTGTTGAACCCCAGAGGATCTGGTCGGGGAGGTAGCCAACTGCAGATGATTACAATTGTGTATTCTTGGCTTGCACTTATGTCATATCCTGTTATTTCAAGATTCCGAAGCATAAACAAACAGATTTTGATTCCAAAGTTGTAGAAAGTTTAAAACTACACATCTAGGCCAAATTTTGAAGTGCCAGAGCATTTCGTTCAATTGTTATTGGTGAACCAGTATTAGATAATTTTAGTGAAAATGTATGGAGCGGCCATCTTGGTAACTTCAAAGTCATAATTACGCAAAACATCTCAGTACAATTCAAATGTAAGTTGACTTTTTCACACCCAAGCTTTTTTCTTTAATTGACCTTTGGTGGCAATCAATATTTTCACAAAACAGTTTCAAAGTTTTGTTGTGCATCATTAATTTCCAGGTGAACAGAGCTGCCATAAATGTGGTGAAACTGGTCACTCTGCCACTGACTGTACCAACCAAATACAAGGAGAATGTAGGGACAGAGGTTAGTCTTCAGTTTAAAAATTGATGTTGGTTTATTATGCTTCTGTTCTCAAATCGATGATTAATTTTGTCACAACATTGTCAAAGTGTTGTGAATTCTCGCCAAATCGAGAATGCAGTACCGCAAAGGCAAAACTTTCACTGATGGTGTCGGTTTCCTGTATTTTTATCCATCTGTTCTCTTATTGACAATAAAAATGAACCAATAAGTACACGAAAATTTGCACATTTTAATGTAAAATCTGTTTTTAATAAGTGAAGAGGTCAGTACTTTTTAGGTCGTTTTCATCTCGTGAATACGCAAAGCGTTGAAGGAGATATAAATTAAATATGGTGACAGATATGCAAATTTTCACTCCTTCCTTCTTGTGTAAACTTTTTTAATTGCCCAGTGTATTAGGTGTTAAAAGGTGATTGCCGTATAACACGTGTTTCACATGAGCTGAACATAAAAAGAGTGTTACACTTATCAAGGCAGAATGGTCAACAGACATGAGGAGCCTGTGTTGAACCCCAGAGGATCTGGTCGGGGAGGTAGCCAACTGCAGACGATTACAATCATGTATTCTTGGCTTGCCCTTACATCATATCCTGTCATATCAAGATTCCGAAGCATAAACAAACAGATTTCGATTCCAAAATGTTTATGGAATTGTAGAAAGTTTAAAACTAAACATCTAGGCGAAATTTTGAAGCATCAGAGCATTCGTTTAATTGTTATAGGCGAAAATGTATGGAGCGACCATCTTGGTTACTTCAAAGTCATAATTACGCAAAAAATCTTAGTACAATTCAAATGTAATTGACAGTCCTTCTTCTTTCCTTTGTAATTTCTAACAACCATCCTAATCAGTTTTTGTTAATATAATTATTATTCCACCTGGGCTTCTCTCCAAGGATCTTTCCATAGACATGGTGCATGATTACTGATGATCATCCTTTTGTTTTTCAAGGAAGCCAAAGCTGTTCTAAATATGGTGCAACTGGTCACCGTGCTCAATTATGTCCTAGAGGAAGGGGAAGAGGAAGGGGAAGAGGAAGAGGAAGAGGAAGAGGAAGAGGAAGAGGTTGGATTACTTATTAATAAATGTCTTATTCTAAATTACTTTGCATCTACATACATTGGTCTTTTGTGAGATCACTCTTCAAAGTGCCAAGATGCATGATTTTCATAGATCAGACTTTTTCACACCCAAGCTTTTTTAATTGACCTTTGGTGGCCATCAATATTTTAACAAAACAGTTTCAAAGTTTTGTTGTGCATCATTACTGGTAATTCTATATTACATGGTACATTGCCTTGTCATGTTGATCTTTTTTCCAGGTGAACAGAGCTGCCATAAATGTGGTGAAACTGGTCACTCTGCCACTGACTGTACCAACCAAATACAAGGAGAATGTAGGGACAGAGGTTAGTCTTCAGTTTAAAAATTGATGTTGGTTTATTATGCTTCTGTTCTCAAATCGATGATTAATTTTGTCACAACATTGTGAAAGTGTTGTGAATTCTCGCCAAATCGAGAATGCAGCACTGTAAAGGCAAAACTTTCACTAATGGTGTCTGTTTCCTGTATTTTTATCCATCTGTTCTCTTATTGACAATAAACAGGTGTCAGATTGTTTCCGGACACCAAAATTGACAGGTTAATAAACTAATTGCCTGTTTTTTCCATCTATTAAAGCGGTTTGACATGGCAAATTAGTTTATTATACTAAAAATAAGCTATTTTCCATTTATTAAGTGGAAAATGTGGTATTTTTAGTTTATTAGACATGCAACTTTAGTTTATTAAACAGGAAATTTCCATTTAATAAACAAATGTTGCTATGGCTTCAGTTTATTAACTGAAAGTGTCAAGAAAGTTTGCAAACAAGAATTTTCTATGTTCGGCCGCCATTACGGAAGAGGTCAAACAAAACTAAAGAAAGCCGCCGATTTAACAGAGCTCCAGAACTGAAGAAAGCTGCCGAGTTGAAGAAACCAGAGTTGAAGAAAACCGCCAAGAATACAGCATAATTTCAAAATGACCTCCAAATCGAAGCTTGCTCTAAGCCTACATGCAATGTTAAAGGTTTTACTGCAGAGCTATTCTAACAAATGCCACGATGGCATAATAAAGAACATCGCTATGAAACAGACGCCCTGACAAAGAGGTCAAAACTAGCAGACAGCTTAAAAACACAAATGACCTCGAGACTATATAGTCTGTATCATTTTGCGAGTTTAGAAGGCTTTTAATTCAGTCACCTCGAATTCTCCATATACCCGCTACAAATACGCGAAGCATCATTTTGCGAGCTTAAAGTGATCAAAATTTTGATGATCAAAATTTTGATGATCAAAATTTTGCACCTCCCATTCTCTTCAGTTTTGGAAAGTAGAAGTGCTGAACACTTACCATGCCAAATTTTAAGTTAAAATTCCAACGGGAAGCGCAGTTACTTTAAACGTAAAGTTCAGCTTCGGCTTGCCGCCATTACTCGATTTAAAAATGGCCGAGAACGACATAGAGAGCTGGATCTAGTTGACTCGAGAGGAAGATGACGTCATATTCGCAACACAACAATGGCCGCTTCTTTGTGTGGAAAGGCTGATCTCGCATAAACAAGACCTTTATTTTAATCTTGGTGGTTCTAGGGCCTGCTTTATGCCGAAGATGTTTTTGTGAACGTTTGAGAAGATGCCTCCTGGTATTTTTGTACAACACGGGCGCCGAAACACTCTCAAAAGGCAGAATTGCTTTACACGAATCGTCTACCAGCCAGTTCTGTGAGAGTTCAACGCGACGAACCGCTCAAGATGGATACTTTCTTTTAATAATATCAGGGGAAACTCAACCGCTAGGAAATGCTTTGTAATAGTTTACTACTGCTACTACCGTGGATTTACTTTCCAAGGGAATTTGAGAGACTGAGTGAAACGTGTGAACCAGGAAGATTCGAAACTGTTGATTGTTTGCATGCAAGAATATTGTGAAACAACATTCATGTACCGGGTGAGTGGCGTACATGTATGCATTTTTTGTTTCTCAAACGTGCACATCAACTGGCTATATAGGCTTTCAGGCTTGAGTTTTTTAAATACTCCACTGAAAATATTCTTTTTGTTATCCAATTTATTATCTGTGTTCTTAGTTTTCTATTTTAAAGTCACATGAAATTGTTGCTCATTGACACATGTTAACTGTTGTGTTTATGTTGGTCCTGCAATATTTTCAGATTAAAAATTTAATAAAGCACAGTGCAGTGGGACTGCATCCTTGATGCATCTTGTACTGTTTGTTTTTACATTTTAAAGGGGAAAAGTCAAGGGGATTTTGCTTTCTTGTGCAAAACTACTAATTGTTTAACTAACTACCTTTGGTTCTTTGATAGAAGTGATTCCTTCAACAGAGAACAAGTAATAGAAATTAAGTGATATTTCCAATACACAAAGGAAGAACCATTTTCATTTCAAGTTGTAATCCAGTCCATCTGCAGTCAAAGACACGTAGTTATAGTTTCATTGCCAACAAAACTGAAGCATTTTTTTATTTCCTTTACAATGTTTTTTTTTTTGGCTTTTCAAAGTGATACTAGAAAAGGTGACATTGCCCTAGGTATGGAACGTTTCTGTGTACAATCAGGATAGCAAACTCTATTTAAATTTGTACCGTTTAGTCATATATAACATGTTTGGATTTAACATTGAAATCTACCCAAAATGAAACTGTGAGGCAATATTCCTCAAGGTGGTCTCTTCCAAGCACTAAGAGTGTGATGTATTGAGCAATGTTGGATTATTACCCAGCCCTTTGTGTGTATTTGCAATACCTCTTTTCATTGACTTTCCTGTTAAATGGGGAATCTGACCCCGTAAACAACTAAGGATAGAAATGTGAACATGTCAGATAATTAACGAGCTGCCAAGCTATCATGCTTTTTAAAAGGTACAGTTGAATGCTATTAGATCTCTTTAATAACAACACTGTGGGAAGGGCAATTTTAAAGAAAAAACATATTGAATGTAATTCAATTGGGAGAGAGGAAACTGTCTGCAATAATCACTATTATTGTCAGTATTAAGCAGTGTCTACATGTATAAAGCAGAGCTCCATACACAATGTACTGTATATTAAAGGAAGATTAAATTTGTTGTTTATAAAACACTTAATTTACTTTAGTAAGCCTAGTTCTCATTAACTGCTATTTTCTGTTGTTTTTTTTTTCATTGAGCTCCTGACTCAGCACATAAAGGGTTTATGTAGAGTTTTGACATTTTTCACTCACAAAGTATTTTTTTAGCCAAGAATGTACTCTCTTGCAAAAATAATAACAGGTTCTGTTCATGTAGGATAAAGTAAATGGAGCCAATCAGGCCAAAAGATCCTGTATTTTCACAGAAGAAAAGGGCAAAATACATTTCAGGTCAAAATATATTTTCAAAGGTGTGGGATGTTATGTCTAACCGAATCTCTTTTAAATCAGCTAATGGTAATCAGCAACAACAGCAACAGAAATTATGGTATTTTGCTTTTGGATAATAAAACACCGTCAACTGTGAGTGAAAAATGTCAAAACTCAAAATTGGCCCTTTATGCGCCTACAATATCGGTCACAATTGTTGGAACGGTGTCCGCTTTCTTCCCTTCTTTCCCCTTCAATGTTGATGTTCAAGATGCTAGCGTCAAAAATAAATGAAAATTATGCGAACGGCAACATTGGGGGAGAGAGGAGCAACATTGGAGGGAGAGGAGAGGGCCCGCGCGTGCTGTATATTTCTGAACCAACAAGTCTAGACTCTTCGTGAAGTGTTTCAAGTAATTATGTCTTCTATTGTATTTGTCATTGGGCCTTGACTGACGGGGATAAACTACGTACTTTATGAAGTGAATGTCACGTTAGTTTTCTGGAAGCGACTTTGTGTGCATTGTTTAAGACTATAAAAACTCAGTCTTGATGTTAGTGTGACTTAAAAATAAAGAAAAGGAGAAAAATCGGAAAACTGCAATTTCTTACAACATAAAAGACAAGAGGAGAGAATGGTGTTTAAATGTCGCATTGATAGCGTTCGAAGGGCACGTGCATATTACTTATTCCGGGTGAAAAGATTGTCCGTTCGTAAAGTGGCTGAAATATGCCAAATTTCAATCGCAAGTGTTTCTAGAATTGCAAAGGAGGCATGTTCTAAGAAGAACTTGTCAAATAATCGTTTAAAAAGGGGACGAAAGTTCAAGTTGAGTGAAAGGCAGAAAAGGCAACTTATCAGATGTCTAAGGATACTAAGAATGAGAGATGGTACTTTCACTTGCAAAAAGCTAATGGAAGAATCAGGCATCGACCAAAGGCAGGTTTCAGTAAGGACAGTTACTCGTTATCTCAATTCGCAAGGATACTTTTATCTCCAAACACGGAGAAAAGGACTCATGACCGAAAAAGATCACGCCAAAAGAGTCAGGTTTGCAAAGGACATGATAAAAAAATACAGAGCTGACGTTTGGACACAAGAGATCGCTTTTTACTTGGATGGAACGGCTTTCACACACAAACGAAATCCAATGGATCAAGCACGTGCACCACAAAGGCGCATTTGGAGAAAGAAGAGCGAGGGACTGGCAAAATTAATGGTTGCATTTCAAAGGGTCGCAAGGAGGGTACAGAAGGCAATTTAGTAAAACTTGTTGTCGCAATTTCCTATGACAAAGGCGTTATTTGTTGTGAGCCTTATGAACGTATGTGTGGGACATACTTCGAGTCTTTTATTGACCAACATTTTGAACGGCTTTTCCAAGCGGCTCGTAAAGGAAACCGTCGTCTTTGGATCCAAGATGGAGACCCATCTCAAAATTCAGCTTTGGCGCGAGGGGCGATGGAACGTGCCCATAGCACATTAATAAAATTACCACCACGTAGTCCCGATTTAAATCCCATCGAAAATCTATTTCCTATCGTTGGCAAGATTCTTAAAAAGCAAGCGAAAGAACAGAATCTCCGACGTGAATCTTTTTCAGAGTTTAAAGCGCGTGTAATAAATGTATTTTTATCCCTACCCGTAGAAACTGTAAACAGGTTAATCGGTTCAATGTCCAAAAGGATATCTGCTGTTATTGCAAACAGAGGTGCACGTACCAAATATTGACTATTTGATATTTTTGTGACAGTAAAGCTATAATTTTCCATTAGAGAATTTTCAGTGCAAAATGACTTTGTATTTTAAATGATTTTCAACAAATAGTGTTTTGAATTGTAATTAAGTGAATCACTATCGTATTATGTTACAGTTTGATGTTTGATGTTATTCCGTCAGTTGTGATAATGTGTATGTAGCGAGCCCAGAAGATAACAAGTGTAGACCATCATATGAAAGATTTATTTTGTTTACAAAATATAGTACAGTTTCTGGAGTAACATTTTGCAATGGTAAGTTCATTCGGATCAGTTCAATCAGTTATCATTTAATTAATTATAATTAAACATGACGTCTAAACACAATGGTGAAGTTCACTGAATGAAGCAATTCATAATTTTCTCTCCTTTAAACGATGTCTTTGCGTAAAACATTGTCCAATTAATATAAATAAACCACAATGAAACATTGGCTGTAAATTATAGCTTATTGCACATCACAGAATAGAAGAGCCCAACGATTCACCATGGTGAATCGTGACTTTAAAATAAAACACAACAATTTTCTTTAAATAAACAGCGGGACAACGGTGAACCGTGTCTAAAATGTACGAATTATTCAGTACATCTCTAATATGTTCTGTTAAATAAGAAATATAACACATGCAATCTAATTATAAAGGAAAAGTTCAATAAACGCCTTTTTAATATAGACAAGCGCAATAAAATCACTTCCGAGCTGCATGGTGAATCGTTACACACGAACAACTCGCGTGTCACCTTAAGCAAAGTAATTAAATTATGAACGGTGGGTCAGAAAAATGAGTTCGCTGAAGCATCGAGCGCAAGGCTGTACATGAACTTGTTGTTCTTCTGGTATTTGCGAGTAGAGAGAGAAAACTCGCCAGCGAACACGCATCATGTCCGTTTCTCTTTCGTCCAAAACTCCCGCACGCACAAAGGAAATCTCGTCTTTAGCAGTACAGAAAATAGGCGTATCACCTTTAAACGAAATGTCTTGCTTGAAATGCGTCTTAGGAGCTGGCAAGTGTACTTCCTGACCCTCCAAAAGTAATAAAAAGTCATGCCACGGAATAATGTTGGCTGACCATCGAAAGTCATTTAGGAACAAAACCTCTGCATCCTCAGCTCCCACCCAAGCAAACGTTGTAGATGCTGGATTAGAAAATGTCTGATAAATAGTGTTCAAAGGATTGAGTAGAAATGTTTTCGCACAATTAGTCGGGCCTTTCAAATATAGGTTGCGATATTTCCCTCGGCCTTTTTCAAGAACGTTGCGGACAGCCTCAGAAAAATCTTCCCTTTTTATGTTGTTGCTTCGAAGGACATCCTCAGCCATTTGTAGCCATCGCCTATTACAACCACTCACGCATTCTTCCGCAAGTTGTTGGTACAAGATCTCGCTTCTACTCAGTCGACTTCTTTCAAGCTTTTTTTCGGCGTTCTCCAATTCCCACCCCACTGAAATTGCTTCGTCCACTGCTTTTCCTCCACGATTCGCAATAAACTGGGCTAAGTCGGTTTTTCCTTCCCTTTTTTGTTCGTTAGCCAAGGCAAGAAGCTCTAGTCGAATTTTAATTCCTTTTTCTACCACTATTTGCGATACGTCAAAAATAGATAAGCTCTACCGTGCCTTTTTTCTTTTTGGTAATTCTTGATTTTCAGTCTCAGCACTGCTGCAGTCAGCTGTTGCGCGGGAAATACTTGCCTCAGACGTGCTTGGTTCTGCAGCATTCGCTAAGTCAGGATGATTAACAGACTGCACATAAGACGGATCTTCCTTCGTTGTGTACTGCCACGCCGAATAATAATTGAAATGATTGCTACTGAAATTTACTTTAACGCCATATCGCGCATCTAAGTAGTTGCGTACTTTCAACCAACGGCGACGCGCATTCAGTTTGACGGCCATATGATAGTGTAATCCACCATCTCTATGCACTTCTTGGCAGCAAACCCATTGAACGACTTCTGATTTTGTAAATGGGTCTGCGTTCGCAAAGCTCTCCAAAACTAGCCGCGAGAATTGTTCTCGTGTGGGTACAATTTCTAAATCCGCTTGACTGTAAGTTATTAAATAGACACTGCGAACTTGACGACACGTCAGTGATTGCAACTGCGATGGACCCTCAGCTACTCTTGCGCCAGTCAAGTTTTCTTGATCACTATCAATAATCGAATCGTTTTCCATATTTGCGCCCAATTTACATATAAAATGGACGCTAGGACTCTCTTACGCAGTAACTGAGCGAGATGTTTTCATTTGAGGCAATTGTTCTTACTGTTTATAATCTAATTATGCTATATAAACAACCGGCTGTACAAAATTGCCTTCACGACATAAACATAACACTCGAATTTCTTACTTTCTTTATTCATTCTCCAACACAAATTACATCATTTATCGTTTAACTGTAATAGGATTTTGAATTTCTTCTTGACCTTTGAAATATATATAATATATATTAGTAGCTTGCACAATAAACATAACCGCTACAGATTATCAAAACATTTTTTCAAAATGTTCTGCATGTACTTTATCTCATACTGATCTCTTCATCAAAACAAATACAATATCGGTCACAATTGTTGGAACGGTGTCCGCTTTCTTCCCTTCTTTCCCCTTCAATGTTGATGTTCAAGATGCTAGCGTCAAAAATAAATGAAAATTATGCGAACGGCAACATTGGGGGAGAGAGGAGCAACATTGGAGGGAGACGAGAGGGCCCGCGCGTGCTGTATATTTCTGAACCGACAAGTCTAGACTCTTCGTGAAGTGTTTCAAGTAATTATGTCTTCTATTGTAGGTACTCAATGTATCCCAGGTGTATATAAATGATCAAGGTGTTTATTTACAAACTAATGTGTTTCCAGGAGGCATTTCTGGTATGCACTGGAAATATTCTGCTTGTGATGTTCTCTAAGAAGGGCCTTCCTCATACAGCATCTGCATACCGGTAGTTAAACTAAACTCAACTTTGCAGGCAATTTCTTTCTCCAAAAAAAAGGGGGGGGGGGGGGGGTAATAGAGGATTTTCAGTATGTCAAATATCTAAGATATTTGGAGTTTTTTTATGGTCACATGATCTGCTATTTTGCAGGGCCTTCTCTGTGGCCATGGGAACCTGGCTTTAATAAAGCATAAAAGAGCAAAATAAGAAACCACATTATTGCCTGGTGGTCTCTTGTGCTAAACTACAACATATTCTTTTCACCCACACACTGTTGAACTGTAATCAGTTTAAAGGCACCCGGGAATGCAACAAGATGATAGTAAAATGTAACAAAGTATTAATAAATTATGTTCATTCTGCAAATTCCTTTCTTAGAAAATCAAATAATGGTTATATATATATCAATATGTTCATTCTTTCAAAACTTGCACATTAAACTTTCATATGCCAACCTTGTGTGATTTTGGGAGAATTAAAAAATACACACTGACAGATGCTAGCTCTTCCAACAGTTCTTATTATTGTGTTGACCTTGCACGAGGCTGAGTAACTGATTTGTTTGATTCACTCAGATTTATGGAGACCAACGATAAGGAAATTTAAATGGATGAAATCGATGCGGACAAAATTTCCCTTCTGCCCCAACTGTCTGCTACTGGGACTATTGATGAGGTTTACAATAATTCAAGATGACAGCAACCTGAGCTGTACACTTTGATGTCTGCAGTGTTATCAACAACAGTAATAACAACATCGTTTACTTTTCTACAACACCAATTTATTCTTTTAGTTTTGCACTGTAGAAACTCAAGGAACTGAATCTAGTGAGAAATAGTTTATCGAGCAGTTGACTTTATTTGTTATTATATGGCTAAACTTCAGTGAAAAAACTTCAGTGGAATGATAATACACGTATTGTAAACAAAAGTCAAGATTCGATGCTTCTGCACACAGCCATTATAATCCGTTTACCAAACTCAAACGGGGAAAAGTTCACCATAAATATTTAAAAAACATTTCCTTATCGTACCATGTATAAACGTCCACTTCCTGAGTAAATATTCCTTGAAATCGACGGTCTTCTTCGGCTTCTTGAGCCATTCTTGCCTCCTAATTCGGCAGCTTATTTTCTGAAGCCATACGTCCCCAAATCCTCATGAAACGAAATAGATCCTGAAAATTCATCGAGTTCTTCGCAAAATTGTCCTTCGCAACGCTTTCCGACGAACTGGAAAGTAAATTTTACGGCGAAGACGTCTCCAAATCCTTTTCAGTGACTTCTTTCGCTGTTGTCCAAGAAATGACCACGATCTTCATTGCGAATATGACGTCACGAGACAACTCACACGTGAGACCGCTTTCTAGAATAATCACAGGCTTGACTTTTTAAACTGAGTAATGGCGGCCGGATTTTTGGTGGTTTTGGGCTGTTTTCGGCCAGCAATTTCTAGCTTCAGTGAGCTTATATCGTTCTAAATTATAGCGTTCTAAATTATAGCGATTTATGTTATTATGAACTCATTAGATAAACTGAAATAAAAAAAAAGTCCAAAAGAAAGACAAAAATTTTCGTCGTAGTACCACTTTAAATATAAAATGGCTAAAACACTCGCGAGGGAGTCGTGTAGGCCTGTCACTCTTTATTACACCAAATCTAACCCGGAAATCTAATCCTATTTTAATTGACAGATAATTGACAACGTAACTGAGTTGGCGGTCTACAAGTGGGCGGAAGGACATTTTGTTAAGAATGTTTACAGGCGTTCCCTTGCCTCGCCTCCCGCAATTTTTTCGCTCGCTTTTCTTCGCGCCTTCCCCAACTATTCGCGCTTTCCCCACTATCTGAACACCTGAAACAGGCTACTAACACTGAAAACATTTGATCTTTCTTGTTCCAGGACCAAAACCAACTAAATTAAAATGGAGTTTTGCCAGAAACTATAATGACTGTAAAGTCACTTGTAAATTATCAGCTATGAAACGTAATCAAATAAGATAAAGCAAAAAGTTGATTAAATGTCCGGGAATCGGCATACAATGCCGTTACGATAACCTGTGACGCCATAATTTATTTCCTCTTTAAGTTGGTCAAAATGAGGTCAGCCATCATTAAAAGAATACAGAACATCAAATGAACAGCCTCAATTTGTTTCTCAGCCATTAATAACAAGCTTGCTAACTTACATGTACAAAAAGGGACAGTTACAAATTTTAACTGTCTGTTTTTGTCAACAATTACCTGTAACCCCTTGGAATTCTTCCTTTTTTCAGGTGGTCAAAATAAGGTGCCACCATTTCAAGGATACAGAAAACAAAATGAACAGCCTCAGGGAGATGGAAATATAGGACAGCAAAATTACAGTCAGCAAGCTGTCAATGGACCCAGGATGATGAACAATTATCAAGGCAGAATGGTCAACAGACATGAGGAGCCTGTGTTGAACCCCAGAGGATCTGGTCGGGGAGGTAGCCAACTGCAGATGATTACAATAGGCCATTTGCACGATGACGTCATTTGACTACTACTACCAGAATCCTTCAGTTTTTTGTTTTGTAGTGCAAATTAGGGCTATTGTTATTTAAACCGTACTGGGATTACAAAATTTAAATAATAAAGAAAAACGAAATGAATTCTGGTAGTAGTAGTCAAATGACGTCATCGTGCAAATGGCCTATTGTGTATTCTTGGCTTGCACTTACGTCATATCCTGTCATTTCAAGATTCCGAAGCATAAACAAACAGATTTCGATTCCAAAGTTGTAGAAAGTTTAAAACTACACATCTAGGCCAAATTTTGAAGTGCCAGAGCATTTCGTTCAATTGTTATAGGTGAACCAGTATTAGATAATTTTAGTGAAAATGTATGGAGCGGCCATCTTGGTAACTTAAAGTCATAATTACGCAAAACATCTCAGTACAATTCAAATGTAAGTTGACTTTTTCACACCCAAGCTTTTTTCTTTAATTGACCTTTGGTGGCAATCAATATTTTCACAAAACAGTTTCAAAGTTTTGTTGTGCATCATTAATTTCCAGGTGAACAGAGCTGCCATAAATGTGGTGAAACTGGTCACTCTGCCACTGACTGTACCAACCAAATACAAGGAGAATGTAGGGACAGAGGTTAGTCTTCAGTTTAAAAATTGATGTTGGTTTAATTATTATGCTTCTGTTCTCAAATTGATGATTAATTTTGTCACAACATTGTCAAAGTGTTGTGAATTCTCGCCAAATCGAGAATGCAGCACTGTAAAGGCAAAACTTTCACTGATGTTGTCTGTTTCCTGTACTTTTATCCATCTGTTCTCTTATTGACAATAAACAGGTGTCAGATTGTTTCCGGACTGTCAAATTGTTTCCGGACACCAAAATTGACAGGTTAATAAACTAATTGCCTGTTTTTTCCATCTATTAAAGCGGTTTGACATGGCAAATTAGTTTATTATACTAAAAATATGCTATTTTCCATTTATTAAGTGGAAAATGTGGTATTTTTAGTTTATTAGACATGCAACTTTAGTTTATTAAACAGGAAATTTCCATTTAATAAACGAATGTTGCTATGGCTTCAGTTTATTAACTGAAAGTGTCAAGAAAGTTTGCAAACAAGAATTTTCTATGTTCAGCCGCCATTACGGAAGAGGTCAAACAAAACTAAAGAAAGCCGCCGATTGAACAGAGCTCCAGAACTGAAGAAAGCCGCCGAGTTGATGAAACCAGAGTTGAAGAAAACCGCCGAGAATACAGCATAATTTCAAAATGACCTCCAAATCGAAGCTTGCTCTAAGCCTACATGCAATGTTAAAGGTTTTACTGCAGAGCTATTCTAACAAATGCCACGATAGCATTATAAAGAACATCGCTATGAAACAGACGCCCCGATAAAGAGGTCAAAACTAGCAGACAGCTTAAAAACACAAATGACCTCGAGACTATAGTCTGTATCATTTTGCGAGTTTAGAAGGCTTTTAATTCAGTCACCTCGAATTCTCCATATACCCGCTACAAATACGTGAAGCATCATTTTGCGAGCTTAAATATAAAATGGCTAAAACACTCGCGAGGGAGTCGTGTAGGCCTGTCACTCTTTATTACACCAAATCTAACCCGGAAATCTAATCCTATTTTAATTGACAGATAATTGACAACTGAGTTTCGGTCTAAAAGTGGGCGGAAGGACATTTTGTTAAGAATGTTTACAGGCGTTCCCTCGCCTCGCCTCCCGCAATTTTTTCGCTCGCTTTTCTTCGCGCCTTCCCCAACTATTCGCGCTTTCCCCACTATCTGAACACCTGACACAGGCTACTAACACTGAATACATTTGATCTTTCTTGTTCCAGGACCAAAACCAACTAAATTAAAATGGAGTTTTGGCCAGAAACTATAACGACTGTAAAGTCACTTGTAAATTATCAGCTATGAAACGTAATCAAATAAGATAAAGCAAAAAGTTGATTAAATGTCCGGGAATCGGCATGCAGTTACGATAACCTGTGACGCCATAATTTATTTCCTCTTTAAGTTGGTCAAAATGAGGTCAGCCATCATTAAAAGAATACAGAACATCAAATGAACAGCATCAATTTGTTTCTCAGCCATTAATAACAAGCTTGCTAACTTACATGTACAAAAAGGGACAGTTACAAATTTTAACTGTCTGTTTTTGTCAACAATTACCTGTAACCCCTTGGAATTCTTCCTTTTTTCAGGTGGTCAAAATAAGGTGCCACCATTTCAAGGATACAGAAAACAAAATGAACAGCCTCAGGAAGATGGAAATATAGGACAGCAAAATTACAGTCAGCAAGCTGTCAATGGACCCAGGATGATGAACAATTATCAAGGCAGAATGGTCAACAGACATGATCATGAGGAGCCTGTGTTGAACCCCAGAGGATCTGGTCGGGGAGGTAGCCAACTGCAGATGATTACAATTGTGTATTCTTGGCTTGCACTTACGTCATATCCTGTCATTTCAAGATTCCGAAGCATAAACAAACAGATTTCGATTCCAAAATGTTTGTAGAAAGTTTAAAACTAAATATCTAGGCGAAATTTTTAAGCATCAGAGCATTTCGTTTAATTGTTATAGGCGAAAATGTATGGAGCGGCCATCTTGGTTACTGCAAAGTCATAATTACGCAAAAAATCTTAGTACAATTCAAATGTAATTGACAGTCCCTCTTCTTTCCTTTGAAATTTCTAAGAACCATCCTAATCAGTTTTTGTTAATATAATTATTATTCCACCTGGGCTTCTCTCCAAGGATCTTTCCATAGACATGGTGCATGATTATTGATGATCATCCTTTTGTTTTTCAAGGAGGCCAAAGCTGTTCTAAATATGGTGCAACTGGTCACCCTGCTCAATTATGTCCTAGGGGAAGAGGAAGGGGAAGAGGAAGAGGAAGAGGAAGAGGAAGAGGAAGAGAAAGAGGAAGAGGTTGGATTACTTATTAATAAATGTCTTATTCTAAATTACTTTGCATCTACATACATTGGTCTTTTGTGAGATCACTCTTCAAAGTGCCAAAATGCATGATTTTCATAGATCAGACTTTTTCACACCCAAGCTTTTTTAATTGACCTTTGGTGGCCATCAATATTTTAACAAAACAGTTTCAAAGTTTTGTTGTGCATCATTACTGGTAATTCTATATTACATGGTACATTGCCTTGTCATGTTGATCTTTTTTCCAGGTGAACAGAGCTGCCATAAATGTGGTGAAACTGGTCACTCTGCCACTGACTGTACCAACCAAATACAAGGAGAATGTAGGGACAGAGGTTAGTCTTCAGTTTAAAAATTGATGTTGGTTTATTATGCTTCTGTTCTCAAATCGATGATTAATTTTGTCACAACATTGTGAAAGTGTTGTGAATTCTCGCCAAATCGAGAATGCAGTACCGCAAAGGCAAAACTTTCACTGATGGTGTCGGTTTCCTGTATTTTTATCCATCTGTTCTCTTGACAATTATAAAAATTAACCAATAAGTACACGAAAATTTGCACAGTTAATGTAAAATCTGTTTTAATAAGTGAAGAGGTTAGTACTTTTTAGGTCGTTTTCATCTCGTGAATACGCGAAGAGTAGAAGGAGATATAAAATACAGTTAGAGATATGCAAATTTTTACTCCTTCCTTCTTGTGTAAACTTTTTTAATTGCCCAGTGTATTAGGTGTTAAAAGATGATTGCCGTAAAACACGTGTTTCACGTGAGCTGATCATAAAAGAGTTACACTTATCAAGGCAGAATTGTTGACAGACATGAGCCTATGTTGAACCCCACCCAGAGGACCTGGTCAGGGAGGTAGCCAACTGCAGATGATTGTGTATTCTTGGCTTGCACTTACATCATATCCTGTCATATCAAGATTCCGAAGCATAAACAAACAGATTTCGATTCCAAAATGTTTATGGAATTGTAGGAAGTTTAAAACTACACAACCTGGCCAAATTTTGAAGCGCCAGAGCATTTTGTTCAATTGTTATAAGCGAACGAGTATTAGACATTTTTAGTGGAGCTCTCGCGGGCCGAAGTCAGACTAGCCTGTTGCTTGACTGGGATTACTTTGCAGCACATTATCTGCCAAAACCAACTGGCAAAACAATTAATATCTTCTTCAGGGTAACACACCTCCAGTACATCTGTGAAACATGATAATTTCATAAAAGGCACTTCCATTCAATTCATTCTCTGCTCTGCTAGGATGGCCAAGATGTAAACAAATTGAAGTAGGAACGGATGCAAAACTTTCGAGATTATACTTGCGGGCCAAAGGCCTGCTGGGGAGCCCCATACTCTTAGAACATATTATCAGACTTTTTCACATCCAAGCTTTTTTCTTTAACAATTATTGACCTTTTGTGGCCATCAATATTTTAACAAACAGTTTCAAAGTTCTGTTGTGCATCATTCTATATTACATGTTACATTGCCTTGTCATTTTATTTCAATCCAGCTTAAGAGGAATAACTTAGGTGATTCCTCAGTATTGCACTGCGCATCCTGTACTGCGCATAACACACGTAATAGTCCTTTCTTGGCAGCCAGTCGGATAACAACACTCTTTTTAGTGAACGGTTTTTAAAACACGCAGCCGGAAATTTAATTGTCTTACGAGTATTTTTCAAAAGGAGAATTACCATAATTTATAAGCAATGAACGTGCGCGGTTGAGCAAAATGAGCGCGCGCGCACATTTTGGGGGATAGAATGCTTTTTATCAAAGGCCCGCAAGCTCGTTAGAAAATACGACTGTCTTTTTCTCTCTAATGAGCATGGTGACCTATATTTTTTATTGCATCATTTTGATGTTAAATTAATGCTTTTTAAGTTAAGAAAGTTAAAAAAAAAATCCTCGACAGGAAAAAAAGATATCGATAAAAACGTTCTCAAATCAGTTACTCGTGGGAGCAAATTGATGACCTTGAAAACATGGACGCGAGGAACGTTTTGAGTCCGTGTCATTTGAAGTTGTGTGACGTTTTTATAAATTTTATTTTAAAGTGTTCCCATATGGTGGAGACTTTAACCTATCACGTTTTTTGGAAGAATTGTAAACTTTGCTATCACGGGTTACCGGGAAAAGAAACATGAACCGATCAAATAATGACGTGCGTGATCGGTATTGCTAGAGGCATAAATGGGGCAACATTGGTCCATTATATCTCTTTACCGAGCATGGTGACCTATCTTTTTTATTGAATTTTTCGAAACAACTCATGGTAGGGAGCTGTTAGGGAAAATTAAAAAAAAATCGTTCGACAACTTTTATTTCGAGGAATCACCTTAAAGATACAGAGTTTCCGTGAAAGAAACCGACGAATGTCCAAAGTTGTGCATGTGAACAAAAACATCGAAGCATGTTATTGACTTCTTTCTTCTCGTTTTGTCTGTCTGTGAGGAATGCAATTGAGTGAACAGTCTGTTTTGTGGTGTTTAGGGAGCTCCAAAAGGGTAGAACTCGTGCACACAGTTCTATTAAACGGTTAAATAATGGTGACAGGCATTTTAACATTGGTGGTGAGAAGTAATCGTCTGTTATGGGCGAAAGGATATCTTCCAAATGGTCAACATATATTTAATTGTTCAAGATCATGAGTGCAGTACTTCATAAAAAATGTTAGCCCAGTCTTGTCAGGATTTGCAATAATTTGTTTGGGATCTTTCATATTCAAACTTTTTATGATAGTTGTTTGGTATTCCTTTGTTGCTGTTGCTGTCATATTAACAATCTTTAATACGTTTGTGGAATACTGAGGAAAGAGTTCCAAGTTTGCTGTATTCCTCCTTGAAGTTGTGCCCCCTAAACAATAAAATATTCAATTTGTAGGCACACTGAAATGCGGTTATTCTACTAGAATGAACCAATGAACCACTAGAATGAACCAATTTGGCTACTGTAATGTTGATAATGAGATGGCTGGATTTAAGGGCATCTCAAATAACTGAGCTATTTTTAATAGGGTGCTGGAGGAGAAAGCATATATGAAGCTGCAATAGCTGCTTACAAGGTGGCCATATAGTAATTGTCCCCTTTAACCACTAAGCCCCAGGGTCGACATGTAATTTCTCCTTACTAGTCTCTACATGTACATTTTCTGAAATTTCAAGATTTTTCATTATTGTTGATTGTCTCCTTATTTCTCATGACCTGTCTGCTTGATCATATAATGCAATGATGTTTTGAGGAGATATTTGATACTGATCACTATTGGGGTTTAAAGACTCAAGGTTCACTGGTCTGTTATGTTTTGATGCACATATGTATATGTAGAGTCCCTGCATTTGCAGGAAAGAAAGAGTGTGTGGCTTCTTTAGTCTTAATAAAGTTTGACTTGAAATTGGTCCAAATATTAAATAGTGAAAATTATTTTTTTTAATAATTGTACCTCTGACACTGACTCGTCCCCAGTCGTCTCTCAATTCAAGAGAGGAGCGCGTCCGAGAGGAGCGCGTCCGCTCAGGGGAGCGCGAGGTGTGATGAGAAGGAGGAAAGAGGGGAGACGACTGGGAGATCCTGTTTTCAAGATGGCGGACAAAATAATGGCGGACCATGGTGAAATTTTAAATTCGGAAAATAGGCCGTTCCATCGGGCCTTTTTGAGTTGGAAATTACATTGCCCTCGTATTCTATGTAGAACCGAGCTCGGTTGAGTATTTTATGAGGAAACAGGGCTGGATCAAAATGATGAAAAATTCGAATGAGAAGAGTGGCGATTGGCGAGAAGACCAAAAATCGAAATCACGTACAGTGGCTGTCCACTCATCGCCTGACCGAGGTTTGTAGCTTCTATTGTTATCTTAATTCGTATTTTCACGCTACATATTGGACATATTGAATAATTTATAAGCTTTATGATTTGCACATGTTGCAATCTGAACACGTAGTGTTATAATAATTTTTATTTTTAATATCAGTTCGTTTCTTTAATATATACTCAGAGCTATGACTGTTTAACGGTCGCGTGATGTGCTGGCCTTGAAATGCTCGCTAAAGATACAATGGAGTGTGCATTCCTTCGCGTCCTTTCAGCTCACACCAGAACATACGTACATATAGTATGGTTATGAAAGAAAGAAGACAATGCTGTTGTACGTGTGGGGATGTTGGAGGAGAGAAGTAAAGCACATGAAAATAACTGCCATCGAAGCCAAAAGGATGGACTTAACAATAAGGAACTCGAAGATAGTAAATGTAGTTAATTTTTAGAGATTCATCTTTCTCAGAGAAAGCAAATCAACTGTACAGTATGTCATGTTATTTTATTTTTCATTGAATACAAGCTAATACAACACTGATTTCCGTTAAATATTTAGTATTTCATGTTGCCTTGTACACTGCTTTGATGTAGTGGGTTGTATGTCCCTCATCTGCCTGAAAAAAGCTTTTAAAAAACAAAACCATGTCAACATTGCTATTTTACCCTCCAGATGTTGAAATCTTTTTAATTATAATGGCAAAACCTATATAATGTTTCTCCTCTGTCTCAAATATTTTGTTTTTGTTTTTATTCTCTTTACCTCCTATGCCCTTGCCCTCTTGTTTTGTAGTTTTGTGGCTGATTTATATACAGGTTAAACAAAATCACAGCTTTGGTCATGTTTGGTATCACGACAACAATACAGACACCCTTGATGCAACACTGAACTGTATTTCAAATATTATCTTGTACATTGCTTTTCTGTACTGGATTGTACGTCCCTCATCTGCCTGAAAAAGTTTTTTCTAGTCCACATTTCTATTTTGCCTTCCAGATATTATATACTGTAACTATTTTAAGGACAAACCCTATATTAATTTTTCACATGTTTTGTTTTTGTTTTCTTCACCTTATGTTCTTGCCCCTACCCTCTTATTTTGTGGTTACTCTCTTATACCACACTTATTGTGCCCTAGGTGCTTATTTCATTTTGGGACCTTGAGGTTGGGTGCTCACCATATTCAAGGTGTGTGGTTATTTGAGGGTTGGTGCTTATTATTTTTTCAACATTTTCATCAAATGAGGACATTTTTACAGAATAACAAAACAAAGGATAACAAGTATATTTTGCTTCAATCAAATAAAACAAAACTCAGACTCAAACATGAATAAGGCATAAACAGTATAAACAGTTCATTAAAAATCTGAGCTTTGTCTCTGAGGTCAGTCAAGGAAATTATTAAATTTAAAGCCAATTTCGGGAACAGAATTGATGCTCGTCTTACTTCAAGCTGGACTAGTACAAAAATGTTTTTGAGGTGTGGGTGGGGAGGGTGGTAAGGGATGGGCACTTATTCGAGTCGGGCGCCTATTTGGGGTGGGCTGTTATTTGAAGGTAGGCACTTACATGTAATCAAATAAGGACAAACCCTGTATAGCTTTTCTGTGCCTTCACATATTTTGTTTTCTTCACATTATGCCCTTGTCCCTGCCCTCTTGTTTTGGGTTTTTTAAATCTACCAGAATCTCTCATATACAAATTAAGCAAAATGATATACAGTCCAACCTCTATTAAGCAGCCCTCTATTTAGCGGTCACCCTCTATTAAGCGGTCACTTAACAAATCCCTGGAATTAAATAGCTCCTCATATTTACTGTAAACTTGACCTCTTTTAAGCAGTCACCTCTAAGCGGCCAGTTGGCTATTTCCCGAGGGTGACTGCTTAATAGAGGTTTGACTGTATATTTGAACACAGTTTTGGTATCCTGACAACAATAAACACCCTCAATGCAACACCCTATGCCCTTGCCCTTGCCCCTGCCCTCTTGTTTTGTGGTTTTTAAATCTACCACTCTCTCATATACAAATTAAACAAAATGATATATATTTCAACAGTTTTGGTATTCTGACAACAACACAGATACCCTCAATGCAACATCCTATGCCCTTGCCGCTGCTCTCTTGTTTTGTGGTTTTGAAGTCTACCAGGCTCTCCTATATACAGCTTATTAAAACAAAATGATATTAAAACATAGTTTTGGTATCCTGACAATGAATACAGACACCTATGCCCTTGCCCCCTTCCCTCTTGTTTTGCACTTTTTAAATCATCCTGACTCTCTTATATACAGGTTAAAAAATATGATATTTAAACACCCGGACAGCAATACAGACTAATACAGACACCTACAACGCAACACTCATCTACAGAAAACACATGGCATGTACGCCTAACTCAATGCAACGCTTTTCAATCGTGAAAATATTGTGCTGAAGTCTTACTAAAGAAGAAAGATGGAGCAATATAAATCTATACTCATAATATTTATATACCTACCACAAATACTAAGCTCGTCGATGGACTTATTCAAGTCTTGTCAGTCTTGTAAGCTTACAGCTTCCCTGGAACCTTTGCACGTAGGATCGTCTCCGCCGGACACCATCTTGGATCAAAACAAAGATCACGTCGTAACAACACTTCTGGTAGCGCAACCGATCAACAAAATCCGTCAAGTTGTCCAGTTATCCATAATAAACACAACCACGGCGAAAAAAATCACAAAAAATACAACGCGCAACTTATCGTCTTTTGGCACAACTTTTCGATGCAGGATCTCCCAGTCGTCTTTCCCTTTCCTTTTCCTCCTTCCCATCACCCCCTTCGGTCGCGCTTCTCTCGTTCTGCGTCTATCCCCCACGCGCGTCTCCCGCGTCTTACCTAGAAAGACGACTGGGGACGAGTCAGCCTCTGACAGTGACAATCCATAATAATGCAGTCTTGTTTTTATAATGGAGCTTAAAAGGGCCTTTTCAGAAAAAAAATGATTTATTGGGGAAAGCCAGAGACAACCATTTTTTCTCAAGGTCAGGGAATTGGCTTCCCCCTAGCTAAGATTGACACAGTTTTTGAAATGACTTTATTTAAAACACTGCAATGTTGTTTTAAAAAGAGCAGTTTTTAGGACTTTCAGACCATGTTTCAGCATTGAGCTCAAGTTATTCAGGCACAGTTTGGTAATTTTGTTTTGTGGTCATGGGAAGGTCATAGTGATGGAACACTTCTAAAGGAAAGGTAGTAATTGAAAGGCTTACTGTGAAAGGGGCATATATCACCCAGGGGAGGAGAGGGAACTCCCATTCAAATGTGATGGGGGTGATCATCGTACCCTTAAGGAATTAAAATTTGTGGTTGGTACCCCAAGGGTATTTGAAATGAAAATGACTACTGCTCAGAGTAATTGATACCTTTCAGGATATGGTGCCAGAAAAATAGGCTGACAGAGTCAACTTTTCAGAAAAAAACAGCGTCTCTTAAAGGAAAAAATTAATGCGAGCCACAGCCATTAAACGGGTTTCTGGTATCATTTATGGGTTACCTCCAACATTTATGATGATCGTCCCAGTCATTTTTATATGGGAGTAAGCCCCCCCCCCATCTCCCTGTTTATCGTTTTATTTTTTCCAAAATGTGGGAAGAGGAGCTCCAAACTTCCCCATGTTTGGCATGAACTGAGGATTTGTGTATGACACATTGTACAAATTTTTAATTTCCTAAGAATGTTTTTGTACTGGCCATTTGCTGTGGCTATTATGCTGAGATATATAGCCTTCAAGCAACAAAATAAAAACAGATCAACATTCAGCACAAAAATCTGTTAGCCCTTGGGTAATATATGCCAAAACCACAATCTATATGCTCCTTCTGCAGCAAGCCCTTTAAATGGCAAATGAAAATTTCAATTCAAATTCATTTTTTTAACTGGCTCGCCGCTCTGCGGCGAGTCAGTTCTTAAAATACCCTTTTTTTTTTTCTGTCGTGTCACCTGCCCCGGGAATCGGTTTTGCTGCGGCCAACACTGTACCTAGTTTACTTCCGGTTTTCAGAAATGGCGTAATCAGTGATGTCGGCAACTATAATTCAAATATTTACCGTTCTAATTTCGACGGAACTGTTAAAAATTAAATCTCTATGATTTTCGGATGCGATCTATTTCTGGTAAAAGGAAAGCGAGTTGAATTTTTCTAACCAAATCATCGTTGAATAAAACACGTCCCGGCAGGTTCTCTAGCATTACTCCGTGGAGTCACGTTCAAATTCCGAACATCTCGTATTTATGTCACGCTATTTGATCGATCATGTTGATATTGTTAATTTATTCGAAACCCTGTCACCGATTCTCCAAAATGCCTGTGTTAAAACAATCCTGATTCCTTGTAGTAGGTGGTTTCAAGGATTTTAAAGCGAAAAAAACAATACAAAGTTCAAAGAAAAAGATATAGACCTGAAATTGCAGCCTCCTTGAAGCAGAGTGCGGAATGTAAAGCGGACTGTGGAATGTAAATGTGGACTGGGCTGTGCATATTAATAGACTCTAGATTGTATATTGTGGACTCTAAAATGAAAACCGGGTGGAAAATGAGACCAAACGAGCCAGTTTCGAAGCCCAACGGGCTCCTTGTTTATCTTCAAGACACTAACAGTGACCTTTCTTTTAGAATTTTTAAAAAATGTATGTAGAGATTATATCATTGAAGGTTGTTTTTCCTGTTTTAATTTTCTCAGAAATTAGAATGAATGATTGGATTATTTTCCTCTCCTGTTAGATGGTAACCCTATATTCAGTGTATTTATGGACATGCAGTAAAAGGGGAAGTGTGAATATATATATACTGTACCAATAATGCTACCACAATGACCCTAAATAATAATTGGTCACCTCAAAATCTTGTGGATTACTCAGATCACCCTAAAAGCTCTGGATGTTTTTTTTAGATGTGAAAACATGGAAATGCAACTGAAAAAGAATAGTGGAGAATGTTTCTATTTTTTAATGACCCTAAAAGTCCTTAACATCTCCCTGTTCCTTTTTTTTTGGCGAAATCTCATCAGAATTGAATGAAACGTGAAGATTATTTTTTTAGAGCTTTTGGCCATTTGTGAACATTTCAATTTTAGTGTATAACCCTTCTAACACATATATATGGAATTGCAATGCTCACAAGATTTTAAACATCTTAATTTGTGCTGTTGCAAGAAATTGACCTTTTTTCCTCCTAAAGTCAAACTTAGACTTGTGTTTTATGTGGTTTTAACAGTTTATATGTGGACAAAATTGCTTTGTGGGAACATTATTCGCCAGTAATGAGGAAAGGACAACCCAAAACAGCGGACGTACATGTAACTCCAAACGGTTTATTAAACAACAGTAACAATTGACAACTCGAGATTTGAGACGATATATGTTAAGTGTCCCAAATGTTTCGACCACGGTTGTCTGAGATCATGTGCTCGCATCAACCATCAAGACCAATAACAAATTGGGATAGTGTCTTTCTTGTGGTGATGTCTGAAATGTATAACTTGAAATATGTTAAAGAATTAGTGTGGTTTTAAGTTTTTTTTGTATGTTAGGATTTTAAATTATTTTTTATGAGAACTGGCAACGACCTTTTATGAAGGCAAAATTATGTCTGTGGTGGGAATATAGATTTTTATTTTAGAGCGATGTGGTGTGTTGAAAGGTCAAATTTGGCAATAATTGATGTCCGTAGTTGCTCAATTTACAGTTGTATGATGTTTGTGCGCTAATTACATTTTGAGTTCATTACAGTGCGAATGTAGCGAATTAGCCACTGAATAGTTCAAATATAGAATGAGTTCGATGGAGAGTCTAGGAAGTCGGCAGCAAAGACAGGTGTACTTGTTAACTTACAGTAGAGCAAACCTGTCTATTTTCCCTACGAGAGAAAGCATTGCGAGTGCCGTAGTGAACGCTTTTGAAACAACAACACAGGCAAAGGTATTACATTGGGTTGTTTCTTTGGAGGCACATAATGATGAGCAATTAAATGCAAATCCAAGTCATTATCACATGGCTGTGAAACTTTCGACTAAAACAAGGTGGTTAAACATGCGTACCTTTCTGGATAATCAGTATAACATCCAGGTCAACTTCAGTGGTGTACATAGCACCTATTATGGCGCTTACAAATACACCGTCAAAGAAGACACGGATGTGGCCTTGTCGGAAAATCACCCTGATCTGTCAGAACCAAAAACAAATAGAGCTATCGCAGAAAGAAAGAGAAAGGCGAAACAGCGGAAATCAGGAGCAAGAAAGAAGAGGCCACGCAAGCGTTTGTCTGTTTATGATGTAACTCAACTTATACAGTCACGCGGCATCAAGTCCCGTTTAGAATTAGTAGCTTTTGCTGTCGAACAAAATCAGTTAGGGAAGAGTAATCTGGCTGAATTTGTTGCAAATAGAGGTGTGAAAGTTGTCGAGGAGGCAATAGAAATGGCGAAGGAATTCGAGGAAGCAGAAGAGAAACTCGCAAGATCCAAGAAAACTCGCATGGAGTTGCTGAATGAAGCATACCAAAGTTCATGTGTGACGGATTGTAATGGGCGATGGTTGGAGTGCGCAATCAGTTTGATAGAAAAGAACGGAATATTGTTATCTTCATTTGCAGCATCTATTTACACTGCACTAAAACTTGGAAGAGCAAAGTACCAGAACATTTATGTGCATGGCCCAGCTAATGCAGGAAAAACTTTCATTGTTTCCCCCCTGAAAGAGATTTATGAGACCTTCTGTAATCCCGCCACGGGAACTTTTGCTTGGCTCGGGGCCGAACAGGCTGAAGTGATCATATTGTTGAACGATTTCCAATGGAATGCTTCAATAATCGCTTGAATGGGCAGATTTACTGCAGCTATTAGAAGGGGACATTGTCCACCTTCCAGCGCCCAAGAATTTTTGTAAAAAAGATATTGAATTTAGCAAAGATACACCGTTTTTTGCGATAGCGGATGCCCCATTGGTGATGATTAAAGGCGGTTCAATTGATCACGCAAACACGGAAATGATGCATGTGCGTTGGAAATACTACCATTTCTGGAAACAGATTCCAGAAAATGCACAAATTCGTTTGAGCCCGTGCAAAAGATGCTTTGCGAAACTGATTTTGGACTATAAATAAAGCAATTAAGGTTATGTACGAAGTGATGTCAACACGTTTAAACAAACAATGTCACGCAAGTCCTCTACGGTTGACAGTGCTCCATGCCGACTCCATTACATTTCTCCCTAAGAAAAGTCGGTATTTTGGTTTGAAAACCGGCTTCCTTTAACTTAAAACGGGTTGAAATGTAATCAAAGTCGACATTTTGCTTTAATTTGTTCAGAGCTGAATAATCAATGCCAGAAAACGTCATGTTAAAAAATGAACAATTCTCCGTCTAAATCGAGTGTTAAGTTGAAATATTTATAAAGCAGGTTTTGTAAGGGTTAGACAATGAACGCGAGTGTTCTATGGGATATAGTGCCTCGAGCATAGATAGAAGGCCACGAGGGCGTAGCCCGAGTGGCACTTCTATCTAATGCGAGAGGCGCTATATCCCATAGGACACGAGCGTTCATTGTCTAACCGTCTTAGAAAATGGTCATATCTGCGAAGAATCCATATTTTATGCAGATTGTATTTATGAGCGTATTTTAATTGTGTCATTCACACTTGGGAATCACGTCGTTATTTTGTTTTGGACGTTGCCGTAATGTTGGTATAACAATGCTTTTCTTTTTTCGGAGCTTTGTTTATTCTTTGTTGTTTTGATGGCTCATTTGCTCCGGCTATGAGCCAGTATACAGAGCTCGAGGAACTTGAGGCCTTCCTTGCCACTCAAGAGTTACTTGCTTTTGAGCGTAGACATATCCGAGTGCTTGAAGGATGAATTCGATAAAAGTGCACGTTTGAACGAAATTGAGCAAAGAGAAAGAGACAGAATTCCAAAGCACGGTGAGACCAGTCTTTCGGTTCTGTCCTGGTGTACCGGTACACAAGGACAAAAACAAAAGACTAAACAATAGACTACACGGACATAATACCCTATAAACAAAGGGAATACAGTGTGAAATCCCTTGTCAACCGGCACACGAGGACAGAACCAGTCTTTCGTTTAGTTTTTCCTAAAAAATTGTTGGTTTTGTTATTTTGGTGATTAATCTCTTGCTTAAGTTACGTAAAGCAAAACTTCAAATAAAATTGTCATTTTTATAACGTAAACTGCAAGTTGTTTTTGAATTAGCAGCCTGTAATTCATTAGTATGCTCTATATACTCATTAGTATGCTCTATATAGAGCATACTAATGAGGCTTTTAGACAAAGGAAAACAAAAGAATTCATTAGTATGTTCTATATAGAGCTTACTAATGAGTAGTTGTTTTACCCCACAATTTCCCTGGGCTTCAAAGCCCCTGTCTCTTTACATGATTTAAGACAGTTTATGGGATATAGAGCACAAAAATACTGGGCACTGATTGGTTGAGTGGGTGTGACCATTTTCTAATATATGTTATGCATGGAGAAATGATGATATTCACACATCGCTGTTTTAGTTTCCATATGCTTCTCCATTTTTGTTATTTTGACATTGTATTTTGTTAATAGGCGTATAGAAATACACGGAGGTACTTTTTAGCGAAGGAGAGACGCAATTTTAGAGGGGAGAAATGTGTTGTGTTACATCAGTTCACCTGTATGTGGGCTCCGTGTACAGACATTACGCAAGATTATAATTACAGTTTCAAAGTAAACTTTATTGCACAATAAAAATGGACATTTTACAGTGTTTTCGCTTCCAATTTAGTATTTCACTCTAGCGCCATTAGACAAAATAATTTCACTTATTCTGTTTGGCATACTTATAGCGCGATCAATGAGTTCAGAGTTTACAGAGTCAAAACAACGAATAACTCTCATTTTAAATTCCTCAAATGACTACTTTACAATGTTTAGCCGCATGGCCTCGTCTTCTAACATTTTTCTAATGATATTAAAAAGGTTTTCAATAGGATTAAGATCTGGTGAACGAGCTGGAATTCGGTGGAACTCAGCGCCGATCTCTTGCAAGGCTAACTTAGCGGATTTACTTGTCTGTGAGGGATCATTGTCCATTATGAACACCCTCCGAGCTGTACTGCCGGCTTTAGCAAAACACAAACGAAAATGATTCCTTATAAAAGAAGCAAAAAACTTTCCGTTCATAGTTTCGTAGACTTCACGGAGAATTGCACCCTTCGAATAAGAAATTGCCACTAAAAGGTGCAGTCTTCTGCCACCTGCAAGATCTTTAGAACCCTTTGCGGTTATATTAAGACCCTCTGACCTCTTTCGCCAAACGCGAGATTTTGGTTGAATCGCTGTACTCAAAGGATTCGTCTTGTAGATAAAGGACACAGCATCTAAATAGAATGCCACCTCATTGTTCCAAAACTCTGGACATTCATTTAAAGTGCGCCTCATCTTTCTCACATACTGCAGCCTCGAAAGCCGGTCTTTCGCGCTGACAAGTCCCTTCTTTCTTGTCTGAAGAAATTTGTAGCCCTCCTCGTTCAGATATCGAGAGATAGTTCTTCGGCTCACTAGGTGACTTATACCACTGGCTTCCGCTAACTGCTTCACGGTAAAATTCACGTTTGTTCGTCACAACTTTTTAATAGTGCAAATAAAAGTTCTTATTCCACGCTGATCCAGTTTCCTTGGGCGACCTGGTTTCTTTTGGGCGGGAAGAGATCTTGCCCTGCACTTGTGACTGTTACATAGCCGATACACTTCTGATTTTGACATGTTACATCTCTTCGCAATTTCACGGTAACTTAAAGGGTTCTCCGAGTGTCATCGTAACACCAAAGCTAATGCTTTGGAATCCGCTAATATTCGTGTTCGCTTCACCATCTTTGACTCCTCTCTTTGACGTTTTGAACTATTCTTTTAGGTTGCAAGGTCGGCGATTGAAATGTGTGTCGGATAAAACGCCTTCTGCTCACCTTTTAGAATTTATTTTGAAAACATGCATTCATTCACTTAATACAGTTCTGGAATGTCCTCACTGATCACGTCTTGAAGCTGCATATCCTTTCATTCCCACTTACGTTTTACCATGAAGTGGGTGTAGGAAGTGTATACAAAGCCGACGCCTTTTCCCGAAAAGGCGGTGTAAAACTACTGTAGTACGAGCACATTAGGGATTAATAAAGTAACGTACAAACCAATAACTTGTAACGCACTTACCGGTAAATTAATTAAACATTTCACTGATAAATATATCCCCTAATTCTAATTCCTTAAAAGTTACTGTTCTCGCTCCGACAACCGTGGTCAAAATGTTTAGGGACACTCCACATATTTTAAACCACTTTGTAAACGACTTCAAACTCGCCGATAAGTAAAGTGAAAATTAAACAACTTAAATCTCTATTCCCCCGCTCCCCCCAGACAAGGTTGAAGTCTGTCAACTGCACTACATGTTGAAAGTGTTTTTTTATTCCTGTGTCTCAACCTTGTACCGGGAGGGAAGGGGGAAAGGATTTACTTGAGATTTGAGATGAAATATGTGAAGTGTCCCAAATGTTTCGACCACGGTTGTAGAACGGTTGGCTGCATCCAACAAGCGAATAGTGATTTAGAAACAATAATTGTTAACAGTTCTATAATGGAAGCAATGTCTCTGAAATGAGTGTCCAGGTGAAAGAGTAACTAATTTCACAGTTCATAACAATCTTGCAAGGCACGCTAGTCCAGTATGTAATCCTGGAGATGCTTTGGGGGTCTGCAGGTTCGTTTAGGTCTGGGCTCTGCGGTAGCAGGGTCGGGAAAATCCGGTGTGAGGAGCGGAGGAGAGGTGGGAACTTGCATTAAGACGTGGCTTGTATCATCTGAAGTGCCAACATCTGCGTGGTCAGATTGGCATGGGGAGGGAACTGACAGGTACGGGCTGTGAGGGCGTAGGAGGTCCTGAGGAGCGGAGAGTGGCTGACTAGGTAAAGGTGGTTCGGAGGAATTGTCGCATGCGTCATCATCATGAGCAGGAGAAATTAACGGTTGAACCACAGTCGGGATGGTGGGTGGTACACTGTAGCACTCCGCTAGCTTGACTTTGTAAGATGTAGCGCGCAGCTGGGAGCCAGAGAACTTCTTAATGAATACTCCATCAATACTCACGATAATAATTATACCGGTCGCGGGCCCTTGATTTATCTCGGTCTGCTTTCACGTATACGAGGTCTCCAACTTGTAGGGGGGTCGTGGAGGGGGATGGGCCGTGGCCGCCTTTTGCTTGTTCACTGAACGGATGGTTGATTTGGCGCTCCCTGTGCTTCTCCGTTATGTGTTTTAGGTCAGACAGAGGGATTTGTTCGTTGGAGAACTGATTACGTTGTGTCCAAAGCTCACGGGAAGAGAGACCTTGGTTGCGGAGTCGGGCGTTTAAACGAGCAGTGGCGACTGCGAGGCCTGCTTCGGTTACAGGGCCTCCACCTGCGGAGTCGGGCGTTTAAACGAGCAGTGGGGACTGCGACGCCTGCCTCGGTTACAGGGCCTCCACCTGGCTCTTGGTGTAAGAGTTCCTCTTCAAGCTCTTGTATTGCTTTTTCAGCGACAGGGTTTTTGTTAATGTTCTTGATGCGGCCGACTTCAATAGAAACGCCAAGGTGTTGTAAGGCATTCGTGTTTCTCAGTGAAACAAATCCAGGGGCAGGATCAACGTGTATGACAGCCTGGGGACCATCTAAAGGGTGCAGGCCCACGACTAATCGGGTGAGGGCGTTGCGAAGGGTATCGCTCTTTTCATCAGGGACTATGCACGACACAGTGTAGGAAGTTGTAGTTTCTCTCAAAAGTAGGATGAGTTGGCGACAGCGCCTGATGACATCAGCTGCAAATGATAAACCCACAACTTCAGGTGGATCATCTGACGACTGGCTGGCGAGGGCACCTGGGAACTTCTTGAGTGAGGCACAGGTGTGACAGGAATCAGACTCATATCAAGAGGAATCAAGAGCAAAAAAGTGACGTTGCACGACCATGAGGAGTTGGTGCTTAGAGGGATGGTCTAGTTTGACCTGAAGGGCAGTAAGTAGACCATCGAGTACGGGACGTGGGACAACGATCAACTCAGTGGGGGGCGTCAGCGGTTGAGAACGATGGACGACTAGCAGGCCATCTTTAGATACAGAGGTGACATTCAGGTAGCGCTTCACATCTCTGATGTTAGTCAGTTTCTTAGATGGTCTGGTGCGTTGTTTCAAGTGTGCGCAAACACGATGTAGATCGGGGCACTCGTTCTGGACGTTGAACCATGCAGATCTGCTAGTAAAAGGTAGGCGCTTGACGTTGTCTGAGATTTCTTGAACCGAGGTACCGCGTACAACTGAATTCTCTGTTTCATGTATGAAGGAGCAGATTTGACAATGGTGTTCGTTGCAGTCAGGAGCATTTCAGCTGGCAAAGTCAGATGGTAAATTGGCATTGCCGGCAAGGTGTTGGAGACTAACTTGATATCTGCTGACGGTAGTCAGGAAGGAGGTGTAAAGTTTATTGATTGCCTGGACACAACGCTGGCTATCAGTTAGGACACAGGCGCTGTGTTTGGACTGAATGATGAAAGGACTAATACTGCTTAACGGCAGCTGCGATGCTCAGCGCTTCGACTTCACAGGGTAACCATGTAACTTGGTGCTTGCGTAACTTTGCGCTGTAGAAGCCCGCTAGGTGCAGATGGTCGTGGCGAGTAACGTACAAAGTAGCTCCAAGGCCACGCTTGGTAACCGAACCATCAGTCACGATCCAAAGTTGGTCAGAGGGACGGGGGAGAACGATAGACTTGTGTAGGTTAAGGGCTTCTTGAGCAGCGGTAAACTTCCGGTGGAGATGGTTGTCCCACTGAAGTACATCGTGTGATTGGAGGCTGGATATTGACGACTCAAGTGGGTCTATGAGTAGAGAGCAGTGGGGTACAACACGACTAAGAACCTTATAGGCGCTGATGAAGGAACACAACCCTTATACGGTTGTGGGGGGTGGGCATACGGTGTGACGTACGAGATTGAGTGCCAGGGATGCAAAAATAAGTACATTGGTGAAACAGCCAGAAATGCCTATACAAGAGGCATGGAGCACATAGGGGGCTTGGAGAATCGAGATGAAAAATCGGCATTATGGAAACATTGCGTAGAAAAGCATGGAAAGGAACGACAAGAGTTCAAAATGTCCGTGACTGGAGTGTATAGTAATGATGCCATGTTAAGACAAATAGCAGAGAGCGTGAGAATCAACCAAGTAGCGAAGGGATCCCTCATCAACACGAAGAAGGAGTGGAATTATGTAAAACTTCCTAGAGTAATACTTGAAGAAGGAAAAATATGAGACACCCTATGTGAGGCCTTACATGAAGTCTGTGGACTAGCAAGGACACTTAGTGCATCATACACTGAGTACCAGAGTATCTAGAATCCAAGATGGCGGAATGTACCTGACGAGGCTGAGATTTCAGCGGAATTTATAGCAGTTTTTATAGCAGTTTTATGAAGATATACACATTTTTAAGTTTTTGAAGTGTATTAATTCCAAAATCGTGCGTCAAAAGAATAACAAAGACAGAGAATGTCAAGCAATTACCGAAGTTTATCTAATTCTTTTATTTTATCGAACTTTCTGAAGTATAATACGTACAATACTTAACGCTAATTACAGTATAAGTAAATTAATACATCAGTTGTCCTAAAATTAATAAATATAGTTGTTGTAAGAAAAAAAAAAGACAAAAAAAAAAACATAAGGAAAAGGGCACGGACAGGAGAGATAGTGGCTTACTATCTTAGCTTGGTTACAGCTCAGATTAAACATTCACAGTAGTTAAACATATTTACATTCTAGGAAGATGAGGAAAAACTGGGTAAAGTAAGGCCATTTATAAAACCAAGCAAGCCATTCCACTTTTTTTAAGGATGTTTTTGTGAGAGAGTGCTTTTCTAACAAAGCATAGTATTCAATTTGTTGAATCATGCCTAAAATCTGTGGAAACGTTTGCTTCATTCTACAGGCGTGTATAAAATATCGTGCAAGAAGAGTACAGAAATAAAGTAGAGATGGTGCAGAAGTTTCAGTGTTTAAGCCTAGAGCCAACAGTTTATTTATTTTGTCATTATCGGAAAGTAGACCTTGAGTCAGTTTTCCAAGGCTTTCCAAAAAGATTGCACTATAGGGCAGTCCCAAAAAGATGTAACAGTGTTTTTGGATTTTTTTGACAGAAAGAGCACATTTCATTATCCTTTATTCCAATCTTACTCAAAAATGTATTAGTGGCGATTCTACGGTGAATAAACTTGAATTGAAAGTTCTTAAGTTTGCAGCTTTGAGTACAAATAAAAGGTTTCAAAAATATTTGCTGCCATTGAATGCTTTCTAGCTTTCTCGATTTCACAGTCTACTTCCCACTTTGTTTGGCTTTTTTCAGGAGCAGTCACTTTTTTGGATAACAGAGCCTTACAAACAGCGCGGCTAAGATTTTTACAATTTAAAGCTTTGACGCTCCAGTCAGTGTTATTGATTTTATGATGGTCAGGCGGTTGCATGTGGAGCAATCCTTTGGCGAATACCAAGTAGTGACGATGTAATGCCATAATATTCTACAAAAGTGGTCTTGATTGCGAATTTGGCTTGAAAATCGTTATAACTTAAAAAACTGTTGGTACTTGATCCGTTTTCCATAATATGATGTGGGTGAAAAATTCCTTTATCGGCCCAATGCCTATAATAAACTGGTGCATTTGCTATACGTACCAAAGAATTGTTTCACAGAGCCATTTTTCGAAAATCCGCTAACGAAGATATGGCCGTTTGGTAATTCAAATCCGCCATATTTCAAGAAGTTCTCTTAAAAAGGTATCTTTGATGTTCATTTTGTTAATGTCATTTTTGCTGACATTCCCTTTAAAAACGAGTGGACCACCATACCTCTTAAGTGAAAGGTTAAATAGATTTTTCCATTTACCATTATTGTTTTCATCTATATATTTTTTTATCCATGTAGTTTTAAGTGAAGCATTGAATGTGAAAATATCTATCATTTTCGCTCCCCCACTGTGCTATCAGTGCTACCAGTGACTAATGCTGAAAACTGCAGTCGGCCAATAAGGAGCGAGTAATTTTTGAAAGTCCTCTGTCTTTTCATAACAAACAATAATTTGGAACCCATTATATCTAAACAGGTTTCCAAACTGGTAAATCTGGACTTGACAAAATGAAAAATTCAACAGCCAGCATGTTCACTGAAGGACAGCTCAACTTCTTCAGAATTTGTTGCATTGCCACTGACATACTGCCCTCGGGTCTGCGAATACTATTCAAATTGGAATGGGACAGAAGGTACAAGGCAAAATTTGGAGAATGGAATGATACATCAGACAATGGACATGACCTCGTAGAAGGCGGATTTTCTAAATCAGAAGACAACATTCGTATACGTAAGCTAAGAAAAGGTAACAGCGCGAAATGGGATGCTTCTATGCTCTTTGACGCCATCCTGTCCTCCAATCGTATCGGCAACAATCTTAGCCAAGAGATCACGGAGAATGTACATGCACTAAGAATAATTCGCAACGAAGTTTTCGCTCACCTAACACCGGGCCAGCTCTCAAATCCACATTTTATAGCTGTTGTCAACAATATTGAGAGGGCATTTAAAAGCCTTGGCCTACCCACTGAAAACATCAAAATTATCAGTAATCAGAAAAGTTTTCTGGCTAAAGAGATGCTAGAGAAAATGGAGAAACTAGAAGAATATCAGGTCCTTGAAGAAGAATGCCAGGTCCTTAAATATCAGCTAATGAATAAGGCAGAGCCATTTTTCAACCGAAGACAGATACCATCCCACCCAATTGCACCTCGCAATTGTGATGTCGCTAAGGTAATGCAGATGCTGGGAAAACTGAGAGAGAATAGTGAAAAAAGTCTGAGTCGGTGCTATATCACAGGCAATCCGGGAAGTGGCAAATCTCAGCTGGCTCGTCTTGTAGCTGATAAGTTCTGGGAAGAAGCTACGAAAGATAAGAGTGCCTTGTCATTTGTTATGACTTTAAGTGCTGAAAGTTTAGAAGCGCTTATGGAATCGTATGGATCACTGGTAAGAAATATAGGATGGCCCAAACACAGTGTTGATAAAATTCTCGACTCCAAGGGTATGATGACTGAACAGAAAATAAAGTATCTGAAGGATTTAATTGTGACAAAAATCCATCTTTACACATCATGGCTCCTAGTGGTTGACAATGTAGAAAATGTTGCTCGTATGGATGCGTTTCTTCCTGAGCTTGGAAATAAGCAGTGGGGGAATGGTCAGTTGCTAATCACAGCAAGGGATTCCTGGAATATCCCTTATGACGGGCCTTTGAATTCTCGTATCTGCATTAGCGGCGGCATGGAGCTCACTGATGCCTGTTGCCTTCTAGTCAAGATATCTGGTGTCACCGATCACAATCTGGTAGATAAAGTAATCGAGGCCTTGGACAAGCAGCCTCTTGCAATAGCCGCCGCAGGCACGTATGTGAAGACGGTACATGATAAGAATCCATCCTTTGGCTTTAAGGACTTCTTAAAAAAGCTGAAACAAGGCAAGCGTGCTGTCACTGAAGAATATTTGGTTAAAACAGATCGAAGTTATGGAGACTCCATGACAACAGCGATAAGAATAGCCGCTACAAGAGACATGGAATTGAATGAAGTGATAAAGCATACTTTTACTTTCCTTGCTCTCTGTGCACCAGATCCATTGAAGTTAGACATCTTGACCAAGTATATTCTGAATGTGGATAAAAAGCAAGATAAAGAAGACATCGTCTTACAGATCCAAGGATCGTCCCTGCTGTTAATGGAAAAAAAGGAAGATGGTGTCTATGTTCATTTACACCAGGTGACATACAATACTGTCAAGCCTCTAGTTAAAGGCTGTATGGAGATCGATACAGAAGTTCGAGCTGCTGCTGTGGCAGTGAAATTATTCAACCATTTCATTGGGGAAACAATGCCAGAAGAATGGTTGCAATTTAGTTGTGTTGATGAAAGCAAACTTGTTGTTCCACACTTGAAAACTCTAGCTGTTGAAATTGAAAAAATTTTTTCTACTGAGGAGAAATACCAGTACTTTATGAGCATTATTGCAGATGTATCCCTTTGTAATGAACACTTGACTAGGCTTGGCATCATTTGTACAGATCACTATTTTGATTCAGCAAAGTGTTACTTCAAGGCATCTATCAAACTCATTGAAAAGCATGGGCTCCAACAGGTTGACGCTGCACGTACATACCATTACCTCGGTGTTCTAGAGCATCAATTATCTGACTTAAAGCATTCCAAGCAGCATCTTGGACGTGCCCTATCCATTCGATTGCAAGAGCATGGTTCCAAACATATTGACGTCGCGCGTACTTACCATCAACTGGGTAATGTACATATTTTGGAGAATAATATTCAGCTAGCCAAGGAGAATTATGAAAATGCCCAATCTATTCAAAAGGAATTTGTTGATGCCGAACATATTGAGTTCGCGCGAACTTACCATAACCTGGGTATTGTACATTGGAGCTTGGGAAACTATGATCTGGCCAGGAAGCATTATGAAGATTCTCTACCCATTTTTAAGAAAACGTTTGGTCATGAACATATTGAGGTCGGGCTTGCTTACCATCGCCTGGGTGTTATAGAACACTCATTGCATAACTTTCAACAGGCAAAGCAACATTATGAACATGCCCTATCCATTCAAGAGAAAAATTTTGTTCCCAGACATTATAAGGTCGCATTTATTTACCATTCCATGGGTATTCTACTGAGAGTCTTGGGCAATCATGAGCTGGGCAAGAAGTACCTCGAACATGCCCTATCCATTCGAATGGAAAAGTATGGTGCAAACCATCGCAACACTTGCGCAACTAAGTATCAGCTGGACAGATTGGACTCGACGTTTCAATACTGTTCTCAAACTCATTAATTATTCATGAGGTTATCAGCCAATGAGGGGAAAGTATTTCGTCACATGCATGAATCTAGATACCCAATGAAAACCCATATCCAAATCACTAGTGATCTGGATATGCGTTTTTATTGGACATCTAGATTCATGCATGCCATGAAATGCAAATAAGAAAAACTACACATTCAATAACAAAATGAATCTTTTATTGATAGAAACAAGGAAATTTCACTCAAATTATACTGCAAAATCCAGGCACTTCCGAAAAATACGAAATCTGCAACAACACCAAACACAATAAATCAAATGAATAACAACGATTTAGATCTAATAAACTGTAAATTCAAAAATACGATACATACCTCTTATCGCCAGCATCCAAAGGATTTAGCGCTTCGGAACCAACAACATCTATCAAATGCCTTCGCAAACCACAGATTAAATCATAAATTGTTCTGGCTGGATATCTCTTCCCCTCGCTGTTTGCTATTTCCAGCACAAATTTACTGAGCCAATAATTCAGGGTATCGGCATCCATGCTTGTGATATCTGTTGTAACGCTTTAAACACGCCACCAGAATCTATTACAGGAACTTGCACTACACGACTCATTTGCCATTGTCGGAAAACTTTCGCAGACCATTTATTCTTGTAAACGGTTGATTTGGGAACAATTTCCTTTAGCAGTTTACTTTCCTCTTCACCGCTTTTGGGACACGAAAACGGTTAACTTCATTACTTTCTGCCATAATCAAGCTCCGACTAACCACGGAGCTGTAAACTAATTGAGCAAAACTACCATAAATTTAGCATACACTTTGAATTCCCCAAAGAAACCAGGAGACAACAGATGCATGATAGCTGATAATGATGTCCAAAATTATGCAACCAATGAAAAGAACGTAACAATAGCGTTAAGATTTAGGTGATAATTAATATAGGCAGTTTGAGAAGCAATCTAAAAAACTCGTGCTTCAGGTTTGATCATGGTATCCAAATATCTCGAAACAAATAAAAGCACTCGGCCGAAGCGGCCTCGTGCTTTCATTTGTTTCTCGATATTTGGATACCACGATCAAACCCTCGCACTCGTTTTTTATATACTACATAACACACTGGGGATTTAACCTCAATTTTAGAGCATGCACGAAATTGAGGCTCTACTCTAGCCTTGCGCATGAAATTGAGGTTTGGCCTAAACCAAGATAGCCGCCAGCTCCCTGGACTGTGGGATTGGCAGGGAAATATCATCTGCATTAGATACATTGTACAAAAAACTCGAGATTAAATATTATAGTGATGTTCTGAGACTGGACAATATTCCACAAAAAACTTAGCTTTGCAGGACCCGTTTGTAACCTGAGAATGTAGTACGCATGGTCTTGAGCATAAACAATACATTCGCGGATGAATAATATATTTTAGTATATATAGGGTACAATGTATGCAGGAAAAGTTGTCATGAAACAGTTGAGTGAACCGTGTGCTTGAGAACGGATCACTGCAAACCTTACATTGACGACGAGGATTGAAGATTTCGGTGGCAGATTACAGTTTTAGTGCCAAGGATCACAAATTTATCAGCAAGTGGAGATATGGGAGGCGTTTTACCGGAAATGTGTTCGCACGCTCAGCGCATATTTTTATGTTAAAGGGAATGTTGCTTACGAAAGACAAGCGCTTCGCCAGTTAAAACAAGAACTGGGTGAAGATGTGGATGCATTTGTTCTTCGGTTAAAGAAACAAGCTAGAGACTGTGGTTATGCTCCTTGAAGAACTGGGCGCCGCAGTAAGGGATCAATTGCTTGAGAAAGTCTCTTCACAAGAGTTGCAAACAATATTGTTTGAAGTGCCGAACATTCAACATCAGGAAGCTGTCACAAAGGCCAGGGCATGGGAGATGGTAAGTTGTCAGGCAGTGAGCATTGCAGAATCAGTGGTTGGGCAAAAGTCAGGTGCCATAAATGCTCTCAAAGTGGAAGGGAACAGTAATTCTGGAGCTCGTGGAGGTCGTGGACCGCGTGGAGGGAAACATGCAAAAGGTGGTTCGCGATAGCAAGAAGCTAGTGGTTTGCAGTGTTACACGAGTGGACGTCTGGGAAACTTCGCGCTTGATAAAGAATGCCCAGCTCATTGAAAGAATTGTGAAATGTGTGGGAAGAAAGTGTTGCAGGATGAAGAAAAGTCTGTCAAGTTCAGCGCAAGGGTGATAATGTGTCTGAAAGGGATGATGATTCATTGTGTTCACGGTTTCCTCTGGAGGGCCTGGGAAGGAGAACATCTTACCAGTCAAGTTGGATGAAATTTCAGTGGAAATGTTTGTCGACTCAGGTGTCCAGTCAACGGTTTTGGGCAAGAAGCAGTTTGAGTTTTTGCATCAACAAGGACTGGAGGCTGGACTTGTACCAGACAATAGGAAGTTGCATGTCTATGGCAACAGCCTTTTGCCGGTTGTTGGGGTGTTTCATGCTGTGATTACATGCTACAGCGGTTGTGTGGATGAAGAAGTATTGGTCACTGAAGGAGATGGGCAATGTCTTTTAAATAAAGCGGCAAAGAGGTTGCAAGTTCTTAAAGTCGGTGGAATGTCAGAAGATGGAGTTCCTACTAACTCTGTAACCACCAGCATTCCTCATCAATTCCCCAAGGTTTTCAGCAGAATTGGCAAGCTTTCAGGGTATCAGCTGTCTTTGCATATCAACCCTACTGCCACACCTGTCGCACAGAAACCCTGGAAGATTCCTTTCCCACTGAAATATAAAGTGATGAAGAAGATTGACGAACTTCTCGTCCTGGATGTGATAGAGAAGGTAAATGGACCAACCACGTGGGTGAGTCCTGTTTTCGTGCCAAAACTGGGCAAAAATGACATAAGGCTTTTTGGGTCTTGTTGTAGGCTTCAGTTCACGGTTTTTACCTGACTTCGCTACCACAAGTAAGCCTTTACGAAAGCTTACCTGTCTAGGAACAAAGTGGCACTGGGGGCCAGAGGAAGATCTGGCATTTAATACACTGAAGAACCAGCTCATCGATGCATCATTGTTGGCATTCTTTGACAAAGATACGCCCACTGAGGTGGCGACGGATGCTAGTCCTGTGGGACTAGGGGCTGTTCTTGTTCAACAGCAAGGGGGTGTTAAACGAGCAGTGTGTTTTGCAAGTTGTATGTTGAATGATGTGGAATGGAGAGGAGATATAGCCAGGTGGAGAAAGAAGCCCTTGCTGTGGTATGAGCTTGTGGGAGATTTTATCTCTATTTGCACGGTTTGGAGACATTTGAACTGGTTATGGATTGCAAGGCTTTGGAGGCTATCTATAGTCCAAGATCGAAGATTGGTTCTTCTTCTGATGCCCAATCAGTTCACGGTGTGTTGCGTTTCGTCTGGTTAGAATATTGCTAATTGTCTAAGTCAACTGACCCAAATTTCAGCATCCTTGCATCATGGTCGTTTAGCAGACGAGTATGCTAGGATGGTTGCATACAATGCTACTCCACGTGCCTTGAAAACGTCAGAAATGGAGAAGGTGCGTGAGTGCTTGAGGTCTGGGGACTGGTCTTCTGCTCCTGCTGTTTACAAGATAATCTGAGATGAAATCACCGTTGTCAGGAAACTGGTGCTGAGGGGTAAACGCATTGTTGTGCCCACGCAGTTAAGAAGACAACTTCTAGAGTTGGCCCACGAGGGGCATCCCGGCATTGTGAACATGAAGGATCAAACAGGCGCTGAAATGATCAGAGACAGCAGTAAGTACTTACATTTACATCTGCCCATCTAGCTAGAAATTTCCTTCTGTCACTTTCAAACACTACCACAGCAAAGTACTGCTCAGCAACGTTCACTCGAATGTCCTCATTCACATTCTTAAAAATATTAACCACCTGGAACAGCATAATAAACAGCATTACTAGAAAGTACTGCTCATTTGGATGGTCACACTTTAGGGTTTCATCCACAGACTCAAAATTTAGAACCACCTTGCACAGCATAATAAACAGTACCACAGGAAAGTACTGCTCAGCAACGTTCACTCGAATGTCCTCATTCACATTCTTAAAAATATTAACCACCTCGAACAGCATAATAAACAGCACCACAAGAAAGTACTGCTCGTTTGAATGGTCACACTTTAGGGTTTCATCCACAAACTCAAAATTTAGAACCACCTTGCACAGCATAATAAACAGTACCACAGGAAAGTACTGCTTAGTAGCTTTTATTTGAATGGTCACACTTACGGATTTCATTCACAGAATCATCAAAAGATAGAACCACCTTACACAACATAATAAACAGTGCCATTGAAGAGTATTGCTCAATAGCTTTTATTCACATCTATAACATTCACAAGAGTATCTGCTCTAACCCACTAACCCCCTACATTGCATTTCTTCTCGTAGAAGCAGTTCCAGATTACTCCAAGCTAACTCTCACGCATGCAAAGAGATTTGAAATGGAGTCGCAGGTACGTATACATAACCTGTTCAACTTTAGAAGTCTTCATTGATCTTCACAAATATATGGGTAGCCGGTCTAGGGAAATTGGAAAACATCGGTTTAGTCCTTAGTAATATTCGTAAGACCTTGATTGATGCACTGCAATTGTTTTATTGTCGCGAAAACATAAGAAGTTTTGTTGGGATTACGAGGAAGTCTGGTTAACTATTTTTTTGCAGAACTTTAGAATAGTTTTGTGAACTTATCTCGTAAACATTTGCAGCACCCCAAAACGGTCACCTGACATACCAATTGGCGACGGCTTTGGAGGGAGGGGAGGATGGGGAGTTAGATGTAAGGGGTTGGGGGGGGGGAGGGTCGGTGGATCAAAACATTTAAGTGAGGGGAGGGTTGGTGGACATTTGTACATCGGTGATATGATTTTTGGTTTTGGGTTTTTGAGGGGGCCGGGGAAAGGGGAGGGATCTTTGGAAGTGTTTTGAGACAGAATTAAAGGAAATGATTAATGCATGGACAGCAACATAGACTGCTATCAACCAGGAGTGCTTTTGTATTATCAACTGTTTTGATTTGTTCTTCTGTCAACTCTGTTTATACCAATACTGCATATTTGGTGTTAAAATATCTTGAACAAGTGTCAGATTGTTTCCAAAATTGACAGGTTTCACATGGCAAATTATTTATTATACTAAAAATATGCTATTTTCCATTTATTAAGTGGAAAATGTTTTTTTAGTTTATTAGACATGCAACTTTAGTTTATTAAACAGAAAATTTCCATCTAATAAACGAATGTTTTGTGATCTATAACTGGACAGACACACGGCCAAATGGAATCTATTTGTTTTATACAATGAACAGAAAAGTAAAAAGAGTAAAATTACGAACTTTCCTCGTAGCGCTCGACTGTTCGAAGATTTGTTCCAGTTTAGGTATTTTTCAAGTCGCCAAGAATACTTTTCGTCTTGGTTTCCAACCTCGTTCCCAGGGTCTCTCATCTTCCCGCCCCCTGGAGCGAGAGAAGAGAGACCCTGGTCAACTCTGGTCACGTGCCTCTTGGACAATTATATTCCTAAGGAGGGGTCGACGGTGTTTGTAACTTTGTCTCATTTTCTTCACAGTGGCTCGTGCTGTGCGCGAGTCCGTTGATGTCCGGAAACGGTTCAATCAAACGATTCAAACAAAAGCGAATGAATTATGCGCAAGGATTAAAATGGTTATCGTTCAATAATTTTACAAGCGTATAATGAAATAATGAAATGTAAAGATCTTGTACATGTATAGACATTCAAACGGCTGGAACTGGTAAATGTTGAACAAAACAACATGCCTCACCTACGAAGAATAAAAGCTATCATTATCTTCTCTACCTCGTTTCCTGTTATAAAAGTGTAGAGTCGATCTGCATGTCAAAATATTTTTCCACTTCGCCATCGTCCGAGAACAGACGGCGACAACTTAATGTGCCTGTCGAATGAAGCTTGATCGCCTGCTAAATAGTATGTAGCGATAATTCATCTTAGTTCGGAACAATGCCATATAAAATCAAAAGCATTTTCTGCCGAGACCGAGCTTAGCGGCGGCGTCCAGTAATAAAATTGAACTGTAATTGTGTTGCGAGTCCAAAATTAGCTTTTAATACTGCCGACAAATCTTCAAGCGCCGTGATAATTCCCCAACTGTTAATTTACAGATCCTAAAGCAACTTGCACTCTCAAAACCAGTCGATGTGGATATGTTTTGAAGTCTGCAGATGACCGCCGCTTCACATTTATCGGAAGCCGCCAAACGCTTTTCGGATTTGTTTTGATTTGCAATGCTCTGCTAGAGCGAACAAATTTCACACTTTGCCGCCCCTCCCTCAAATCTTTTATCTGTTACATCCCAGATTTTGGGACGCACGTGACCAGAGTTGACCAGGGTCTCTCTTCTCTCGCTCCAGGGGGCGGGAAGATGAGAGACCCTGGGAACGAGGTTGCTTGGTTTCTTCTTTTTCTTGCTCGTAAACAGCTCCTGCTAAACATGTTTCGAGGCTTTCACTTGCCCAATCCAGAATAATCTCGCAAACATTTTCAAAACTGTGCGCCATGTTGGACAAAACAAAGCAAACAATTTTTCTATGACGTCAGCCGTGCATCTGTACTCTGATAGATCATAGGCAACGACCAATCACAGAGCGCGTAGTATTCAGTTTATTGTATAAATATATATATATATATATACACTCGTTTTCATAAAGGTTGACGTTTCAGAAATATACACCAAATTGAAGAAACGTCGTTGGGTGAAAAGCACAAACCATGAACGATGCGACCCAAAGGCTTACTGGGAAGTTGGAAAATTTAATCTTCGTCTGTCACAGAATACACATTATATTAACACAGCATGGATAAATCATGCTCTTAAATGTCTCAAACAAAGAAAACATTTTGATTATCAAGAAATAGAATATTACTAGCTTGCTAATGCTGCCTACCCAGAATCCCATTCAGTCTCATCGTTTATGGTTTATGCTTTTCACCCGACAAAGTTTCTTCAATTTGGTGTATATAACTACATATACCTTTTGTATTCCCATCTAATAGGTGACGTTTTTGATGGGAATACACAAGGTATATATAATAAATAGACAGTTAAAGTGAGAACAGAAATTTTCACAACAAAGATTATGAGGCTGAGGAACTTTTTCACTCATAATCTTTGTTGTGAAAATTTCTGTTCTCAATTTAACTGTCTATGTATATATTTCAGAAATCGCTATGAATCGCCTTCCTTACGAGAATGGGTTGGTGATCCAAAGATTATGAGGCAATTAGTTGTCCATATCTCCCTTCCCACACTAGTTTGTAATATATATATATAACCGTAAAACTTGTGAGGGGTCTCGCAAACAATGCAGATCCTAAACCAACGTAAAATGCTTGCTGGAGGATCACTAAAGCGATCGTGAACACTTGAAATAACGTAAATAAAAACGAAAATGTGAGGGTCAAGAGTCCAACTACAATGTAGCTTTGCTGGTTTATTTGCTTGACGTTTCGACCATAACGGTCTTCATCAGGAGCATCTGAGGTATATACTAACTGTTACAACATTTGAAATTTGAAAAGTAGACATTAGATGTGCATGTTGCAAAACATATGGTAGATTCACAGAAACAGTTAAAAGCACAACTACAGGAGAAACCTTCACTCCTACGCAACACACCACCTGTCAAACAAGCAACGTTATATACTTGATTCAATGCACAAAATGTGACAATCAGTATATAGGGGAAACAAAAAACCCCGTTCACCGCCGTACGAACCAACATTGTAGCGACATAAACGCAGGTCATAAGAACATTCCCACTGTCAGACACTTCAAAAACTGTGGGGTTAAACATTTAAAATTAACAGTCATTGAAAAAGTTAGAAATCCTAATCAAGACATTAGAAGAGCAAGAGAAAGTTATTGGATTTCTAAATTCAAGCCTTCTATAAATAGCCTAGTTCAATTCACGTGATATATTGTTTTGTTTAGTTTAGTTTAGTTTAGTTTAGTTTAGCTTTATAGCTTCATATCTGATTATTACGTCAGCATGTCACGTGTGTTCTTTCCGTTGAACTTTTCAAATTTCTAATGTTGTAACAGTTAGTATATACCTCAGATGCTCCTGATGAAGACCGTTATGGTCGAAACGTCGAGCGAATAAACCAACAAAGCTACATTGGAGTTGGACTCTTGACCCTCACATTTTCCTTATATATATATATATATATATATATATATATATATATATATATATATATATATATATATATATATATATATATATATATATATATATATATATATATATATATATATATATATATATATATATATATATAGATTTGTAGAGATGGATTACTTGGTCGAAGACATTTATTCACTGCTACTCAGAGTTTCATGCTTCTTACGAAGCAATCATCAGGCAACTGCCTACAATAACGGATACATAGAATACATACAAAATTTGAAATTACAGAGCAATACCTAATGGCGTGACGTGCGGAGATATGATTGGTTAACTAAACGAATACAGTTTTCAACAGGAATTTCTTAGAATGTCTACAAGTAGATAGGGGTTCGCTTCTATTGTTCAGTGTTGACATTTCGGGTCTGCATATGATGAAATATTTTTCCCATAAACATAAATTACAACGCTTGTTTACATTTGAATACGATCTTGCTTGTTTAATCTTACGCCATTTGATGTTGTAAATGACGTCTCCTCCAGATGTATTTGCTTAATTCTGTTGCATGCTTGTATTTTTCATTTCTAAATGAGCATACATGATTTCTGTATCTTAATTTAAACGCTGTGTCACAAAGTCCGACGTATGTCTCTTTGGAGGATGATGTTGTGACTTCAGCTTGGTAAATGATGTTTGTGTCGTTGCATTTTCCGTTCATGGGGCACGTGCTTGGGTTCCGGCAGTTACAATTATTATCTTGGGTGAGATCAGACTTATTAATTTGTGATTTGTTGTGGTTGGATATAATCGATTTTATATTATTCATGCAGCTGTAGCTCAATTTCAGCGTATTCCGGTTGAAAATCTTGTGGAGTGGGTTTGATTTGGGGAAATGTTGATCAACGAAAGAAAGGAAGCACTTTCCTACGTTTGTTTTGACGTTCATGCTGTAGGGTGGATTGTACCAAAGAATTTTCCTTGGACGGTTCATTCGTGATTGTTGTGACTCGTTGCGTGACTCTTTGTGTATATATATATATATATATATATATATATATATATATATATATATATATATATATATATATATATATATATATATATATATATATATATATATATAATTATAATGTAAAAGCTAGGTTATTTGAACATTTACTGCAACTCTGAGTGTCATGCTTCGTGTGAAGCAATCATCAGGCGACTAATTATTGCTCTAGTTGTGCTATCGAGCACTTTATAGGAGATGATTTCAATCCACTCAGTTTTGCTATATATATATTTATATAGATACATCGTTGTCATAGAAAAATGAAAAAAGAAAAAGGAAAAATGAAAAAAGCCAAATATGAATTAATTAGCTTAATCATCATAGCGACACGCGGCACGATTAAGCGTGCAGCGGCTATTGTTAATTTTTAATTAAGCGTGCAGCGGCTATTGTTATTTGAAATTTACCTAGGTAAAAGTTGAAATCATATTTTAACCGCCCATGTTGGAAATATGTTGCTACCCGGTTGATGTCATTCAGTCTGGGAATAACTGTTGCATGTGTACAGTTGCACTACGACTGAAAACCTGATCTTAAACATAGTTTTTGTGCACGCATAGAGAATTATTAAAATCCGGCAAGAATGTACTTTGTATGTCTAATTAATTCCTATTGGCCTTTTTTTCATTTTTTGTTTTTACATTTTTCATTTTTTGTTTTTACATTTTTCATTTTTCTATGACAACGTTATTGCAATTAGGTGTATATATATATATATATATATATATATATATTTGTAGGATGTATACTTTAGATTTTTGAACTGATTTTTCCTTCTAACGTCACGTGCAAACACTCTATAGCTGAATTCCAACTTTTCATATTGTCATCCTTTTAGTCAACTGTGCACCAGGTTACTATGGAATGGAAAATCAAAGCTGTTTGCCGTGTCCTGCTGGTACGTACCAACCTGATGAAGGAAGCACAGCATGTCTCAACTGAGTGCCCATACCGACGTTCAATTACAGAACCTGGAGCATTTCGAGAATCCCAGTGTATCGATATATGTAAGTCTGAAGGAGTTTCAAAGTGCATCAAAAATGAGAATTAATGTCGGTCAACTTCGTTTCTGGAGTCCGGCATCTAAGTGTATCAGTTACTCGACAGGTTATTAACCAGTTGTCAAGGTAGTTAATCCAAGTGTTTCTACAGTCCACCTTATTTAACATCGTTAATAGTTACAATCCCAAAAATTCTTTTTCGATGGGCTCTTGTCAACTAATCAATATTTTTTTGTCCTTTAAGCCATACCATGCAAGCCTCCCAACACCACCACTAAACATATCCAAGCCCCAAAGGAAAACAAACAACGATACAAAACCGGTGAACGCATTGAATTACGCTGTGCAGTGGGATACAAAGGAGTAGGAAATGGCACTCGAGTGTGCAACGAAGGGAACTGGACAACAACCAACTTTTATTGCAAAAGTAAGTGGCAACTCTTGAGTGCCAATGTACAGGGCACGGACATGTGATTTCGGGATGAATTATTTTATTAGGATGGAGAGGCCGAAAAACCCTAACAAATGTTTTAACGGGCCTGGTGTTCATCTAAAGAAAAACATTTTGCAGTTTTTCTGCTGTAATTTTGTTTTAAAATTTCCGGAAAACTGGCGTCAACTTGTTGAAAAAAATATAGGCTCGATCCCTTTGGGGGGCATGTGTCTACTGCACGCTGCTAAATGTTTGGCACAGGTAATTCAACCTTTATTCTTTTGAAATTTTGAAATTGTTCCAGCTGTCATTCTGGTGTTGGCAGTTCTAGATCTATTGTTAACAATCTTCCGGTTAATAAAAATCCTGTGACACCGTCGATAGCATAGTGTTTACGCACGCATGCGCAGTAGACACAAAAATCTTCACCTCTGAAACATTCTGTAATTTTGAAAGCACTGTCTTTCATTTGCATGGAAAAACAGATGGGAATTTTCCGCCAAATGGAACAGTGCAGCGTTCCACGATCAAAATGGGACGGGAAGAGTGGGTGTCAGTGCTTGCCATTTGCATGAAAAAACCGGTGACAATTTTCTGCCAAATGCAAGTACAAAGGACGCTTTATGTTTGCACAATAAAAAATGTATTTCATGCGTGGCACAAGTGCGACGAAGAAAATTGTTTAGCCATATTTTTATCATTTCCGTTCTGGTAAAACAAGAAAAGTTAAAGGAATAGCTCCTAAGGTATTTCTTTATTCCCGACAAATTCTCAGTGGCAAGGACCCTTCCATTCATTTAATTTCCCACCGTACGCGTAAAGACCAGTTTTTCTATATATACTTTAAAAAAAACGCTCAAGGTATTAAACGTTTAAATCCAGTGAATGACTTGGAAGCGCAGCGCCTCGCTTTTAAATTTTTCATTCAAGATTAAAGAAATCAAGATAAAAATGAGCGAGAAACACCTTTCACATGAGCTACGCGAAGAGTTTTTCGATCGTATACATGAGGACTATAACAGTTCATGAAAATATATTTCCATAATCAATAACTTTGGGACAAACGTTTTAAAGGATGGCAAAATCTAACAAATGCTAACAAGTTATTCTTCTGCTTTTCTCTTATATGGACGTTTATGTAATGTTTCTGACTGTTTTTACGCAGAGACTTGCTTTCCACCCTGGACTGAGTTTAGAAAACGTTGTTATAAGGCAATAAATATGCCCTCATACAGATGGAAGGACGCATCTGCAAGATGCCTGTCACAGCAGTCGCATATGGTGACGATATCTTCAGAGGAAGAAAACGATTTTGTTGCCCAGCTTGCCAAGGTATTCATTTGTGATTGCAAATCTTTTCCAAACCAATATTGAGTAAGTTTTACACCCAAACCAATGTTTTCACTACTACATGTCTTAGCTCGCGAACATAAGTGCAGCAAAAGGAGAACGTGCGAAAACGAATTCTGCCTTTTGTAACAAGTCTAACAACGTACCACCCGGCGTTGAGCAAATGGCATTTAATTCAGAACCAACCATTGCCAAGAGAAATATACAAAGAGCCTCCCCATATCTCAAACAAAAAAGGAAAATCCTTGTGGGGATATACTTGTTAAGACAAAACTCTAAAGGTCACGTTCCACGCTATCACGAACTTATGAGTCGTGTCTGGCCTGTCAACACCTCTTTTCATGCAAATCAATGACTAATCAATGTCATCAATGACTAATCAGTGACATCAATGACTAATCAATGACCAAAAATTTTGTGGGTCATTGATTAGTCATTGAGTACTCATTGAGTATTGGCAATACTCGATGTGTAATCAATTGATTACTCATTCTATGATTGATTACCCATTGCTTACTCATTGATTACATTGATGTCATTGATTAGTTAAACCTGGGAATAAAGATTGTTTACTTGTCGCTTCGTTTCTACTCTCTTGGAGGTTTAGCTAATTCGTTCTGCATAAAAGAAATGGCGGAAAGTTTAAAAGCCTGCTAGGCAGTTGCTAGAAGTGTTAGTTTTCATTGTAGACCATATCTCCATTTCTGCCTTGTTTTTGCTTCTGCTCGTTACCTACATCAAATGGTGATTCATTTACATATTAAAGAATCTGACCCACCCAGTTTGCATTGCGCGCCTACGTTGGTTCATCCGCCATTTTCAGGGCCCCCGAAAGTCCATACTGTATTGTAGATGAGAAATTCACTCGTGCAAGAGGTGATATGCTTGCCAGAATATGGAATAGAGCCGTATCATAACAGTAAGAGAAGCGCGCAATGCAAACTGGGTGGGTCAGACTCTTTCACCCTTTCACTCCCAGAGTCAATTATGAAAACATGTAGTCCAGTTCTAACTTTTTAGTCTGTCAACGAAATCCTATGGCCGTGTGACCATTCAGATAAAACCTCTTCGGCAGTCCTTTTACATGGTCATTTTTTTTTTTTTTTAATATTTTACAAAATGAAATTTGTATGTTTCTTGAATTTTGATCCTTGGCACTCTTTGGAGTTAAAGGGTTAACTGAGCGAAAATTAGTTCTCACCTGGTTATCCCCCTTCATACGCAACTACGGAGCAAATAGACAGGCCGTTTTCCACTCTAGACCTATACTCGTCTTCACTCTTCTCGTTTCTTTCTTACTCAACACAGTTACATAGGGACGAGTGTATCACCTGGCTTCATAGTATGAATTTATCGAACTGCGTATAACCACTGTTTTTTAGGTTTATCTCACAAAAAACAACCTGACGCAAGTGCAGATGTGGCTAGGGCTGAGAAAAATGTACACCAAAGGTCAATTTAAATGGGTGGATGGAAGCTCCTTTAAAAATGGCTACACCAACTGGTCTCCGGGAGAACCCAATGGCGTCCTGGGACGCGAATTGTGCACCGAGATGCTAGTGACTGGCAAATTTGGCGTTCTGAAGAAATGGAATGATGTCAGATGTGATACCACGAGTTACAAGTCCATGACTGTTTGTGAGAAACCCTTACGAGAGGGTGACTAAAACGAAGCTGGCAAACCGAATAGTTTTCGTTTTCCCGAACACTTCATAGATTTATAAAGCGACTTTTCTGTTACCGTAATCATGTTAAGCACTATAAAAACTTTTAATTTTTAGCAAGCGTTCCGTAACTGCGCTTTTATGTTTTCAAAGGAGCAATTGGTTTGTTTCTTGTCGAAAACCTAAATTATTGTCATAGAAAATTTCTGAGCACATTTAACACGCTTAGGCGGTTGACCTCTACCTTGAGTAATAGAAGCCTGGGTCTTCGACGTACAGTATCGATATCGCGACAAATTTCCAGTATCGTACAGTTAGTTTCGAGTATCGGGCTTCGGATATCGTAAGTTTCTGGTTTCGTAGTTTCGTTTTGGGGAATCGCCCATCCTTAAAACATGGCCAAGCTTTGCCACGAACCAGTCAGAATAACATGTTGTTTTCACAATGCTTCGCGCTGAGAAAACGCAGACTAAACAGTGAGAGAGGCGTTTCCTACACAATTGCGCATGGCTCTTTCCAGCTTGATTATACACTCCAAAATTAACCTGGTTACTAGGAATACTATATATACTGTATGTGTACTGCATGCGTCTCTCGCATTTTTCTATTTTTGTTCGACTTAAACAAATATAATACAACAAAAGATTAAACGCATAGTTAAGGTAAATACAATGTTACCTCAGAGAATTTGCAAAAGTGTTCGGGAGTTCACCCAGCCTAAACAAAGTATACCGCGTAACTTAATAGCAGTGGATCGATCTCAGTAGTTGTGTATAATGTTTTGATTCATGATATGATTACACGATATTAAGACTCTTATATCTGTGGGTTTCCACGACTTGGTTCGAGGCCTAGTCGGCTCTTCCGCCGTCGTGTTGTTTCCTTAGACAAGAAACTTTGCTCCACATTGTCTCTCTCCACCCTGGTGTGTAAATGGGTACCGGCGACAAAATGCTGGGAGTAACCCTGCGATTTATTTATTTAGCATCCCATCCAGGGGATAGTTGCTTTACGCTACATGACTATGTCAGCCACCAGTGGCTTGTATGCAACTTCATCTTACCTTTTTTCTTAATTTTACGTGAGGTTCATTAAAATAGCTTTAAAACTATTTTTTTAAAAAATCAGTTCGTAGCTGGCATTGCATGAGTAAGTATAAAACCGGTATTTCGAATCCGGTTAGAGTTCAGTTGCTGCAAAAAAAGTACTATAGAATGGTAAATTTCCTCAGTTCAATCTAGCTAGTATAAAGTATTTGATTTGCATGAGAAAAGTGTAATAATCCGTTTTTGATTGTTTCTGGATACACGGTAGGTACAGGAAAGTCAGGTAGTGACACTGATCAATACTTTGTGTTCTATTTTTTTTTTCTTTTTGCATAATAAGAAATCATTTGTAATTAATGCTGTTTAATAGATAAATAAAAAGTTATCGGATCCACTAAATGAATGAATGATCAATGTTTTTTTTAATCAATTCAGTAACTGATTGATTGATTAATTAATTGATTAGTCAATTGATTGATTGACAGACAACCAACTGACTGATTGATTGACTGACGGATTGACTCATTAAGTCATTGACGGATCATGACTGACACCCATGCCACACTGACCCAATCGATCACTCCCACACTAAGTTGCTTACTAGGTTTGGTCAATCGATCACTAAGTCAGTTGATTATTTATTTATTTATTTATTTATTTATTTATTTACTTATTTATTCGAACACTAAAATCGGTAAACGGAGACGTCCCAAAATGGTTACACTGACACACCGTGAAAAAGGTGACTTCCCTTCGGAAGGTGATGTTACACGAGACGATTTTCAACGCAACATTGTTGTCCGCACGCGTTAAAGTTTTTGAAGCTGATTAAAAAAACTCACAACGCAAAAATTGCGAAGAAAATCGTCCGCGCACCCATGTTACACGGCATCAACTTTTAAGTTGCGCTAAAAATCGTCGTTGCGCCCCGTCAGTAACATCACCTTAATGTCGCATGGATAGCTCCGATGGTAGAGCACCTGTCCGCAGAGTGGGAGGTTTCGCTCGGGCTCAAATCATGACCGGTCCAACATCCAGGATGTCTCAATTCAGATGATCGCGTCATTGGACGGTGACGTCAGGCCACTGGCCTTGTATCCCACTCGTTCTCCTTCTAAGTCACATGAGAGGTTAGATAATCTACACAACGGTTCCAAAACAGTAGGACAGAGAGGCTATATGTGTAAATTGCCTGTATGTTATTGGCATTTTACGTTATAGTTTCAAAATGTTTTAGACGAAAAGACAAAAGATTTGCAGCTTTTTGGATCACTCTCAGAGCCACTTACTATTTGTTTTTTGCATTGTACTGGACTAATCGTCTCTGGAGGTTACATATCGAAATTCAACAGCACGAAACAAGCAATTTCGGTTTGATTACTGAAGCTCATAAAGGCCTGACTAAACTAGGAAACATTGTTGCGGAAACATTGTTTCCTGTAATGTTTCCGGGTGGCTAAATTAGCGGGAAGCAAACAAAATGTTTTGCTACCCCGGTGGCTAAACGAGGAAACATTGTTTCGGAAACAAAAGGTCACGCATGCGCATTGTTGTACGCTCGCCGGTTCGCTCGCCGTTGCTAGGAAACATTTTTAATGAGCAGCACTGGAAACTAGTCAACATTGCTTTCATGGTGGCTAAAATGGGAAACATATGTTTCGGTAGCAAAATTTGTGTCCGGGAAGCAAAAATATTTTTGACCTGAGGCAAAAACATTTTCTTGTTTCCGAGCTGCAAAATTTGTTTCCGCAACATGTTTCTAGCGCGGCTAAACTGGGAAACATTTGCCTCCGCAACAATCTTTTCTAGGTTAGCCGGGCCTTAAGAAAAGAAAGAAGAAACTATTGAACCACTATTGTTCCACGTCCACGGTCTTCCTAGGCCCCTGTCTCTTCCCAGTCTCTCCTTTTGAGTAATCTAATCAGTGGTACCTTTTATCCCAAGAGGATCCAAGAGTTGGAGGATAGAGTATTCAGGTGTTATTAATACAAACTTCAGTGAAATGATCAATTTTATCTTCACGCGAAGTGGTTAGCTATCATGTTTGCCCCTATAAATGTCATACAAGTTAAAAGGTGTTGGTCTACAATCGAAAGATCTTCGGATATTCCTCGGTAATCTTCGAACATCTTTGTCAATCTTGGAAATTTTCGGAAAAAATGATCGGAAATGTTCATTCAACCTTCGGACAGGACGGGGAAATTTTTCTAAAATCCTCGGAAATCTTCGGACAATCTTCGAAATATTGCTTAAAACTTCGTAATTAGTGCCGTCTATATAATTAACAAAATATTACATGGCTGTTTCGTGTTGACTCGATGAATACTCGAAGAAAAACTGAATAATTGAAAGTGAAGACACTCAGATCTGAGTCAAACAAGATAAATAAGGTCGTAACATTTCCGCTTTCAAGTTAACCCCCAAAACCTAAAGACTCAGAAAACCAGTTATTTCAGTGAAACACCTTTATTCAACAGGACAGGATGAATTTTTCAGCCATTTTTTTTTCCTCTGAGAGGTTAACATCTAACAAGTGATCTATTAAATTCTAAACATTTAAACTTCCATCAGTTCTGTCAAGAGAAAATAATCTCTTGGTTCTGTCCATCAGTTGAGTAGTCTGGGTCACACCTCTCTTAAACCTGAAATAGATAATATATTATTGTTAGTTTGTTTTCATCAGTTTTCATTACAGCTAAATTGGAATTGGAATCCTATGCATCCATAAGGGCGGTGGTAAAGTGGTTAGCCTGTGCGGTGGTGTAGTGGTTGATCTGTGTGGTGGTGTAGTGGTTAGCGCTTTGGCTTCAGATCGAAAAGTCGGTAGTTCAAGACCTGGTCTCTGCCATCGTGTTGTTTCCTTAGACAAGAAACTTTGCTCCACATTGTCTCTCTCCAACAAGGTGTATAAATGGGTACCGGCGACAAAATGCTTGGGATACGTAACCCTGCGATGGACTAGCATTCCCTCCTGGGGGAGGGGAGGGGGGAGCGGTAATACTCCTAGTTGCTTCATGATACAGAAAGCGACAAACTCCGGACGAGTGGGTCACCTGTGGCTCTTGTACGACTTTACATAGTGGGTCATCTGTGGCTCTTGTACGACTTTGCATCCAAATATTAAAATGTAAAGCGGTCGGTCGGTAATTTTACCGTGGTGTCAGTCTTACACCAGTACAGTGGTTGCTATTTTTTTTACTTTAATCTCAACCGACTAAATCAAGAGCTCAGCCGGCATAAATGTCGACCAGCGCCGTTTGCGAAGGGTCGAAGGAACAAAGTCTCACAAATCTTTGACAAATTTTCTTTGCCGATGCATGTGGGCTAAACGAACAAATTTCAAACTAGAAAAATTTGTTTAACGAAGAAAAACTAGCATAACAGTTTCAGAATGACAGTGTGTCACATTTCACATTTTTATGTTGGCAAATAATTAATTTTGTCATCTTCGAGCTGCCTCGTCCGCAGGCCCCGCAGGGTGTGTGGGGCGTCAAAGGAAGGATGCAAAACCGAGTTCAGTGCAGTGCGCTCCCTCGGTGTCATAAGAATAGTGCAGGAGGTTTGAGAAAGTGGAATGTACTCTACGTTATACTGTCAGGACGATATCAAGCCAACTTGAGTGATAAGAATTAATTTTCTGATGCTAAGAAAGTTTTGTATGTGAAGAAGGCAACATTGCCGAAACGTCGTTAGTATAATTATGAACAGCGTCGAAATTCACATATAGTTTCCATTTTAGTACGACATCGAGGATCAAAACAGTTTATTGATGTTGAAAAGGTAAAATACGAAATAAAAAACAGGCGCGTGTTGGAGGAAATAACCGTACGCTCCGGTTTATTAAAAAATAAATCATTGTTTTCTCTTTTATTTGCCACAAATTGAACTTTAAAATCACTATACTCCTGTAATTTTGTTTACACCGGATATATTGATATATTTCCTTTTCAGTTAGCTTTTGCAATTGATCTCATTACGGGCAGGCTTCCGTCCGAGAATAAATATTAAGTGTTTCATGCTATTTGTTTCCAAGAGAAGTAACATTTCTACAATTTAAGCCTTTGTTTTGCAAAGCGAAATATTGGGCACTATTATATTCCACTTTTATTTTATTTTATTTTATTTTATTTTATTTGCTTCTGCTTCTGCTTCTGTTTTTATGCCGTAAGGATCAGTTTGCCGTTTCTTTTGTTTCACTTCAATGAACCACACCCGATTCGAATGGTACAGCATAACCTGGATTTCATTTTCACGTGATCATCTCCCGTAAGGGGCCGAGAAGGTTTCTTTTAAAAATCACTATTTTATTGAACATACACTGAGCATAAGGGCCAAACTTTAATGTTCATTCTTTTTCACTCTGGGATCAAATCTTCGAAGCAAGTTTGGAGTAGCCCATCGCCAGTAAATTTCTTCTACTTAGCTTTTCTTTCCTGTTGTACTGATTGTTATTCTCTGCAAGATAGTTGTAACTTTTAAATCTGTCGGAAAATTTAAATACAAGCTACTGAACAATACTTTTTCCTGTAGTATTGTTTATGCTGTAAAAGGTGGTTATAAACAGACTGACCCAGACAGTGACCTACTGATTGAAATCTTCAATGAAGTGAGACCATTCAACTGATCGGAATGCTGTTGCCAGGGATGTACTTTCCTTTCATTAGTGCAGTTTATTGTTCTTTAGCTACGCCCTCAGTATATATATTTCTAAATCTTGCGTTCTAACCTGAAAACTAAAAACATAGCCACATTTACTGCATGATACCTTTCGACGTTTTTTCTTTTTATCGACGATTGCGAATAATTTGGTTGTTGTCCTCTGGTTTCATTCCCAGGACTGCTCCCAAAGTTGTCATTTGTTCTGTAGGCTCTTCGTCAAAACTCCGTTTGTCTTCCAGATCAGCCTCATAGCCTGGCATCTTATAGTACTTTGGAACATCTCTCAGACCTCTCTCATCCTCACTGTTTGCTCCACTGTAAGGCTTGCCGCGGTAAGGATTCTTTTCAATGTAAGTTCCATGATTCCACTCAATACGAGTGCCAACCAAAATGATACAAACGGTGGCTGCAGAGAGGAGAAAGTGTTGTGAGGACATCATAATGGCGAGCTTCGAAGCAGTCTAGTTTCAGAAGTACAACTTCCAAGTGAGTTCTTCGTTGTGACTTGAATTTAATTTCAAATCAGTTCCTCTTTTCATTAGTCATGATTAGTTTCACGCCAAGCTATAATTTTTTTGAAATAAGATAATTTTTAAAACCTTATACAGGATTTTCCAAAGCCGATTATTTATATAAATTATATTAACTGTGTAAGAGATCGAACTGCGACTTGTTGTCTTTTAAGTATTCAGTTTGTCGTTGCAAGGGACCTCAGCTTAAATTTTTTTGGAAGCAACTTTCATAACTAATTCGTCTGTTAAGATTAAGTGACCTTGAAGTAATCTCAAAGTCGGAAATTTGCTAATTTTTGGAGGATTTCAAATTATGAAGAGAGACCATACATCGATTCGACAGCTGTTAACAAGAAATTTGTACGCTGAAAAGGACCTCCGAGCAATTTGTCAATTAAATCGATTTATAACTTTGTTAAAATAATATATCTCAGGAAATTACTATTATTGATCCGTCCTTTGCGCGACCTTGGGTCTTTTTTCAATATACTGGTCTCCCGACTGGTCTAACCGGTCGAAAAACAGTCATTATCTCCCACACTGTCTGGAGGTCAAGTATTATTAGAATACTCGGCAGTTCAAGCTGCCAACAGATGAACATTAAAAACTCTAATCAATATGTGTTAATATGAACGACAACTCTAAACCCTAACAGTAAGGTTAACTACGACGGTCTCTCATTTCTCTCAGTGATAGTCGAGCGGGTGATCACGCGAGGAGCGTGATAATCGCCTCGCGGTCGTTACATCTCCAGGCGTGCTTGCGTGCTTGCGTGCTTGCGTGCTTGCGTGCTTGCGTGCTTGCGTGCGCGGATTTCGCTGTTTGGGCAATAGAGTCGTTTCTTTCATCAGCTGTCTCATGGAAAGGTTATCAAAAAAAAAAAAAAAAAAAAAATGAGGTAAAGCGATCCATCTCGCTTACAATTGTCAGCTCCAAACATTTAACATACGATGGTGATGATGACAAATAAGAAAAGATGGCAATTATTTTTATTTTCTGCTATGGCAGGAGTAATAAGCTCCTGGCTATGGTGATGATTTTAAACACAAAGGTAACTGTGCGGTTTACTTTGAATTAATAAAATGTATAAAACCAAGCCGTCAAAACAGCCTAAAATATGGAGAGTCTCCATTCTATTGGTTTTTAAATTTACAATGACTACGACGGACACTACGCATGATTAATTCAGTTGAAAGACGGAAATTTGTTTGAAAAGAAATGTGTTGCAGACACACCCTGGATCCAGAAGTCCGTTCTCTGAATATCATGAGTGAAATTAACCGCATAAACGGTTAGAAGAAGCCGCGAGACGGACCTCTGGTCACTCGAATATGCAACCTCATTTCCATGCGAGGTTCTAGTTCAGAATCTGAACTTGGTCGCTGATTGGTTACTCCTACTTGTTTCCAGACTCTACCGGGAGTTAATGATGCAACAGCAACTTCGATTGGCTGGACCAAAACAATTCGCAACAGGCGCGTGAAAAACCGGTTCCCCAAAGTGAGAGATTGCGGCTTTTTGCGATCTTTAAGAAACGCTGTGGATTACTCTTTAGTATCCAAATTTTCAAAATATCAGAGAACTAAAGCCAGTTCAGAAAGAAGCGCTGTTGAAATTTATTCAGCGCAAGGATGTCTTGAAAGGAGGTGTTGACAGGCCAGACACGACTTATTAATTCGTGTTATCGTGGAGTGTGACCTTTAGAGTTTTGTTTGAACGAGGAAAATTTTTATCTCTATTTAATTTTTATCTCTAGCACGGAGGCGTTCTTTGGAGTTGCAGGTATTCTCGCTGAACGATTTCGCTGACCACTGGTAGGTGACAGGAAGAGAAATAGGTGTACTGGATTAATTGCGTGCGGATATCAAGGATTCTTTGTTTGTTAAATCTCTCGCCTTTGAAAACGGTTGTATCCAGAAAGTTTACTTCTTTGTCTGAGATTAATGTTTGTTTGCAAGACCAATTTATCTCCTTTTTCTCGACACTCTACAGTGAAAAAATGTCATCGCTGTATCTTTTCCACTGGAGTGGATTTGATTTAATTTCTGTCTCGACCGCGTTTTAAACATGTCAGCTGTCAGATTTAATGTAAACAAACAGACACGCGTTGGTCCCCAAGGTTTAAAACCGGTTTAGTGAGATATCCGATCCACAAATCGCATGGAAATGAGGTTGTGTACTCGAGTGCTCAGAGGTTTTTATTTTTTCTCGGCGCGTTGCGCCTCGTTGTCGCGGCTTCGCCGCTCAAACTCGCCGTTTTCACCAAAAAATAAAAACCTCTGGCACCCAGGGTATTGCAGACAGTGAAAAGTGACCAAAGATGACTTCGAAGAACTAAGATTTCCTTTTTGACAAATTCAGTAAAGTTAACAGTTTTTACGTTAATTATGGCATCCGAGATAAAAAAAAAGAAACAGTCTCCCAGAACTGCGCGACGTTTGTATTTCCATCAAGCGGTTTATGTTTTAGTATATAGTTTTCTTTACAAATATCCTCTCCGCATGCAGCAATATACTGCTTTAAAGCGATCATTTTCTACGAAAGGAAACGCTATACAATGCTAACCTCTAGAATGATGACTTACAGAAATTAATGAAAAATTGATGAACTTGGGCTCCAGATAAATAAATAATCGTAGACTGCGCACAAACATCGCTAATTTCCTTTGCTTCATGAAATACTCGTCTGCGCGCGGGCTCAGCTAGAATAATTGCAGGGAATCTATTGTCATTGAAGTCATGCTTTTGCCCCAAAGGTCGTGTATCGAGTAGTTATCGGAAACAAATTGATGAAAGGAAACGGAAATGCTAACAATACTGAATATATCGAGTTCATTATCAAGTCCCGAACAAGAGAATTTTAAAAGGACCACATTTTCAAATTCCCGGCAAGATGTATCGAACTGAACAGTTGGATAGTGATCCGGGAAACTGCAGAAAGAAAGAAAAGTAATAATGGTGAAAAAACTGAAGGTATCGCTCAACGCGTGCGACAGGAACAAATTCATGTAAACTTTGTCTCTCTCTCTCTCTTGATCACTCAGCACTTTAAATTAGGTTATTACATTTGATTTGTATTCAAGCTTCGACTGGACTGTTTGAAAATCCGGAATAGCGTCTCATGAATACCCTAATCGAGAATAATTGACTCAAATAGCGGTTGAATTAGAAATACTTGTTAAAAGTTCTGAATGCTCGACACTTGTATGACACCCACGCACCCACGCACCCACGCACCCACGCACCTATTTTTTGGAGGCGCAAAGACTGATGAAAAACCTCGTGGTCGATGAATGTAACTTTTCTTATTCTTGTTCGAAATGTTGAGTTTTCCCGTTATAATCGTGAGTGTACTGTTTATAATACAGCGTCCTAATCTGTGTTTCCCCTTTTGAACAATACTGGGCAGTACTGGTTAATACTTTTTCTTCATTTCGGTACCATCAGACGTACTTTTACGATCGAGATACCCTTTGGGTACTTTTGTGAAGGTTTTAGAAACCAGTGAGGAAGATTAGTTCGAAAGCCTGTATTAAATGGACATGAGAGATGCGCCGAAATAACGTGAATTTTACTTATTAAATTCGATTCCATGTTGAATCGCCAAATGCCACCAAATACACCTAATTCAATAAAGGTTGCTTTGGTCATTGGTAATTGGGCATACGGAACACAATGCAATGCTTTGCTTGAGTGACCGCCAAACAATAGCTTCCCAATGCCCAATTACCAATGACCAAAGCAACCTTTATTGAATTAGGTGTATACAAAACAGAAGTAGTGGTTTGGAAAAAAAAAACGGTGGAGAATTACAAGGATGAAAGTGGACAGGAAGTGGACTACAGTTCATCAAATTTGCAACCGCGTCCCCAAGGCCTTTTTCTGCTTTTTAAAAGTCTGGTCGGGCGTAGAAGCCTCTGGCTGCCAAAATACTTCAAGAATCGTGGAGTCAGGAGTTTTGTCACGTGACAGACGATGAAATGGGCTTTTCGGATGTTCTGTTCTGCGATTGACAGCCGTGATTGACAGCTGTGATTGACAGCCGTGTTTGTTTTATGGCAATCTGAGACCGTTGATCAAACGAAACAAAGACATTTCATCACGTCAGTTACGCGACAAAATGCTCCAATTTTTGGAGTATTTTCGCGGCAGGGGCTTCTCCACCCGGCCCACTAATTTGAAATCGGAGAAGACCCTGGTACGAGATTGGCAAGTTTTGATTTCGTGACAGGCGGTCAAGATGGATGCCATTGTATTCTCGTGGAATTTCAGTTGTGATTTTTAGCCATTATTTTTTGCGTTCATCACTTTTGGCGATTCTTCTTCCTATTTCAAGATAATATAAAAGCCGCAAGCTCCTGGTCATGAAAAAACTGCATTTCAGCTGGAACAGACTACTTTAGAACACTTTTATGGAATTATCTCCAACAATCCAAAAGATCTGAAAGATGACTCATTTGCTTCATAGTTTGATGTTATGCGGGTGAACTGTTGATCACTGTTTTGATTATTTTTGGGAGTGTTTGAGGGAAAAGGGGGCTATTTGTGAACATATAAATGATTTTTAAAAGTACATTTTACTAAAGTTCGACTAAACAAATATCATTGCGTGAGAATTTAAGTTTCCTCTTTTTTTAAATCCGTTCATGATCAGAAGATCACAAATTACCACATATTATCATGACAGACAAAAGAGCTATTTCGGCTGTTTACTCAACCAAGGATTGAATGGACACATGGGAAAAATAAGTAGAGTTCTTTCTTTGTCATAGTATAGACTACTTGACTGGTGTCTTGGGTCGTGACCGTTGCTTGAAAAAAGAAAACATTTTGATAGGAAGGTAAGCCTTGTGCAACCACTGAGTTCCTTCTTTCTTAATATCAAAGGTAGGCTTTGAATATTTATTAAGAACTTCAAGACGTATTAATTTTACTGATACTATATTACATTTTCTGCAATCCACATCCAATACAAAAATTGATGATTTCCCTTCACATTCGACACCCATCAAGACCGTTTTGACTCGTATCTCTTGAAAGATCACGCGATATATAGTTTGTACTTGAGTTGCGGAGTGTCATAAAGACCAACTAGGAATCCGGAAATAAGGTCGCATTTTCCACTATACCATGCAATTCTTTTGCTATTCAATTTAGAATATAATCGAACATTCTTTGGAACAAGGAGATCAATTTTATTTTAGAGGACTAAAGTCTACAAACGGAATTACCGTATCAAATGTAAACAAAACTCGTCGACTGTTTGCTAACAGATCCCATTACCTACTTCTGTTTATTTCTTTTGTGGACGCCGCCTCATTACACACGCAACACGCAATTCGTTATTACATGAACTGATTATTTTAAGAACAGTTCAACAAAGAGCAACAAACCGCCTGAAGCCGACTCTTTTTCCTTGGTCACGGTGCACGAGAGCTGCGTAAATTTTGCCCCAAGTTAATTTTGGTTCTTGTCAATATTTTTATGCGTTTTCTTTCAAGATATTATGACAAAAGTTGCCGGTTAGTATGATCATGACCGATTTTAATTAATACCAGTACACACTAGGCGTCCATATTTTTCTTTCACAGCTGGCTTGGCGTGAAATCAACTCTATTTAAAAGGTTAAGATATTCAGCGTTCGCACTGACGTAGGCGGGAAGAATCATGGGGACGAAACTGTTTGAGGCTTTAATCGATATCATTTAATTAAAAATCCGCGGCCAAAAACCTGCCGAAAGATATTAAACGTAGTAACATAAACAAGAATTCTTCACTGTGACAACGTGAAATGAACAATTACGCGCCAAAAATACAACGTGTCACGCGCTTTGCTGCAAATCGCTGGCTTTCTTTCTTTTGACCAATCACAAGTCACTTTATAGCGACGTAATGAATATTCAAAGAGAGGGAAACATGGAGTCTCATCGGTGAAGAGGAAAATTGTGCGATCCCTTTTATTGCTTTTGTTTAGTGGATTGGAGTTGCTTTACTTCGTAGTCGTCTTGGCGCATCAAGGTACTGTGTCACACTAGCATTAAAGTAAATGATTGTTGTACTTGGACTGTCACTATCGACTAATAACGTAAGCTCTGTTAATAATTTTATTTGCATGTGGAAATTTCTGGTCGTTGGATGTGATGCCAAACCCAGGACTTGATCAAGTTCCAAGCACTTACACCTTTGTAAAAGCAGATGAAGAGGTTGTGGCCAAGAGAAAGCGTCCGTTATGTCTAGGCCTACTACACCGATTCATGGCAGGCCGAGGTCTCGTTCCGGAACTCGAAGCCCGGCGAACGCGAACGTAGCTGACAGGGCCGTGTGTAAAATAGCTGGTAGGAACGCTATTTGTGAATTAATTTCATTAGCTTTTCGTTTTAAAAGATTGCTAACTTTGGTAGCGGGATACTTTTATGTCAGTTTTCTTTTCTCGCTCCAGTCTGACCAAAGGCGCTTCCAATGTTTGGCAACTGACCCTTTACTGTAGTAAGCTTGTTATTTGCTGACTTTGTATTGCTAAAAGCTCCCGAGCTCAATATAATAATTGCCTACTCTTTAGCGTGTGTAGCGGCCATTCAGTGTTGGACATTAAGGTGCAATATGCGGTAAGAAAATAATTTGACGTCTGGAGGAGTAAATTTCATCCAGACAGGAGCTTATCATTCCAGGGTTTATTTTAGCATCAAATTGTTTATTATTGTTTTTGCAAGAGCACTGCCACTTTTTGTAAAAAATATAAACGGCCTCATAATGAAACGTGCAATGCTAGATTCGTCCATGTCATGGCTTTGTGATTTTTAACTTCTCTGTCGGGACATGTTTGTTTGTATTTTGGTACATTTGCCCAAAGGTAGAATAACCAAGAATTTCATGATAGCCGAAAATAAATCTGCAAAATCCATCCCAAGTGAGAGAAAGCGAAAAGTCGATCAATGATGTTTATTTATGCGTCTAGAAAGTCGAACCTTATATCGGCGACCGTTCCAATTGATTCGGCATTTGCATAAAATTAAGAATTTATTGGACTGTTGGATGCACAAATAGAGGTCAGATATATAGAACATTGTTTTTGCCCCCACACCCCAAAGTTCTCATATTTCTAAAAGCGCTACTGTATAATGTGATCGCGTTCGATCGCAAGCTGGGAGTTGCATTCGGTCACATAATCACGCAAACAAGACGAACTAAGGCCAGTTCGTTCAAGATATTTCCCAAGAGGCGGAATCTAAATTTTATTTGCATAGAATTTATCATCTCCTGGGATCGCAGGAGTATTTTCCGCCACATATGGTTGGTTCGATCAGATTTTGCCTGCTAGTTTCCGAGTTTGTCCGCTTTAATTTGATATCGATCGCTCTGTGACCAAAACAAGACGATGAATAAGGAAAGAATAATTCATTTCATTTCATGGATGGCAGTGAATTGATCACCCTCATCAGAGTAATAGCTTCATTTACTCATCTCGTGGGTAATCGAATGCGGTGTGGTGTTGATCATTGACTCGAGAGCAAAATAAAATGGCGGACAACAAGTTGGGAGAGTTTAGAGAAGAAGAAGAGGTTCACGAGCTTATGATCGAATTGAGGCGGAGCGAACCAGGTAATTATCCGCTCACCGTTTTGAAAGACGCTAGTTTCGCAAATCTTTAAGCGTCTCGTTTACGTAGCCATGTGAATATTTGATGTGTTAAATTGTTGGCACTGTGGTTAAGCTAACTTACTGTAATTACTTAGCAAATTATCTTGAAATCTTCATAGCTAAGCTACCAATATTTACTGCGGAAAGTGAATTGTTATTTCTCTGAAATTCAATGTCCCATCTTGCATGGTCTCGTGTCTCTGAGATAAACACCAGGCAGTCCCGTGATTTCACGAGGTTTAAACGGGGTTTAAACTCATACATTGTATTTCTGGTTTGTTTTCTTTCCTCTTGGAAAAGGGAAAAAGAAGAATAACCCGAATTCCTTGATCTAATTGCCCGTTATTTTAGCTGCTAATTAGAGGAATCTAATCTAATATGATTTTTTTTTCTTGCCCATTTCAGATCATAGAGATGCAGTCCAAAAGAAAACTTTTACGAAATGGATCAACACTCATCTGCAGAAAGTAAGCTTGTCGATTTCATCCAGTCGGTTACTTAGAGTTGTCAATTTCGATTGGCTCCTTTTGCTCCTACTTAAACCCTAGTTACGCAGAATAATTGTTATTACCTAATTTGCACACATATTCTCGAAAACTTAAGCTCGTGTATACAGTGTCAGCGGAACTGATCGCCTATTCTAAAACCATTTATACGTTTTCTGATTCATTCTCGTATTTAATTCGACTGTTACGGTTAGATTAAGTTTGGCATACACATTCTGTAAAAGAATTTATCGTATATAACATCTGGGAAACGGTTTAGTTATAAGCACCAACTTAAACTTCTGATTCATCAATTTTTATTGTACCTGGCTCATTAAAATTATGTGGTATTAAGATGCATACAAATTATTATTTATATCTTGCTATGGTAGATATTTTTGTTACTTATGAAAATTTGGTAACTTAATTAAATTAGAATTATTGTTATTGAAAAAGCTATGGTGTTACCATTCAAAACAATGATTTTTATTTTCGTGGGTAATTTTTATGATAATAAGGCAGACAGAGTATAAATTAAAGAGTTATACAGTTAAATTATTGGTTTCTAGAATTTGTAGCTGTTTAGAATATATTTTGTTTGCTTAATGCCACAGGAATTAATGGTATGTATGCCAGATTATTCTACAAGAGTGTTTCCTGTTCAATACTTTTCATTTTGCAGCGCAAATATTTTTAATTTTATTTTTTTCATGGTTAGCTTGATGCTAGAATCATTTCTAATCAAACTAATTTTATTTTGCAGTTGTAATTGGTCCTTATTTTTATGGCCAAAATATCACCACCTATTTATTACCTTTCATGTATGTTAATAAGTTAATAATTTTGTTTAAAAATATGGTGAAGAATGTTAGGCCATTATTAAATAAATTTATAGACCAAATGTGAGTTCAAGATGTTAAGATATTGGCCAATCAAGCTCAGAATAACACAACTAAGCCAATATTAAACAGAGTTTTACTTGGTAAATAATGCAGTGATCTAATTATTAGAATTTGTTTTAAACACAAAGTTCTGGTATAAAAGGAGCCTGGCCTGGCCATTCTCACCTCCAGTCATCAATCAACCACTGAAGCATAAACAACTGACAAAAAACATGCGTCATTACTAAGACCATTGCTAACTCCATTTGGAAAAACTTTGTGGAAGTTATATCAGAAGTCTTTATGAAGTTCTATTTCCTTTTTTGCTTAGAAAAAAATCTTGGTTTAATTAGATTTTTGAAGCAGATTATATTTAAAGGATGCTCAAGTTAACCCCATTCTGTGACTGAAAGATGCCTTAATTTGCATTTTACAGGTGTGAAATGGGGGAGGAGCTAAGCCTTTTATACGGGAAGTTTGTGTTTAAATAAAAAAATTTAAAAATAATCTTTGGAGCTTTCATAAAAATGGTAGATCATCATTTTTTGTAGTATCATTTTTATAGTTTACAGGAAGCATAAATAAGAATTTCAGAGTTATTCACTGGCAGAAAAGAGACTAATATTGCATTTTACCATTGACAGTTAAAACTGTAATTTAAATGAATCTTTTATAAACATACATGGTATTTTTAAAATCAAAACTTGAAGCCAATTTGGAAAGTCTACATTAATTAAGGCGATTTTAAAAACAGGATCTCAGAGATGCACCAAAGAAATAGTTTTGTACTTATGTACAATTTAACTATTTCTTAAAACTTAATAATACAACAGAATGCTTAATAATGATTCATAATACAATTAAAATACATGAAATTAAATGTAGAAGGCATGATCAGCATACGGGAAAAATTTTGTCGGGGGGGCTGAACTTTATTTGCCCGAACGAAACTTGTGACATCATGTTTATTTGTCATGATGATGATGATTCTAGCACTCGCTGACATTTTACTTTTCTACCGCTTTGAACGATCCGAGAATGAGCTTCTACATCTCGCATTCTTCGCACTTCACATGGTACAGATAAGATCTTTTACAAGACTTCAACGAAGACATACTATTTTAATCGACTATGACCAGATACCAACCACGCATACAAGATGGTTGCCAAATGTTATACTTAGGGCACGTTTTTTGGGACATATTTTGATCATTTTGAAATCAGAATACGCTAACAAAACTATGTTGTTTACATTCTCACACACGAACATTTTTCCAGGTACACATAGTCAAAGTAGCGACTTCTTTCCATATTTTAGAGGAACAGGTACAATAGTTTGAGGTTTTCTGTTTTTGGAATGGGCAGAATACATAGAAAAGAAACGTGCCCTTAGTTTCAATGCCTGCACGGCCTACATTATCATTCCAACGGCTTGGCAGACCACAACACAAATTTGTTGTTCTGTGCCTGCTCAGCATCTAATGGAGCTATCACATGAATGACATGATCGATGTAGTATAGAGCTCGGTTAGAAAGTTAAGTGAGTAATGTGAGTTACGAAATAAAAACAAATAAATTAAGACATTGAATCGCAAAATAAGTAAGTAATTTTTCTGTCTGTGGTGCTCGAAAAGTCGCCCAGTTTTGCCCGAATAATACTATATTTTTGACGACTGGGAGGGGGGGGGGGCTGCAGCCCCCCCCAGCCCCTCCCCCTCGTACGCCTATGATGGCATACATATGCAGTCAACTCTTTCTTAGCAGACACCTTTATAAGTTGGACATCTGGTGTTGGTCCCTGCCGTTTTTCAGTCATTTTTTTCTGTACAACTAAACTCTCTATAAGACGGACACTTTAAACAGACTTAAAACAAATGTGTATTCATTGTGCATAGGTTCAGCATTAATTTATTGTCTCAGAATTACTTGTGTCATGTTCCCTCAACTCTCTATAAGCCGGACACCTTTCTAAGATGGCAGGGGCGGATCCAGGAAATCTATAAAGAGGTGGCCGGGGCAATTTTTATAGTGACAATATGGGCGCGCCAGCGCCCATCAGGAGCGCCAAAGGCGTGACAATCTAGGGGCAAAAGGCAAAGGGGGGGGCCGTGGCCCCCTCGGCTCACCCCTAAATCCGCCCCTGGATGGACAGTTGGGGCGGGTTCCGACGGTGTCCATCTTAGAGAAAAATAAACATTAAACTGGTTTGAACCACACCATATATGTTGCAGGTAAAATCCATTCTCAGGTTGAGTCAATATTCAATATTGGCTAAATGTGTACCCAGTATTCAGTCTAGATAAGCTTACCCTAACCCCATCACCCCTAGCACAAAGATACATGTCGCCCAGTGGTGTGATGGTTAGCATTTTTTAATGTGTTACAGTTAGCTACATGTAGGGTTAGCTTTGTGTTGGGAATTCCGGTATGCATTAAACCTAGATTGAATACTGATCTAACCTTACACTGGATCTTACCTACAACATATTTAGAGCATTAGACATACACAGTTAGATACATGTATGTTAACTTGTACAGTAGTAGCTCATGATAAGTTCATGACAGGAACAGCACTAAGTTACATGTAAATAGTAATAAGTGAGTGTTTTCTTTTAGGTCAATGTGAGAATTTTGGATCTCTATGAGGAGCTTCGAGATGGGAATAATCTTTTACTACTGTTAGAGCTTCTTTGTAAAACAAACTTGGTATGTGCTTTTATGTTACTATTTATTATTTAAAGGTGTTATGTCATGTTTTTTAGTGTGACTTTAAACAGTAAATAAATAAATAAATAAATAAGTAAGTAAATAAATAGGAATTTCAGCGGAATCCACGAGGTGGCTCTTACTTCCACTGTTTCTGGATCAAATTGGAATTTGGAAATGTTGGTTTTTGTGGAGGGAGGAAAACCGGAGTACACAGAGAGAAACCCTCGGAGCAAGGGCGAGAACCAACAACAAACTCAACCCACATACGGTGTATGACGCAGAGTCCGGGAAACGAACCCGGGCCACATTGGTGGGAGGCAATCAGTGCTCTCACCACTGCCATCCCTGCTCCCACAAGTAAACAGCAAAATTTTAGATTCCATTAAACCGTTTACAGTCGGAAATTTTACATTTAATTGATACTTGATGTCCAAAACTGATTAATAATTTGAGCTACAACTTATAAGTAAAGTAAGACCACCAGACGCATTTGGCATTAAATAGCAGGACACCCCTCAGTGATTGGCGTGACAGGCTACTTCCATTGTGTGACCTTTAAAACCTACATGTAACAGTAAAGGACAATCATTTTTTTAATGGCTGGCTATTTTAAAATACATGTAATATGTAAGGGCTTTTTAGAAATATTTTTCTTTATTTACTGTTTTGCCTATCATGCCCTAAAAAAAGATTTTTGATTTACTCGAAAACCATCTTATAAATTTTCTTGACACTTCGTCCTCCACAGACTCAAAAGTTAGAACTACACTACATGTCTCCATAATTGACTCTGGAAGTGAAAGAGTTTTAAAGGGTTAAGCTCTGAATATTTTCAATTCTTTTACAGCCAAGAGAAAGAGGACAGCTGCGATTCCACAGACTTCAAAATGTCCAGACTGCATTAGAATTTCTTCAGTCCCAGGGGGTATGTACATTTAAATATAGATTTAAAAATGGTCTGTATGTACAATGTACTGTATGTAAATCAGGGTACAAAGAAATTCAATTTGAGGCAAGCTGTAGCCAAGATGTACTAGTGCAGAAGTCTTTTTCACTAGCCTAAAAAATCTCTTGCAACTACGATGAATTAAATTAATTTCCTTAACAAAAAAAAAATTACTCAAAACTTTCACCTGCCCGTTGGGCAAGTGAGTGATAAAGTCCACTAGACTGACAGCAAAATGCAATAGCCTAGGGCTATTGCCGGGACATCAACTTTTTTGTACACTGTAAATTGGCTCTTTCAAACTCACAGCCAAAAGGAAGGGTCAAAAAAGAGATTGCATGCCTTGGAGGTATATAAAGAGGAATTTTTTATATGCACTATTCAGCTATTTTAAGAATTTAATCAAATTCACTGTCCCAAATGCCTCTTTAAAGCAACTGAATGTGTATAAATGCCCCAGACATTTATTTGAGTAAAGATCATGGTAACTTGATTAACCACCAATCTCTTAAATCTTAATGTAAATGGCTGAGCAGATTGTTGTTTTCATTTTAGGTTAAACTTGTAAACATTCGAAGTGAAGATATAGTTGATGGTAATTCCAAACTCACCCTTGGACTAATATGGACGATCATCTTGTACTTCCAGGTCAGACGATTGCTTTTAAACTTTAACTTTGTGAATGAAATTTTGACTCAATTAAAATTGATAACAGCCTGTTCTTCCTTCAAGAATGCACTTGATATCATCATGTTGGTGTTCTAAAATCATTTTGTGTATGGCAAAAGGCATTTTGGGCAGCTCCTTTGATTTAAAAACGTCAAAACCCACATGGCAGCCCTTTAAAGACTGACTGGACAACACCTAAGTGCAATGCATCGGACTCATTGGCCAGACCTGTTATTATTACGAAATAATTGCTTAAATGACTTGATCACAACCCATTTGTATTGTAATGTCCTCTCTATTGTTCAGATTTCAGAAGTGGAAGTAATTGGCAAACAAGAACAGATGACAGCCAAAGATGCACTTCTCCTGTGGGCTCAGAAAGTAACCCAGGGGTATGTTGTTGAATCTCAAAATTATTCTCCTTATTGTTCAACACACCTTTCTAAATATTCACTTATTAATAAATGCTGAGATAATTTCTTCTGAAATATTCTTTTGGAATAATAATGATTTTTTTAATAAATGCTGAGATAATTTCTTTTGAAATCGGTAATTTCTTACAAATTATGCATTATTATAACAGACACCTTTTTCTGGTGATCACATTTTAATAATAGTTATGCATCAAAGTAATCTGTATTCAGTTTGTTTGCAAGGGTGGTGGAAGGATAAATTTGAGACTTTGTGAGACAACAAGGCAAGCATATTTGACTGTTTAAAATGTAAGACTGAGACTGTATGGTGACTTTCGAAAGAATTAAGAAAAATAGAGAACCACTTAATAATTGAGAATGCAAGACCCGGTATATCTGACAAAAATTATGTGAGAGCCATATTTTTGTAAAGATCAATACCACTGCTTCTAAAGAAAACAAAAATGTCAAAGGGAAAAAAATCTCAGTCCCATTTTTATCTTTGAAGCCCCACATGCTCCAGACAAATTAGTGAAAACAGTTAACAATCAATCAATCAATCAATCAACCAATCAATCAATCTTACATTCGTTGTTCCTATATTAAACATTACGGCAGGAAGTTTACCAAACCTTTGAAGACTTTTCTAGAAGGTCACTCCCTGTTAAAACAATACATTAATATATCCAACATTTTTGATGTTATTGATAAGATTAAGAGAGAAATTATTTCAATGACATAAATTGAAGAAAGAATGATACAGAATGTTGTGACACTAACATTTTACAGGCACCTACAAAAATCAAAACATCATAAAGTTATAGACTTCAGTTATTAAGATGAGCTCATCTTTTGAAAGTTTTTCTTGAATTTCTAATATTATTGAATTTGCTTTGTTTCAAAATCTACACAATTTCAAATATCAATTCCATTCACCATTCCTTTCTTTATCAAAACAAAATTATGTTATTCAAAAAACTTAATAATTTTAAAAAGGTTATGTTACTTAATATTTTGTTTCAGTTATCCCTCAGTCGATGTTATAAACTTCACAAATTCATGGAAAGATGGGCTGGCTTTCAATGCAATCATTCACAGATACAGGTTTGTAAATGGGAAGTGGTTTGAAATTTTTTGTTGGGGTGTGTTCAACCCATGAAGTGCCAGACAGGTTGACTTTGGCTGGCTTTCAATGCAATCATTCACAGATACAGGTTTGTAAATAGGAAGTGATCTGAATTTTTTTTGTTGGGGTGTGTCAACCCAGGAAGTGCCAGAGAGGTTGACTTTGACTAATCTTATCAGTAACAGTCCTTTTAGATTCTTTGCATCTGACGTCCACTCGATTTCTATTCCTAAAATGTGCAGGATTTCACATTTTCTAGAAATAACTAAACAGTGTTTTCCATTGTAACAGAAACAACAACAAAAATGTTTAAACTATTTTTTAAAACAATTGAAGGGTTAAATAAATGATGCACCGGGCTATTATAAGTAACTCTTTTGCCTTATGACACTTTCTAATAACAATATGAACTCTGAATGCCAAAACTCAATCAGCTTACATCCCGGGGGGGGGGGGGGGGGGGGGGTACTTGGGTCAACTTTTGCTGGGTATGTGCCGCTGGCCTCTCAGAGCCCCTACCCCATTATAGTCTATTCTGTGGCCAGTTATAGACCCCATCTTAGTCACTTTTGAGTAAATGTAAATTTCACAATCCCAACTTAGTCACTTTCTGCTTAGCCATCTACCTTGAGTTTGGGACCCTTTTAACTAGGTCATCCTCAAATGAATTGACACATTTATTAAAATGTAGAAGACTTTACTCTTCATCTACAAACCTTCTGGTACATTTGTTAACCAAAAATATTTACAAGCTAAACCTACCCAAAAAAAATACTTGCCAGAATTTTCTTACCCCAAAAATCCCGACAATTTATGACCCCATTCTAGTAACTCTATTGAATATGCAACCCATTATAGTCAATCCAGTCGTGAAAATGCAACCCCATCCAGCGGCACATCCCCATTAGCCCATTACTAGGAAGTACCCCCCCCCCCCCCCCCGGGCTTACATTTGAGTGGTACTAGTCCAAGTAAGTAATACGTTGGGGTTATCAAGATTCTATTGTAAACAATGTAAATTATAGACCTTCCTTACCTTCAACTTCCTGTAAACTTTAAAGCAAAGCATAGCCAAAAAAGTTTAATAAAGCAAGATAATGTGACACCATCAAGGGTTTCCTTGCATAACAGCAAGATCAAAAGTCTTTTTCTGTTTTAATACTCCTTTATTAATACTATGTTGTTTCTTTATTGGAGGTGTTAAGGTAATGATCAAAATAGTGGTCATTATTATTTTTGGAACTTTACAATATTAAAGGCCCAGTATTGTCCATTATGCTTCATTGGGCTTCAATTGTTAAGAGGGGTGCATAGGACAATAACTATACTCTGAAGGTGATGTCCTGGGGGGTGGGGGGTGGGGGGAGACCCCTATATTAAATTAACAGGGGCATTGTCGGAAATTTTGAAAGGGTGTGGCTGTCATTAATTTTTATCTCTAAAAAAGTTGGTCCTGTCAATATATTTTTCTGGCTTAATATCCTAAAGGCTCGTTTACACTTGTTTGTCGCACGCAAGTTTTATCTTCACATCGCATGTGTAAACGAGTGGCGATTTCAGTGAAATTTGGGCATGATTTGTTGCGCGATGTTGCAGAGGTTTCAAACATGACTGAAACCTGATGCAACTTGGCGGCGATTTTTGGGATATCACAGCAACTCAAAGCAAATGTTGCACCCGAATCGCACAGGAAGTTGCTGCTAGTTTACACTTCGTCAAAAGTTGCATTGGAGAGCGCGACTATAATCTCATCAAAATTCATAATAACTCTGACTGGTCATTTTTGATTCAAAGACCCTTAGTGGCAGCCAACCACTCAAAGATCTGATTGCCCCATCACTTTTATATGGGAGTCCCCTACTGGGGTGTGGAGTGGTGGTCTAGTGGTTAGCGCGTCAGACTTTCACCTGCCTGAAGGTCGGTGGTTCGAGCCTGGACTCTGTCATCATGTTTCCTTAGACAAGAAACTTTGTTCCACGTTGTCTCTGTCCACCCATATGTATAAATGGGTACCGGCAACAAAATGCTGGGGGTTAACCTTGCAATGGACTAGCATCCCATTCAGGGGGGAGTAGTACTACTCTCAGTCCCTTCATGTTACAGAAACCGGGTTATCCTCTCTAGCAGTTGTGAGCCATTAGACTTGTGAAAACTTACCTTATCCCCCTTCTGGGGTGATATCTGCCCAGGTTGTTGAAAATGTCAGTTTAAACTACAAAAGTCAAATGTTTCGTGGGCAATAGACCTCTTTAGCTTGTATGTTTTGTTTTCTCAATGTAGATCATGTGATGTTACCCTAGAGAACTATTTCTTTTAAATTTTGTTTTCTTCACATGCATATCTATGCATAATTTATGAAAAGATAAAGAACAAATTCCCTTGAGAACATCACATGACCTACATTGGGAAAACAAAACATACAAGCTAAAGAGGTCTATTCATGATCATTATGAATAAAATATAATTCTGCAAACATTATTTTATTAAGTAATGATTTTTGCTGTATTTACTATTCACAGGCCTGATCTTGTGGACTTTTCCAAGTTGAGTAAATCAAGTCCAGAACAAAATCTAGAGTACTCATTTCATGTCGCAGAAAAAGAACTTGGTGTTCCAAGGTTGCTAGATGTTGAAGGTAAGAGTGGAATTGATGTGTGAAATAAGATAATTAATTAGTTACTTTTGTGACATGTTGAGGTACACTGTATTATGGTGTTAAGTTTATATTGGATTGGCTAAAAATTCAGAACTGCTAAATTTGCACCCATGTGTTAATCAGCTGGAGCTCACAAACATCTGTATTTCTTGTTTCAGGAAAATTTTGCAAACTGACATTTTCACAATTTTATGTTGCAAAAAAAAAAAAAGATTTGAAGAAAAAGAAAAAAGAAATAGAAAAGAAATTTGCTTTCTTATCCAAAGAACGATTCAACAAATGACACAAAAAAATTAAAATTACTTTCAAGAAGACAATTCCAAAGTTAAGTTATATCCAATAATTTTTAGCTTTCTAGCATTAATGTTTTGAGACTGCAAGTTCAAAGTTCTGTGGATGGCACAAGGGGACCTTTGCCACTCACCTTGAATCTTCTTCTTTTAGATTTGGCTCATACAGACCACCCAGATGAAAAGTCTGTCATGACATATGTTTCTTCACTGTATGAAGTATTTCCAAAAGAACCTACAGTACAAGAATCACTACATGATAATGTAAGTAATATTGATAGTACACCGTTGTGACCAGATGCATTTGACCGTATTAATTAAAAAGAAAATGTATGGGCTTTTATTATGCTGGGATAGACAAAAATGTCTGGTGTGTTTTACTGAAAAAGCTGTATGCAAAGATGGGTTTAACTGTATACATGGCATTGTGCTAGGAGTGACCGGTAGCTTAGGCTAGGTGGGGTTTAGAGGTATATATAGAGTCCGAGCAGGGATCTTGGAGGGATATATACATTGACATAAATGCTTCATAAGGTAACTTGATCTATGTCTCTGTGTAGATCTGGGAATATGGCAAAGAACATTGATTTTTCATTTCTTAATAACAAATGACTTGTCATCAATTAATCCATTTGTTTGTTAGTTTGTCACTAATATTTCCTCTTTTGTAGGAAAAGCTTTTCAAGTTTGAAGAATATTGCAACCTTGCAATGCAACTTGTTGTGAGCATTAAACGAGTCGTGCAGAGGCTAGAGAAACAGAGGTTAACAAAAACTGTTCAAGGAATTAAGGTTGGTTATTGTTTGAATTCATTAATGTTTTCATAAAAAGAAAGTTAAAGAAGAGAAAAGATGCATTAATTAAAGCTAACATTGTTCTGGAAATAATTCCTTGCAAAGCGAGTTTATAAATAATATTAAATTTATTTGTTGCTTGTGGATCCCTTTAGGTCGGTGGAATCTCAGGTTGCCTTTATATATATATGTACATATATAAATTATATATATCGGGTTGGTGTCCTGCAGTTGCCTAGCAACAAAACGGCGACAAAGCTCCAATTGATGTCATCCAGTGTGATGAGCAACTGGAAACAAGAATATTTCAACTTCAAATTTCCGGACCATTAGGGCCATGCAACCCAACCTCTCCAGTTAAACCAGAAATTCCATCTCTCATTCCCCTGTCCCTAAAATTTTGTAGTGCACCCTCCCCCGGCCTTTGCAATTTTCTGCGAGACACATATTTCTAGTAATTTTATGTTATGTAACTTGCGTAACTCGTGCTTAATTCTTTTTGCCTTTGCCTTGTAGGTTATGTGAGTTAAAAGTAAAATTCACAACCAAATTGTGATCAATTTCACAACTGGATTTCAAACTATGAAAAAATTAATACCTTTAGCTTTCCTTCTGTTAACAATTTTACAGTCTTTTAACATAATTTTCACCCCGCCCCCAACCAAATCTGTATAATTTCAATTGTGTAACATCTTACACTGAAAATTCTCATCACAAGATGTTTGAATAAATGCATGTACAGCGAACTCTCTCTGAGCCGACACCCTCAGGACCAGCTCTAGCTGTCCGCCTAAGAGAGGTGTCCACCTAAGAGAGGTGTCTGCCTAAGAGAGGTGTCCGCCTAAGAGAGGTGTCTGCCTAAGAGAGGTGTCCGCCTAAGAGAGGTGTCCGCCTAAGAGAGGTGTCTGCCTAAGAGAGGTGTCCGCCTAAGAGAGGTGTCTGCCTAAGAGAGGTGTCTGCCTAAGAGAGGTGTCCACCTAAGAGAGGTGTCCACCTAAGAGAGGTGTCTGCCTAAGAGAGGTGTCCACCTAAGAGAGGTGTCCGCCTAAGAGAGGTGTCTACCTAAGAGAGGTGTCTGCCTAAGAGAGGTGTCCGCCTAAGAGAGGTGTCCGCCTAAGAGAGGTGTCGGCCTAAGAGAGGTGTCTGCCTAAGAGAGGTGTCTGCCTAAGAGAGGTGTCCGCCTAAGAGAGGTGTCTGCTTTGATAGAGTTGACTGTACAATGTTGGTTATTTGGTTATTTGGATTAATGGCCCCTCCCCACTTTGTATAAAGAGAGAGGTGTCCCCCTACATGTAAGAGAGGTATCCCCCTAAGAGGTGTCCGCCTAAGAGAGGTGTCCGCCTAAGAGAGGTGTCCACCTGAGAGAGGTGTCCACCTGAGAGAGGTGTCGGCCTAAGAGAGGTGTCCGCCTAAGAGAGGTGTTCGCCTAAGAGAGGTGTCCACCTGAGAGAGGTGTCCACCTGAGAGAGGTGTCTGCCTAAGAGAGGTGTCGGCCTAAGAGAGGTGTCCGCCTAAGAGAGGTGTCCGCCTAAGAGAGGTGTCTGCCTAAGAGAGGTGTCTGCCTAAGAGAGGTGTCTGCCTAAGAGAGGTGTCCGCCTAAGAGAGGTGCCTGCTTTGATAGAGTTGACTGTACAATGTTGGTTATTTGGTTATTTGGATTAATGGCCCCTGCCCACTTTGTATAAAAACAAAAGATTTACCGTGCTAAGCCTTGCAGTGAAAAAATTGAAAATGAGGTCACATGTAAGTAGGGGACAACAAAGCATTTTTTTCTCCAGGGAGTCAACATGGCTGCCACATGATTAAGGCCCATGTAATCATAATTTAAGTTGAAAAAGAGAAAAAAATGTTACAGTTTTCCTAATTGAAGAAATTATTGTTCCTTTTAATGTTTTTAGGAACTGATAGTTGATTACAATCGCTATCGCATCAGTGAATTTCCTGACATGGAAGCGTCCAGGCATTCTCTTAAAATGGTCTTCCGTGAACTTCAGGTACAGTTAACTGTATTCTTGTGGATTTTTACTGGTAATCATTTTAAAATCGTTAGAAACATTGTGAGATATATTTACCTTGGTTGCACATCTGATAGCAGAAAATACAGCATTAACATGACTATTGAACTCAGAATTCAAAATTCATCAATATCAATTTCTGCCATTTATTTTTTCTAGCTTTATTTTTTTAATAAATCAACCCATGTTACAGTCACCATCATCAGGTATTTTGTTGTGATTCAAATTTATCTTTGCTTTGAAAATTTTCAAAGCAGTTTGATTTTTGTTTTCCTTTGTCTGAGATTATTAAAGTGCATTTGAGACAGAGGAAAATAAGAATGAAACTGGCCTGAAAATTTAAAAAACCAAAGAAAAATTTGAACCACAACATATATAACAAATGCACAGTTGGCCTGCTCTCCAGTTGGCTTGGATAGATCAAATTGTGGACAGAATGCTGCGTCTGATTATCGCAAAGTCATGGTTTCAAATCACCTTCAAGGCTGATTTTTTTTTTCAGATTTCTTTCAAAGTTGATAGCATTACTGCAAGGATCACAAATTCGCCCATGTTACATTGTTGGCTTTCAATACCACAGTGCAGCTGTACTTGATCCAATTTTTGTGGGTCAGTATTGCAATATGACAATGTTACAATATTTGCTTCTTACCATAGGCACTGTATGGTCCCATGGCTACTTGGCTGGAGTTTCCTTTTGAATGCAGTCCAAGAGAGTTAGAAGTGGTAGGTTTAATTGCTTGTGCTTTAAAGTGGCCATACCCTCAAGGACATATTTGTAGAATTAACTCTATGTACATTGAATGGTAAAATATTTCTTGTTTTGAACGTCATGGTAGTGAGTTATAAAGATTTGAATTTGTAAAATGCTAATTAGATGATGTCATCCCAGCGTTACAGCCAACATTACAGTCTATAGTCTATAGTTTTCTTCTTGTAGGACTTTTTGGTTTTACACCATATGTTAGGTTACTGTAAGAGCATTGAGACTTTGTTAAATGCTCTCAATTTATACTATTATTATTATTATTATTCATTTATTATACAACTACTTGTTTTCACCTCCAAGTAATATTTTTATGAATGAATTGGCTATCCACAGTTTATATAATGATATTTCTCCAGTTGATTATCCTTAAGCTGTATACTGCGCATTGTAAATTGACGTAGAAATAATGGAAAAGTACTGAATCGATGTCACCTAATTAGCATTTTGTAAATTCAAATCTCTATGACTCCCTAATGACATTCATAACAAGAAATATTTCACAATTTCACTATTCAATGTACATAGAGTTGATTCTGAAAATATGTATTTAAGGTTCATGGGCACGTTAAGCTTGTTTTATTATCTTGAAATAGGAAGAAAAATTCACCAAAAGCAATGCAAGCAAAGAAATATAAATTAAGAATAAAAAACAGCGGTTAAAATGCTGAAAGTTCCACAAGAATGGCAATAGAGGTTTTGCACGGCAGCCATGTTGCATGGCGGGAACAATGAAAATGTTTTGCATTAGAAAGAACATTCTTTCCCATAGGGAAACGAATCTATTGTTCCTGCCATGCAACATGGCTGCCGTGCAAAACCTCTATTGATGGTTTGCAACCATTCCCAAAGGAATTAACGAAAAAAAGACATGGCGGCCATGTTGGATGACACAACAATAGAAGCCAATGAGAAATCTTTTGTTTACTGTCATCCAACATGGCCTCCGTGACGTAAGATGCAAACCACCTATTTTGATTTCTGCACTTTCTCTCATGAAATCTAAATTTGATGAAGTGTAATCCACTTTCGTCCTTGTAATCCACTCCTGCACTTTATCCCTAAAGCTATATGTTCTGTTCTTCTCTGTAGAAATTTTTTGTCCAATTAAGTTGTATATTTGGTGGCATTTGGCGATGTAAACATGGAAATTAGATAAGCGAATTTTCAATATTTCGGCGTGGCACTGTTGCTTTTACTTGCACACTGTGGTACATGTATACAGAATATTAGAAAATGCACAAGATACACTAGTTAGTGCTTTTAGTTGGAACGCATTTACCAATTAAGTGCATTTGTATTCAGGATTGGCTGAAACAGGTGGTTTTCATTCATGCCATATTTTGTTTCTTGTCTCCTTTATATAGTTATGGACAAATCTGGTTGAAACACAGGATAACTACAACAAGTCACTAAGAATCGAACTTACCAGGTTACATATAACTATTTTGCTAGATTCTTCCTTTATGTAACTTAAAATATTATAAATTCATGTTAGAGAAAGAAGCAAAGTGCATCACAGAGATGTGCATTTTGACTTGTTAAATTAATAGGCCATTTCCGAGTTGCCTTTAGCCTCTCTATCAAAGCGAGGCTAGGTGCAAAACCTTTCATATGAAAATGAGTTTTCATTCACATGCAAATAAAACTTATTTGCATGTAAATGAAAACTCATTTTCATATGAAAGGTTTCGCACCTAGCCTCGCTTTGATAGAGAGGCTAAAGGCAACTCGGAAATGGCCTATTCATTTGATATTTCATTTATTGTATAATTTCCTTCTGCAACTGGCAAGTATTCAAAACATGGTACTACGAACTTGATCTTCAATTACCTAATACTTGTGAAAGGAAAATATGTTTAGTCTATTTGTAAGGCCATGACCTTTTTCTTACAAATGCCTAATCTTCATTTGTATCTCTCCAGGCTTGAACAGATGTTCCAAGTTGCAGAAAAGATACAAAAAGAGGTTGGTTTACATTTTACTAATTCATGAAACTGTTACTATTAAAGGGCATTATTTCTCGAAGTGGACACACCCTCATGGTCCAAATCAGCGATCAACGCCTGATCCCAGCTTAATATCACGGTCCCAGCCAATTTAACACTTTAACTCCCAAGAGTGCCAAAGATAAAAGTTCATATAATATACTAAATTTAATTTTGTAAAATTTTAAAAAACAAGTTGTACCATGCAAAAGTTCTGCTGAAGAGGTTTCATTTGAATGGGCACACCATAGGATTTCATCCACGGACTGAAAAGTTAGAACTACACACGTCTCCCTAATTGACTCTGGGAGTGAAAGGTAAACAATTTCATCATCCGAAAGCGTACACCTCCCACGTCCCAGGGGTGTCCGCTTTCGAGAGATTCAACTATAATGTCACACAAGACACCCAGACGATTTGCAATTGCCCGAATGTATTGCAATCTCCTCAAGTTGATTCGACGTTTTGCGCGACAATGTATCGCTTAAAAGTATTGTTTCGAATCGTCGCGTATAACATTGGTTTTTATATGTGACTGACAAGTTGCATTACAGCACAAGTCCATTGTACGTATATCGTGTGTGATCACAAATAGTTCCGCAATGCTCCACGCGCTTCTCGCGCGCGCTCGAATCCCCCTTACCCTCATATTTCTAGCGGCTGCCACACATGCTACCCTTCCCTCTCCCTTCGCGCTCCGCTATCTTCCACACGCTTCTCCCGCGCGCCCGAATCCCCCCTTACCCTCCCATTTCTAGCGGCTGCCAGCTGCCACGCATGCTCCCTTCGCGCTCCGCTTTCTTCTACGCGCTTCTCGTGCGCGCGCGAATCCCTCCTCCCCTTTCTAACATCTGCCACACAGGGTTGATCACAAATGGAGACCGTTTCCATGTCTCATCACCTTAGTTTTGATGTTGTTAATAAATGTAATAAAGATCTTACTTATTTTGTTGCTAGGCAACCCTTGTTGATGCGTCATTGGATGATATTGAGGAGCGGATCAAATCTGTGAGTACAATAAAAATCAGCTAAACGTGTTCAACATCATGCAAAATGCAGGAAAACGCTTGAAATGGCGTTACACTACTTTCCATATCATTTTATGGCCTTTAAAGGAAACTACGTGAAAGCTTAACAATACAACTTGATTTTGTCGGTTCTTTTAGCCGAACATTTCAGCGCCAAAAAATTTTAGGGATAGGAATCTTAAGCCCGAATTGGCCACATTTTGACGTCTTGTGTGATCTATAACTGAACAGACGCACGGCAAAATGGAATCTATTTGTTTTATACAATAACAAGGAAGAAAATTAACCTTGTGGCACTCGACTGTGGTTATGACTGTTCGATGAATTTTTTCTAATTTCGGTATTTTTCACGTCAACAAAACTACTTTTCGCTTCCGTTTCGTGTTTTTAATTGTCAAAAGCTTCCAATAAACATTTTTTCGATACTTTCGCTTGCTCTTTCTGGAATAATCTCGTCCCCATTTTCAAAACTATCCGCCATGTTGGACGAAACAGAGAAAACAAATTCTCCATGACGTCAGCTGTGCGTCTGTACTCTAATAGATCAAGGTAATGGCAGAAACCCATAAGTGGGTTGAAACGTGCAACTGTCTCTTGTACGCTTCAAAACAAGCTTCCGTTTATTCAATTTGCTAAGAAGTTGTTACAGCCATATTTGGAAAATCAAGATAAAAATATTAACCAATCAATTCGCTAGAACAACTTGCTTCCAATCTCGAGGGACTGAGGGGTTTTCAAATATGGTACTAAGCAAGAAATGAATATTCGGAAGCTGTAAATGCGCGTTACACGTTTCAACCCACTTATGGGTTTCTGGTAATGGCCAATCAAAATGCGTGTAGAATTCAGTGTATTGTATAATTACCCTTTCTGCTGTTACTAAAATTTTATAGCCTGTTATAGAACACGATTACATAAACCCTTAAAACGGATAATGCGCAGGTTGAGCATGTATGGCCTATCACTCTACTGTTTCCGTGCGCATCTTTCGCGTTATTTTGTTTCGCACGCTGTTCAGTTACTAGGTTTCTTCGCTTTAGATCTGAAACATTTTTTTGAGTTAATATTTTGTGTTTGATCACAGGAGGAAGAAGTTGGTGACACGATAGACCAGGAAACTCGGAGAAAACACTTCTATCAGATTGAAAAGTCGCTTGTGGTAAGTGGAGTTATGGCTCCCTTGCTGCTACTGTTTAAGTCTTCACGTACAACTGTTCTCTCCCAAAATTTAGGGTAAGCCATTGTTATTTTCGTAATCTAACAGCTTCTGATCTCCGTTTAATCCTGCAGATGTTTGAATCCAGCATCAAACACATGATGTCTGGTGTAGACATACTGATTGTCGGTCGGTACTCACGAGCAGATGAACTTAGAATCAAGTAAGTAACCCTTTCACTCCCAAGAGTGCAGATGATTAAAATTGAAGAAAAAAAACTACTAAATTTTATTTTGAAAAATAACGGGTTACAAACACCCCCAAATGAAAGTACTGCTCAAGAACTTTCATTTGAATGGTCACACTTTAGGATTTCATCCACAGACTCAAAAGCTACAACCACTTTGTGCAGTACAAGGTGGTTGTAACTTTGAGTCTGTGGATGGAACCCTAAAGTGTGACCATTCAAATGAAATATTTTGAGCGGTTTAAGTTTCGTCGACTCCAACTACAACGTCTATTTTGTTTAATTTGTTATAACAAAACATTATGTCACACCTGAAACTTACATTAATACTGCAAACATTACATTAATACTGTATTGTTGTTCTTTTAAGGATTCAGTCAATCGAAAGACGTTGGATGGAGATGAAAGATCGCCTGGAAGCACGTTCTACTAAAATGCTCACTTACCACACATTCAGCACAACAGACGGCAAGAAAATGAGACTAGAAATGCCTGTAGAGAAGACTGTTGTATCCACAGAAGAAACTACACCGACCACAGATTACCCTGACGAGGAGGGGGTGAGGACTAGAAGAAAAGTCATTACCATCACAAAGAGAACATACCGTTCCTCAGGGGGGACCCCCACAGAAACAAGGACAACTGTTGCTCGCATCATGTCTGCAGAAGGCTTAAGTGACGGTAAGTGAATAAAGCCCAGGCCAAACGAGGACGAGAGATGGCGAGAATTCAAAACTCTTGCTCTCGTTTGGAATGAAACTCTCATGCATGCACTCTCGCCGACGCTTGGCACTCTTGAAGAGTCGAATGCTCAAATTTTCATTGCAGTCCATGGGAATTCTGAACTATCGCTGTTGTTTCGCCTCAACTCTTGGAAACTCTTACTGACTCTTATGCGCTCTCAAAGAGTTGTAAAATGTCCGTTTAAGGTTTTCTGAAGGGCGCAAAGCATGATTTTTGGCTACTCCTCCCTTAGTAGGCTTCAATCGTTAGGAGATCGACTGAAGAAACGAATTAAACAAATCGTCACGAGAAGCGCAAAACTGTTCGAGATATCAAAAGTTCGACTTCTGGAAGGTTAATTTTATGTAATGAATAGAAGCTTGGGAAAAACTGTATTTAGCTCGATATTATGAAAACTAAAGTTCGACTTTTTGAGGCTTCGAGTTATCGAGATTCCATTGGATTTACGAGCTCCTTGAAGCTTAGAAATGGAAATAGTTTATCCTCTGTATTTTATTTTTGTCTTAACCCTTTCGCTCCCAGAGTACCTTATGGAGACATGTAGTGTAGTTCTAACTTTTGAGTCTGTGGACGAAATCCTATGGTGTGACCATTCAAATGAAACCTCTTCAGCAGTACTTTTGCATGGCACCATTTGTTTTTCAATATTTTACAAAATGAAATTTGGGATTCTTCTTGAATTTTGATCTTTGGCACTCTTGGGAGTTAAAGGGTTAAGCCATTAGAGAGATTTAACTTAGTACATGTACGTGTTTTTTTTCCCTAAGTTTTTCCTTCTTGAATTGTAGATACAAGTGACAGCGGTATGTCCCATGGAGCCTTGCCCCAGGACCGTAATCAAATGAAGTTCAGCGTGGAAACTGAAGACGAGTTACAGCGTTTGAATGCAATGCTTGTTTGGATAAGAGAAACCAGAGTATGGATTTAGTGTATCACTAAGCTAACCATGTAAAACTAGTACTAAACACAGATTAAAAGAGTGTTTTCGATGGATGGTGACTAGAATGGATACTCCAAAATCAGGTTGGACCACCTCGGACGCCTTATTAAGACTATATTACGGAGTAACTGGTTAGCTTGCAGTTGAGGTTGGGGTTAGCAGTTTATATAGTTCAATTTAGGCCTAAACAACCGGAGAAGCTAGGTGGTACTCTGGTACGGTAGGCTATGTAAGCCTAAGCCTAACCCTAGCTGAGGTCACAGGTTCGATCTTGAGTGGGGATTTTAGATTTTGTTTTTTACACGTAAAAATTTATGGAAAATAAAATTCTAAGTGTCGACATTACGTTATATAATTCTCAATAAGTGTCGGAGGTGGTCCAACCTGATTTTGGAGTGGGTACCAGTTTCCAGCCGAGGGTGCCCCTGAAAAATATGCGGGGCGGCTAATTTGGTGTTGACCGAAAAAATCTCAAAAAAAGGCCTGCCTTCACGAGATTAGTAAGCGTTCTTCTATCGTCGAACGCAATAATCTCCGCAAAAATTTATTTCAAAAATATTCTATCTGTAAATGTAGAAATGCTTAGAAAAAGATGCCTCTGATCAAATTGGAGGGATTTTCTTCAACTGCCCAGTGGGAGCTAATTACTAAGTCGTAATTTGTAAGGGTTTTCTTACCTTTTTTCTTTGTCCGAGGAACATTTTAATTGAGAAATAAACGGAGCCTTGAATCACTTTTGGTCGCTTCCTGGCAAAGTTACGTCCCAGTCTTATTTCATCAGTAGATTTTTTGCTAGTTCATCCTTCAAAATCAAGTACAATCATTATGGAAAGTTATTTTCAATCGAACTCCCTCAGAAGTATTCTTGTCTGTTTGTTTCCTTTCTAAAAGACCTATCATGTTAGAGAATAAATTTTTCGTATTTTTAGTACAATGTTGGATTTTCTGAGCTGAGGACGAACGATTTTCAAGACCACTTAAAGATATTTTGTAAAATTTGTTGACAGTCTCGGGCAAATTATATTCATATATAGATATTTATGGTGTCTTCACCTAAGTTGTTTATATCCTTTATCAGCAGGTGCCCACTTAATAGTTATTGTAATTTCTCTGTATTTATTCACTGTCGTATCAATTTTGGCAAAGGCAACTGATAGCTAAAGCAGCTATTTGCACGATTTTGCTGTGTATAGCAGCTTTTGTTTTCCTGTTAATTAGTTCGCTTTTAAGCAACTATTATGCTCTGTCCGGATATTGAAATGTCTGAAATATGGACTTTTAAAGCATCTCGCAAAAAGCAGGTATTTTAATTGACACAGCATGTTTTTAAAACGTCTTTCCAAGGGGTTAATTTTCTAGAACATTTATCTTGAAAACAATGTGGAAACAACGCACGTTCTTCAGTTTTAAGTATAGCGTTAACTATTACTCAAAATTTATTTTAAGTATCACAAGTGCATAATACTTCAATTCACCATAAATTGCAGATGTATGATAGTTGGTAACCTTCACCGGGAAATAATTTTTATTCTGAATTTAACAACAGGCGGTAAGGAATTAAGGCAACCACCACAGATTCATCGAGGAACCGTTACACTGCCTTAAAAAAATTACGAGCACTAATCATTTGATTGGCAATGTCAGAAAGAGCGCCAATTCATGGCTCAGTATAAAACGACAGTGTTAAAAAAAATAAGCGTGAAATTTGCCCTTCTGGTTCACATTATGCATTAAACCCACACTGTTGTTTAGCGCCAGACAACTAAAAATGTATCAGACGACTTTCGGTTATTCAAAAAGAAAATAACTTTTTTCACAGGATAAAACTCAATCCCGTTTATCAATATATTGTATCCAAACTAAAGCATGAAATGCACTAAATAGGGTTTTAACCATTGGTAAAATTAACCCATATATTCTTTGAAACAACACGATTTGCGCTTCAAACTTTATGATTTAGCCTCGTCACTGTCGCCGTTGTCGTTTGCTTAAACGATACATTTTGTAACTTAAATGGTTCTGTAAACGACTTGTTTATTTTCCTTTGGAGCTTGAATGTTTTTCTTTTATTTCATCTTACGTCATTTGAGTTTTTTCGGTCTACCGTGTTTACTAAATTTAGGTAGGACAGACTTGATTTCATTCAGCCCTGACTCTTCAACTATTACTTATGAAACTCGAGATACTCCGAAAAGTATCAAAAATCAAAATTTCATTTTGTAAAACATTTAAAAATAAATGGTACAATCCAAAAGTACTGCTCAAGAGGTTTCGTTTGAATGGTCACACCATAGAATTTCGTAAACAAACTCAAAGGTTAGAACTTGCGTGCCTGAATTCTCCCCCTCTCCCTTCCCCTTCCCCTTCGAACGCCTGCCACGCAGGCTATAATTGACTCTGTAAGTGAAAGGGTTAATCGACGTCTTATTTTCTTCGTTGTTTCTGTAGGCCGCCATTGAAAAGGAAGAATTTGGTCTGGATTTACCCTCCGCGCAGAAACACCAACAGAATCACCATGTACAACACGACGCAGTGCTTGCCTTCCAAGACGAACTTAACAAAATCAAGAAGTTGGAGGTGAGATTGTCACGATTAACCCTTAATTCTCACATCAAAAAGTCAGAATCACATAACAACGGTGCAACATACTGAACTAAAATGCTAATATTTCCAACAATCCAAAAACCATCCGTTGGTTAAGATCAATGTTACGCGTAATATATCAACACAAGAAAGAGTGTTTCATCAGGGTATCCAAACACCGAGAAGTGGGTTGAAAAAACAAGGCGCAGCGGAGGTTTTCTTTTTACCCACTTCGATATAGCTTCTCAAATCATGAATAATTCTTGGAGAATTTCAAAGCAAAAGTTCACCATTTTTTATGGTAAGTGGTGATCCAAACATCCTTCACGGTAGTGATTTCCTTGCTTTCTCTTCATTAGTTATTAATGAGTTTGAGAACTGTATGCGAAAAATAATAATAGATTTTTAGGAGTGTTTGAGAAATAAAAAAGAGAGAATTGTCAAATTTAGTCAAATAAACAAAGGAAGGAAATTAAGAAATTTAAATTTAAGTATTAATAGAGGAACACCAAAGCAGACCGCTCTTAACGCGAAATGCTCTTTCGTGGATACGAACTGTTGGTTGGTGTTAAAGAAGCTTTCTCCGTCTTCAATCCTTTCTTTAAAGCTCTTTCTTTTTCATAAAAATTCTCCCAGATAGCCCCCAACAATAACGTCAATGAAACACATCACTATTTACGGTGCAACGTTTGTCATGCAACACTTACCAACCTCTACTTGGGATTAATCTCGTACCCAGACCTTCTCTTTGAGAGAGAAGAGAGAAACTGGGGTAGAGAGACGGCGATAGAGACTGTTTGAGGTAGTACTGTTAATAAATTATGACTTTGCTTTAACGTAGGATGAGGACAGAGCTCTTAACGAAAAGATCATAGAAATACACGAAGAATATGCAGCTCTTGTGGTATGTTCTACAGTTATTTACTTCCCGGGTGTGTGATAATGTTTCATGTGCCTTTTCTTTTGATGCAAAGGCGATGTATGACTTTAACGGAGTTTTTTTTTTTAAAAACGGTCTGGAATGTCTGACGCTTCCAGGACATATTCTTATATCCCAAATTTGTTGTTCAATATCCCGAATTTGCTCTTCCCAACATCCCATATCCCTGTTATTTTCTAAATATCCCGTATTCCCATAATTGTTTGCCCCAATATCCGATATCTCCTGATAGGATCCAATGAAAATGTTTTCTCTTGTAGAAGTGTTCGGTGAATCGCATTAACCATTTGAAGAGTCTGGTGACGTTCATGAGCGAAGCCACTAAAGAGCTGATATGGATGAACCAAAGAGAGGAGCCGGAGGTGTCACGTGACTGGTCTTGTACCGATCTCGACATCGAAGAACTGCAAGCACACGGAGAGGTACCATATCATACTTAAGATGGAGGGTAGGGAGTGAGAATGAGTATTTGAAGCGGCCGTGAAAAGACTGGGAAATCATAACATTTGAATAGTAATAATTTTCAAAGCAACGACAACTGACTTGATTTTAAAAGACATGTTTCGACAATCCTTTGTCATCTTCAGTTTGAAATTTTAAGTTACAAAGTTGAATTTATACCAAGTAAATGAAAATGCTAATGAGAGAAAACACCTTTGACAAATAAATGAAAGAATGTGTGACAATACGTGATTAAAAAGAAAGTTTTAAATCGACATGATGCAACTGTTGGTTCAAAGAAGGTTGTTCCCATTTGATATGCAAAGCTTCCTTTATCTAAAGCTGAAAATTGGTGGAAGCATGATCTAAGATATTGAAACAATTTGGTGAACATAAACTGTGGCATTCTTTAGAGTCTTCCAGGTGTTTGAATACGTGAGAGGCCCTATAGATTGTTTTCACTCACGTGACCTTCAGTCCTGTGGGACTCAAATGACAAAGGCCATAGCGGCCATGTTGGTGCACATAACAAAAGAAGTTCATTAAAATTCTTTTGTAGGTGTGCACCAACATGGCCGCCCTGACGTAACGTGAAAACCACCTTTTAGTGTTTTCGAAGCCATGAAAAGCGATTGAATAGGAGGAAATGATGTTCAGAAAGGAGATAAAATATGTTGTATCTAGTTTCAAATATCGGGTTGTGATGCAGTTAACGTTTGAACCTGTGAATGAAATCCTAAAGTGTGACCATTCAGGTGAAAGCTATTGAGCAGCAAGCTTTACAAGGGGGTTCAAACGTTTGAGTTTATGGATGAAATCCTAAGTGTGACCATTCAAATGAAAGCTACCGAGCAGTACTTGAAAGCTCATCAGAAGTAAACAGAATTTGAAACTTGCCCACCATTAAGAGTTGAATGGTTAAAGGAACGCAATAACTCATTTGCCGGCGTTTGTTTATGGTTTCTTAGAATCAAATGCCTGAAAGAGATGCTATTGCATCGCAACCCCCAGCATTTCGTCAACTGTCCCAAATAAACAGTTCGTCATTCACTATTTATGGATAGAGAAGGAGATAGTGCGAAGTACATAAGGATATAGCACGATTGCTCTGACCAAAAGAATATTTTTTTCGGCAAACAAAACTCTTCGGAACCAAAGAAGTCACTACTTGTCGAGCTCTTTTATAGACGTGTTCGTAATCCCTATAGTAATTGTTACCAGCGCATGCCATGGGATTTTATTTACGAAGTTTCTGTGTAAAGCTCATTTTGATTGTGTTTTGTTGTCAGAATCTTGAATATGACGTCCACGAGAGAGAGCCTCACTACACCATGTTACTGACAAAGGGAGACAATGTCATACAGACGGGACACCCGGCGCCAGGCCCCATAGAGGTGAGATTAGCATAGCAGCAGTTTTCCTGCGAATACAGCCACCTCTCATCGCTCACGGCCGCAAGGGGCGTTCGTGCGAAAACGATTCTAGTGCGAACGTCCCGAGCGGTCGGCAGCGATGCCGGAGAGGCGACTGTATTCGTAGACTAAGCAGCAGTGTACACTGCTAATAGCATTCCACTAGGTGCAAGTCTGTCTGTTGGTTTTCATGTTGTGGTTGAGTCTGACGGTTGTCGCGGAGCCAAACCCCAAGAAGACACACCAGGCTTGCCGCAGTAAACGCAAAATAAAAAAAAAACCCGCAGACAACCAATGAGAAGTCGTGAAGTGAAAAATTGCAATCGGTGCCAAGCGGGGTAAACTAGTTTGAAATTTTCCCTTTTTTGACAGCAACATGTTTGTTCTGATTGAGAAACAAAAGAGGTTTTTAAAGGCAAAAAAAAAAGAACATGTATATCGTAGAATTCACAGGCTTTAACGTTTCCCTTGTCAAAAAAGATCTAACTAGCCGTTTTAACACAGACAGCACAGCCTCACAATTCGAAAATTCGGTGGATTTGCCGTGTTTTGCAGCGCTATCGGCCGTTTAGGATAAGCGATTGGCATGAGAACTTTTTAGGAGGAAAAGGAGAACGAGAAAAACACCTAGGAGCGAATCCGAATCTAACGAAGGAAGCCAGCGCTCAAAACGTCAGCTGTTGAATATCTTTACGGTGGCAATTTATTTTACCTTATCGCGGATTCGATTGGTGAACTTGGGTTGGGTTTGCTTTCTTGTGCCTACTTTTGTGTCCCATTTTACCTGTAAAAGGAGAATATGACCTTGAATGACCCTTTGAATTCTTTTCTTACTCCATCCAGGCGTACCTGAATGCCATGCGCAGTCAATGGTGGTGGCTGAATCAGCTGTTGATAGCCTTCCAGCAGCACATCAGGAATGCAGAGATGTACCAACAGGTTCGAATAAACCACTTGTTATCTTATAGCTTTATGAAAAATGTTATGTTTTGTTTAGTTGCGTTGTTTGGGTTGGAGCATTTTCAGTTGAAATTCCTCATTGCATCTTCAGTGCTTGCTCGCCAAGATGATGATGATGACGATGATCCTACAAATACACTTCACCATGCAAGCTAAAGTGGGGGACAAAAATAGTTGACACACTGTATATGTGGCATATTTCTCCCTTTCTCTTTTGATTTACAACACTCTGACACATTAACCCCCCGTTTCCCCCATCCATTGTTGTACGACTACAGCGACAGACCTTAGAAAACGAAATACAACATTGTCTGGGGGGGGGGGGGGGGGTGGTGGGGGGTGGGGGTGGGAATAAGGGCAGTGGGATTGAAAATGATCTTGTCTAGAAGAAAATGGGGTTCAAAATGTGTCAACAATATTGTTGCTTACTGTAGATGCTTAGCGGATCAATAAAGAGAATCTGAATCTGAATTGTTTGGCTGTAAAAAGTGTTAACGACAAGGTGTATTTTGTTTTATTCATTATTATATAGTATTTTCAAGACGCACATACCACAGAGAAGAAGATGATTCAATTAGTTGAACGACTGAACACCGAATATGACGTACAGAATATCTCTTCTCGAGAAGCCGCTGAACAGGCCTTGGAAAGGCTCACGGTGAGTGTTTGCCCCACTGGTTCCAAACAGGACGGTAACTAAAACTTGAACCATCTGGCCAAAAAAAATCTTGGAATGTCCTATTGCTGCTCATCTTCAGGACGCAGGCCCAAACCGAGTCAACTGGTCTAACCACAGGAGACCCAAGCATAACATGTTTGAAAGTCCTGTGATGTAACGACTTCTGCATCTATATGTAGGACCCCTCCTACCTCTCCAACTTCCTCCTTCCCGCCAAATCGTTCTTATCCATCTTTCCTCTCTTCCAAGCAAGCTAGCCAGCCAGTTTCTCAACTTTCTGTTAGGTTCCTCTCTTTTGCTCCCTTCATCATATCCTTTCTATTCCCTCCCTCCCTCTCTCCCTCCCTCCCTCCCTCCCTCCCTCCCTCCCTCCCTCTCTCCCTCCCTCCCTCTCTCCCTCCCTCCCTCTCTCCCTCCCTCCCTCCCTCTCTCCTCCTCCTCCTACATCCCTTCGTTTCATAGCATCGTCTTAACTGACCTAAAACACCATTTCGCTATTCAACCTCCCAAACAACCTCATATAACATCTGTCAGCTCAACAAGATATCGTTTATCCTTCCCCACCATATTCTTGAATTAAAGGTCTTGATGAAAAACGTATGTGTGCATTTCTTTCGGATATCTTGATAAACAATTAAGTGCAGTCAATAACAAACAATGACATGTCTCTCCGCAGAAACGCCTTGAGTCATTCTCGTATTTAATTAATAATAAAAGCTGTTCAGTTTTACTCTCCATTGGTGTTACATCTTTGTAAATAGTTTGATAATATAGCTTTTTATAGTCCTCTTTTATTAGTAAGTATGTGTTGCATAGTTTTAGCTGTTCTTTAATAGGTATTTCTGCCTTGGCTCCTATTGATAGCAAATGCTCTGACTTCTGAAAGGTGTCTATCTATTTCATTTATTTTTTCAATGGAAATTGTGAAAAAATATGTAAAATTTATGCAGGTAGCAAGAACAAACCTCGTGTTACCGAAGAAAAGGCCTTAATAATTTGCGCGTGGGCGGAAATTTAAAAAAAAAAGTAAGAGCACACAAAGGTCGAAACTCTAGAACCTACTAAGAAGTAAAATGTCATTTATACCCTGACCCAGATAAAAACGTCTGCTTCAATTTTAATGACAAAACAACTCGTGTCCTTTCTCACGTTATCTTCACATGGTAATTTCGTCTGTAAAATATACATCTCGAGAGAGGGAGGTGGGAGAGACGAACAAAGCGTGTACACCAGAAAAGCTTTTGTTTCAGACATGGTTGATTGGAGATGTGAAACTGGTTGTGAAATGTTAATTGTTCTTCTTAAGTTGTGGCGCTATTTGCATAATAAACAAACTCTTATGGCGCCATTTATCCATTTGAGTTGTATAAAGTATTCAAACAGCAGTCGTTCCTGACTATTATTTTCACGATTTCGCTTTCAAAATTTGATCTAAACCTCTCTTTTATCGCTAAAGAACCAAATAAAAGGCTGATTTGATTTGATAGTAACAATTTATTATGTTGAAATTTAAAGACGTAGGACATAAGTTTCTAACTATGTAGATCATGAAACAGACACACGATATTTTCCCGCGTCAATTTAATTACTTCCAACTCCGTGTTCATTTCGCGCACTTTAATATTGAATCTTTTTACACCCCGAATTGTTTATTTATATGCAGCCCGGATCTTTGAGGTTAAATACAAATTTGTCGTAATAAATTTAGAATTACTTTCGCATTCTGAGGTTATAAATATTGCAAAGTGATGATTAAAATTCAAAAAATTTGGTATCTTTGTCTTTATAACGTCTCGAGTTTCTCTTTGCTGTACGCGCGCGTATCGTGTTTGTGATCGTCTGGTACTTTTCAAGGAATGTTGAGGGTCAAAATTGAATCCGAGTGACGAGAAGTCTGGTGATGCTGGGAAGTTTATTCTAGGACGTCAAAATCTGGGAAAGGTTTTGTCTTTTAATAAGTGACTATTTAGAAAGCGATTGCCCGTGACAAGATATGTTGCATTCAGACAGGTTAAATAACTCCACGTGTTGTCAAGAAAGCTACATAGCACTTTACTCCATCCACCTCGAACGTTCGTTTTAATGACAGGATGTTAATTGCGACCATAACATATGTGATAAGAACTGGACAAGTGTAGCTTTAATCTTAGTTATCTTCGCGAAGACGCGAACGGAAACATTGCAAAATGTGTGTAGTCTTGCATTGGAATCCTCTACCATTACTGTTCTTTATTTTGTTTACATCGGCCGCTCTCGCTGTCACGGCGCTAATTTCACTTTTGTTCTTCATCTACAAATCAAGGAGCGAAAATCAATTACATGGACGCCGGCCTCGGCCGGTTTCCATAAGGACAGCGAGCTCGCCGCGATTATTTTTGTCTAAACTGCTGTCCCCGTTAACTTGGACTTCTCAAATGATTACTAGAAGTTCTAGTAGTGTTTATTTAGCCATTCGACGTACACTTCACAATGCTGCAAACGTTGTAAGATGGCGAACAACACAGCACTCGATCTTCGATCACGAGCAATTAATTCAAGACAGCCGCTGGGAGAAATTTTGGAGGGAAAGAGTGATTCCAGCTTCGGAGGAGGCCACTCGCGCTGGAATACAACTGGGAAATTTTCCGATTGTAAGGCAAACACAAATGGGAACAATTATTGCATATTCTGCGGAGTATATACACGACATGTTCGCCCGAAAAGTCCAAGACAGGAGTGTTTCTGGACCAAGAGAGCGTTATGTTTTGTTGCTTCGTGGGCCGAAGACAGAAAACGAAACAGAATTGGAACCAAAGTTTAAAGATGTTGTCACCGACATGCTCCAATTTAAGCAGGTAACTTGCTTGCTCTACCGTGTGTTTATTTTTGATTGATAGCCTCGATGAGTTGTAGTTAGGAAGTCAAAGTTTTGTGAAAATTTTTCTGTCGCTTGGTACCTGGGCGAAAGTTATTAGCGACGATCGAGCGGCTTGCAAAATTTGCATTCACGCGATCGTCGCTTTCCATGCACATTTGTGGCAGTTTTCATCTGGATCAAATTTCACTCCTTTGCGCGGATAAGGTGTTAATGGTGGTCGAACTATAAGCTTCCTTGATCTTATTAAACTTGGCTTGCAATATACATCATTTTTACACCGCATCTCTCTTTTTTCATAGATCAGCACTTTTTACATAATTTTGTAACTTGTAAACATCGAGCAACATATGATAATTATTAATTTCGCCATGGTGTCAATTTCATTTTGTGAGGTCCAGCGTGTGGACTTTGATGGAAACAGCAAGACACTCGTTTTAAAAAAAGATAGACAAGTGTCTGGTAAATATTTGAGTAGATCGATCTCATCGAGGTTAACACTAACAAACGATTTTTCTGTCGATGTGTACGTTATAAAAAGTTTCTCGTTCAGGTTGAATACTTCTGCTTTTCGAACGCGTATACTGCTTCTCTGCGTTCAATGGCGTGACAAAATTTTCTTGATATAAAGTTTTGAATTTCTTCAGTCGCATCATGTTCATTTAAGAAAGATCACATTGATTTTTTTCTTCCCATGAATTCTTTTCATCGATCCACAAATCGAACTGTTCGAGATAATGTTTTGATTAAATTTTCTTGTTTAGACCAGCATGTTTTGAAGACGTTGTAGAGAATTAATCATGCATAATATTGTTGGATAATTATTTATTATTATTATTTACCATACATCTTTAGAGATATTTTTACAAAAGCATACTACTTGGAATGAAATTGTTTCTGTAGAATCTCAGGCCTAGGCTTTCTTCATTATCACATTTCATTTATTTAATACTTTGTCTCAAGGGCGTCAATTTCCGTTGAACGAAATAATATATGCTAAGTACTTTTGGACTACAGCCATGTTTGGCAGCGCTGCAGCCGTTCTGACAAAATAAATGAAGATTGGAGCTATGTTGTCTTTGCTGCAAGTAACAAACACAAAAATCAAGAAAATATTTTTTGCTTTGATAGATTTTTAGTTTCTAATCAGAAGACAAAATGTTGTTTTCAAACAAAAGTCTTTTAGTTTGTTTGCTTTGCTTTAAAATCATGCGATCAATTGTTGTGCCTCAGTGGTTTCACCATCAGTGAGTTCTTTAGTTAACCTTGGGGAGCTTCAAGGCTAGTAACTAGCTTCTAGAGTTTAAAATAACCCTGCTTTTGTCTAGCACTAGTTCTGATATTTTTTTTTTGTAAGGTAAATAACTAATGTTCACAGTGTAACCAGCATCTATAAACATGTTGAAAGATAGATCAAAGCTTAGAAAACATACCTTTCCTTTAATCATGCAGATGTTGACAGTGTAAATTTTTCTACCATGGTTTGGTGGTCCATATAATATTTTTGCTTGCCATGTCATACTTCCTGACCTTTCACTGAACTGCACTTACCAGAATCAAAAATTATTTTTTTCTTCAAAGCATTGCATTTTTACATGTGTCAGAATCTGTTTTTTTTTTTAGTTAAAAGCAAAACAAAGCAAAAAATGACTATTGGTGTCTATATTGTGTATTTATGTGTCTGTTATTTTGTGTAATTTTTGCTGTAATTACATATAAGGCCTTTCTTAAGAAATATTTTCTCAACTGTAAAGCTGTCAGATGCTAATCATATGGTGGCTACATTTTCTGTTATTTCAAGCATGTAACTGAAAGCTACTTGTAGCTCTGAAATTTACAAGATTCAGAACTGTTAAATTTCAACATTGTTAGCATGTTTATCCAATATCATCCTATATCATGCATAACCTTCAGCACATATATCTTATCCTGTATCATATCTTAGCATGTACAGTGTATATCCTATACTGAATATGTGTTCATTTTATATCAACTCACAGAAACAAATTGAAGCCTCTTGTAGATTACAAACAGTAACAAATCAGCTTTAATTTATTCCTTGGATTTGTAAGTTGGTACAGCAATTTTAACTTGTCAACCATGTCTCACATTCCACAGTTGTTATAATAAACCTTATTCAAAACAGATTGTTATGTAATCATGCATGTCGGGAATGGCTAGTTACCCCAACATTAGCCATTCAGTCACTTTATGTTTTGAATAATTCCGTTTATTGTTGATCGCAATGAAGTTGCTCTCGTCGCATTGAACAAAATCTCCGGTTCCTAGCACTCCCTTTCTGATTAAAAAGCTCTTGCCAGGTTGCTAAGGTTACAATATTATAATTTTCATAAATGCAGTTAAAATGATTGATACAAATTATAATTGGTGTCACGTGCATATACATCTCTGAAAATGTACATTAATTTTATTTTTTTATCAATGAACAATTTGACATAACCTGAGCAAACATAGATTCTTATCCTTGGTGGTTTAGACGGTGCAGTTAGTTAGAAACGTCTTCTCAATCCCACTCCTACCCCTTCTTCCACTTCTTTGCACAAAATTTTTAGGAAACCAAGTTTTGGTCTTTTAAGCCACTGCATGCGTAGCAACCATAGTAGTACTTTACTAACTGCAGAATACTACTTAAAGATTTTTTCGTTTTCAAAGTCTTATTCACTTCTGTGATGGAAAGGAACTTACCATTATCTCTTGGTTCTCTACCCTTCCTCAGTGACTGTCAAACTTTCCTCTTTTCTGTTGCAAAATAACTACAAAATCTTGGGAATCGCACCTTCTGCCATCTCACTCCATGGCCACCCCTCTCTTAGAAATCTGATGTCCCCCCTCTTTTTTTCTCCTGTGTTTCTTCCCCCTCCCCTTTCCTTTTTATCTCATGAATACGTGAAGCGTTGAGCGAGATATAGTATACAGGGATGGATAAGCAAATTTTCACTCGTTCCATCATAAACTTTTGTAATTCCCCGGTGTATTATGTGTTAAAAGATGATTGCTTCAACTTGTGTTTTCCCTACCCTTTCCTATACTTCGTGAGATCCCAACCCTTTCACATCAACTCGTAAAATCCCTACCCTTTCAAATATCTCCAGCCTAAAAAAAGGTACCCCTTTCAGTCGGAGCATCCTCATATAGCCCATTATAGGGAGTACCCCCCTCCCCTTGGGGGGTTCTGAAGGTGTTTGTTACAGCAGGATTTGACTGTACATGTAGAAATTGAATGTTCTCTTCCACTGATTTGTACAATTTAATTAACATGCTCCTTTTTGGATGCCAGGAAATGAAGCAAGAACTGGTTGACTTCAAAGACATCATAAGTTCTTTACAACTGCTAAGTAAGAAAGTTGTTCCCTTGCATCAACGAAAATCCAAACTGAAGAGCAAAGTTGCTGTTGAGCCAGTGTGTAGTTACAAAAACATGCAGGTAAATAAGGGGGTTGTTTAATAACTACAGTCAACTCTCTCAACAGACACCTACATGTTGGTCATTTTACTATAACTAAACTCTCTGGACACTTTGAAACCATAACGGACACTTGAGAAGTGCTTTTTTATTGAAAAATACTTCAAAACCGAAATGTAGGTGCTGTATATGAACAAAAGAGTCCACCTTTCTTATATTATTTTTGTTCCAGTTTGTAGGTTTTGCTTAAGTAAACGACTTTAAACTGACTTAAAACAGACATGCATTCATTGTGCATAGGTCCAGCTTTATTATCTCAGAATTACTGGTGTCATATTACTTCAACTCTTTATAAGCCGGACACCTCTCTAAGATGGACAGTTGGGGCTGGTCCCGATGGTGTCCATCTCAGAGAGAGTTGACAGTATATATAAATATTTGCATATATTTATATTTAAGATCTGTAGTGTTGTTATATTATAGTTATTTACACCTTTTAGTAGGGATTTGTAGCTTTAAAGTATGTTTGGGCACTTCTGGGGTCAATTCAATAAAACTTTCACAAGTGTAATTTACAAGTGCAGCTATTGTTTTCAACCTCTGAAACAATGGCTACGCTTGTAAGTTACACCTGTAAAAGTTTTATTGAATTGACCCCTGGTTACACGTTTTCCCCCCTACCCTCCCTCCTCTTTAGTTTCTACTGAACTGCACATGTAACTGTGATGTGTGCATGGCCATCTCAGCATGAAGGGTGCAGCGCCATGGCTGGGTTGTGGGAATTTTCCAGCCATGGGGGTGATATTCTATGTAGGAGCTGGCTGCCAACAGTGCAAACCCCTTGATATCCCAGACACTCCACCTCCATCATATGTTTGTTTATTCTTGTTTGTATATTTATGATGTTTTGATTAAATAAATATATATTTTTTTCAACCTCCATTGTATGTTTGTTTATTCTTGTTTGTATATTTATGATGTTTTGACTAAATAATTTTTTTTTCGTTCAGAATATTGTCAACAAAGGAGAAGAATGTCTTCTTTTGGATAACTCAGAACATCATTCATGGAAAGTATGTGATGTTATTTGTCTTTAATTTGACCATTTGATAAGCAACGCATAAATATTTGGCCTAATGATCTTATTAAGTTCATAAGAAGATAATAAGGTTCTTTGACATGCAAATGAGTTCATGCCATACCTGAATCATTTATTAGTTAAGGCCAATCTTGCATTTTCCAATATCCAAGTACCAGTTTAACTTGTTGTAAGGAAATGTGTTAGGTGGCTTACATGTAGTAAAGTAAAGTAAAAAAGTAAAGTCGCGCACTCGAGCCAGAAGGCTCATAACGGCCGGAGCTTAAACCCGGTTTCTATAGCATGAAGCGACTAGGAATATTGCTACTCCCCCCTGGATGGGATGCTAGTCCATCGCAGGGTTACCCCCAGCATTTTGTCGCCGGTACCCATTTATACACCTGGGTAGAGAGAGCAGTGTGGAGTAAAGTTTCTTGTCTAAGGAAACAACACGACGGCAGAGACCAGGCTTCGAACCACCGACCTTCAGGTTGAAAGTCCAACGCGCTAACCACTACACAACCGTGCCGCCAACAACATGTAGTAGTACATGTAGTAAGCTGTTACAATATTATTATTCTTTTTGATGAAAATAAAAGGTTCTCCAGACTTCTCTTTCTTTCTTTACGGAGCTTTTTAATATTAAAATGGACAACACTATTCAATAACTATGTAATATTTATGCAATAACTGATGTAATATTTTTCTCTGAAAATCTGACCAGATCACAAATGCCAGTGGCAGGCAGTGTGAAGTGCCATCAGTATGCTTTGTAATTCCTGCCCCAAACGTAGAAGCTACAGAGTTTTCCACAAGGTAAGGAGCAAAGGGCAAAGTTACAAAAGGGCAAATGTTTAACTCTTCCCCTCCACTCCCTCTCTGAAAAAAATCCTCAAATCTCAAATTTTAAACCTTTAAAAATCCTTTGCACCTGCTCATCAGTTTAGATCCAAGTACCCTGGGAGTTGGTTTGGGAAAAGGATATGATGATGACCCTGGGAGTTGGTAACACCAGGGTTTTTAATTCGTAAATATGTGAAGTGTTAAATGAGTAAACATTTGTTGTGGTCCTTCAGTAGCATCGTAAATAAAGTAAGTAATAGTCAAGTGAGGCCTTAAGCAACTGTATCCCAGCCCGAAAAAGCCTGAAAGAAAAAAATTAGGGCTTTACAGCGGGAATCGAACCTGTGACCTTTGCGTTACCGGTGCGTTGCTGTACCAATTGAGCTATCAAAGCCACATATTGGGAGCAGGTCAAATGTGAGTTCATGTGCAATTTTGTATGCAAATGCAACTGCATGAGGATGAGGGAGACTTGACCCAAGTCTAGGTTCAGTAAACATTTGTTGTTGTCCTTCAGTAGCATCATAAATAAAGTAAGGGATGGGATACAGTAGCTTAAGGCCTCACTTGACTATAACTTACTGTTAAATGAGTTATAGCAGATGGAGACAAAATTCACTCAATCAGTTGGTCAAAGGGCTGTGAACAGTGGCTGATCCAGGGTATATAGTCTCTAACATTTTCATTCCCCCAACCCCCCCCCCCCCCCCCCATTCACTCCAGAGCACTCCCCTCCTTTATGATGGAGTCTGCATCCACCATTGAATAACATTAAGCCTGCTATGTGTTATGGCCACCTGCCTTAAGCCCCGGCTGCACGTTCTAACATTGTCATAACATTTGTTGGTCTAACAATGTTAGAATGTGTAGCCAGCATGTTAGATGATGTTTGTCTAACATTTTTTGTTATAAGAATGTTTTGATTTCGATTAAACATTCATCTAACAAAAAATGTTAGTCAAACATCATCTAACATGCCGGCTACATGTTCTAACATTGTTAGACCAACAAATGTTATATGACAATGTTAGAACGTGTAGCCGGGGCTTTACTCATGAAGGCAAAATTGGAGGGAGGGGAGAGTAAGGAGTTGGACACAAGGGGTAAGAGGTTGGTGGTGCAAAATGCCTAGGAGAGAGGAGGGTTGGTGAACATTGAGCCTGCGATATGAAATGGTCACCTGCCTTACTCATGAAGAGGGCATTGGAGGGAGGGGAGGGGAGGGTGGGGAGTTGGACACAAGGGGTGGGAGGTTGGTGAAGCAAAATATCTAGGAGAGGGGAGGATCAGTGAACATTGAACCCACAATATATTGGAGGGAGGGTAGGGTAGGGAGTTGGACACAAGGGGTGGTAGGTTGGTGAATCAAAATGTCTAGGAGATTGGAGGATCAGTGAACATTGAACCCACAATATATTGGAGGGAGGGGAGGGTGGGGAGTTGGACACAAGGGGTGGTAGGTTGGTGAATCAAAATGTCTAGGAGATTGGAGGATCAGTGAACATTGAACCCACAATATATTGGAGGGAGGGGAGGGTGGGGAGTTGGACACAAGGAGTGGGAGGTTGGTGAAGCAAAATGTCTAGGAGAGGGGAGGGTCAGTGAACACTGAGCCCACAATATATTGGAGGGAGGGGAGGGGAGGGTGGGGAGTTGGATGCAGAGAGTGGCTGGTCAGTGAAGCAAAATGCTTATGAGAGAGATTGGTCTGAAAGTTTTATATTCAAGTTGGCTCATGGGAGCCTTTATATTGTTTCGCCTTTGTAAATTGAGGAGGATAGGAGTGACATTTCTGTGTGTTCATCTGAGTAAGTTGAAAGATTAACCATTTGTTGGTGTGAAAAATAGTGAGGGAGGGAAAGAGTTTGTTTTTCTTAGCTATCTACATCACCATGGTCAGTACATTTTCTGTATGTTTGTTTAATCAGGCTAGAAATTCAGTACAAGCATTTATTGACACTGTGGAGAACAAGGCATTGGAACTTGAAGCAAGCCCTCAGCAAAGAGCAAGTTTTCACACAAGTGAAAGTGATCAAATCTACTTCTCCTGATAAAGTGAGTGAGCATAATTTGGATGCCAGTCAGGGGTCAATGGTATGGGATGGGTGTGGTACCCCACTCTTTGTACCCTATCCCTTTCCCCTGGGTGGGTGGGGCAGTGCCTCTGGGATGAACAAAATTGTGTGAAGGAAATATATGCAATGACAATTTAGGCAGGGTCCAAAAATCATTGACCACACAGGGACAGATTTATGGCATAGGACTTATTTCCCACCCTATTTCCTTTTTTCCTCTTTCACAAGCTGTTGAAAGTTGTGACTGTGTGTCGCCTATCTTTAGTATTAGAAGCCCTTGTGAGGAATATTTTATCACCATCTTTCGATTGATGGCACCTTAAGTGTATGAAACCTAATATTTTCTGAAGGGCTAATATTAGTGTCTGTGCTGTCTAGTAAAAATGTTAATGTGGATGTTTTGTACCAGGTGTCTTTTTTTCCCTTCCAGTTCTTCAGCTTCTTCCATACATTTTGGTTGTTGCTTTGTCGCAAAAAGCATCCAAACTTTCAATAAATGTACATTGTAACAAGCAGTTCTTCAACACATGTGTTTTGATAATTTGGGTAGAAATTCCACCTATTATTTACATAATGTTTGCATTTACATGTTATGTAATCAATGTGGATGCTTTTATATTTTTGTCTTTAAGACAAACAAGGCTCAGTTTTCTATACAATCTTATTTTCTTACTCCACTTTTTCACCGAAATCACAAAATATTATTTTATTTCTAGGTTCAAAAAATAGGGTCGACTTATATGCAGGTTTGACTTGCAACTTTTTTCTCAGGGTCTCTCTTCTTCCTGTCTCCTGTAGTGAGAGAGGCAGGACAAAGAAGAGAGACCCTGTTGTTAAGGTTGTTCGACTTACACACTGGAGAATGAGCTCATGGCAAATTTATTTATCAGCTTACCATAATGTATGAAGCAAGAAACTTCACTGCCTTTTATAAGATTTTATCTAATATCCAAATCAAGCCTCAAAATGGGAGATGCGGCTTATCTATTAACCCCAACATGCAGAGCCTCTTTTATAAGGAAATTAAGTTAGTTGTAGAAAGATCATTGTTCATCTTCATTTGTTGCAGGGCAAGCTGCCACTCCTGCCTGGCTCAAAAGATGTTGAACAGATTCTGAGAGACATTCAAATGCCAGATGATCAGGAGATAGTTGGCATCACTGAACGGCTGGTTGAACAAGAACCTGTAACTGCAGCTACCGTCTTACTAAGTGAAAGTGCTCCTGAGACTGAGGTACAAGAAACACAACCTCTTGATAAGGTAGGAAGTTAGTAGTTGACAGAGTATAATCAATTTTGAGGTCTACTTTGCTGTTCATGCATTTTAATATCTCTATTGAGTGGCTCTCTCCTCCGCAGAGGCCTCCTAGTCACGCTCCACGCTTGGCAAAAAACGCGCGGAGGCTGGGCATAGGTAAAAAGTAAAGCGTGCGGGGAACTCTGGGAAGGGAAAAGAGGGAAGGGAGACGCTCCGCTCTTTCGCTCTTCCCATTGTTCCCCGGGCTCCTGTTCACCGCGCTCCCATTTTCTCTTTTACCGTTCTTTGCTGATAGGAGCCTCTGCGGAGGAGAGAGATTTAGTAGACCAATGCTCGAAATCAATGTTCACAAACTTGCAAAATGCGAGTGGTTTTTGGAAGTTGCGATTCTGAAGAATATCCTCTTGTAAACTTTTGCGAGTAAGCATTTCTCTTAGTTGTAAGTTGTAGGGAAAAAGTGAATGTTCTTGGAGAATTTTGTGGCAAAAATTCAGACATCATCGAATGTCATCTTCGGGAGAAAATAAGCGTGGTTTTACACAGAACCTGTGAACACTTTATCTACGTATTCACATTTTGTTGGAATCAGCAACGTGACAGATGAGAATGAATTTCACGCTTTGTGAGCCAAAGAAAACAACAGGATAACGCCGGCAAAGAAGACCACAAAATTAACAGTACGCTATTTAGGTATTTTTACCATATTTTCAGAATCATCAAAGGAAAATGACTGCAAAAAAAATAGTTAGTGACTAGTTTTGCCAGCAGAAAAAAATCTTACTAGCAAAACTTTGCTAGTGGACTAAAACATTAAGTTCAACCACTGTGGACAATAAAATTTGCAGAAAGATTTACCTGCCATTCATTATTTGCCTTTTACTTGTCTTGCACACATGCAATTTTTGTTTTTTTGGACACTTCAACAGAAGTTGAGGTCATTTTTGTAAATTTTTCACATCATATAGATGACATGCAAATTTCACCCCCTGTAGATTGTCTGTACGAACTACACTTTAATTATCTATTAATTTGCTTTCCTTTGTAGCAAAGTGCTCAAAGCACTCTCAATGAACTACTGGCATGGCTTAAAAAAGCAGAAGGTATCCTAAAAACCAAGTCCGAAGTGACTCTAAACCAAGGAAGCCTTTCCAGTACTCTTCAAAAAGTTGAGGTAAATACCCAGTCAGTTTGTGCTACACACAGGGTGAAGACAGGGTGATCCATTGGCTTGCTGCACGTAAAATTGCGGCGTGAAACACCGCCTTTAGCACAAGGCATGTTTGTTATTAGTTTACAACAGAGCAGTGAGCATTGTTAACATCCTTGTGTTTTTGTAAAAGAATTTGCAAGAGCAGCAGTCACAACGAACTCCCCAGTATGATTCCCTGATGAAATCCATGGTCATCAAAATGGATCCTAAGCTGCAGCGCAAGTCAGATGCACTGACTGAAAAATGGACCACAGTGAAAGAGGAAACTAGCAACTGGCACAGCGTGTGAGTTTGGTTGTTGGATTTTTTTCCTTTTTGAGTAACTTAGGGTGCGTTTTTTTGGGACATATTCTGGTCATTCTAAAGACAGAATACGCTAACAGAACTATGTTGTTTATGTTCTCTAAAATTTTCCAGGGACACACAGTCAAAGTAACAACTTCTTTCCATATTTTACGAGAGAAATAGGTGCATTTTTGAGAGGTATTCTGTTTTTGGAATGCCAGAATTGATCAATATGTTCCCAAAAACGCGCCCTTAGTGTGGCTCATTCATCCTTCCATTTCATCTCTCTTTCTTGTCAGCATAGAGTTGTTTTCAATTGAGTGTCGAAAGTAATTTGGTGATCGCTTTGGTTTTGCATTGCTACGCCTTGTGATTGGCTAAAAAATCTCGCGCCACTTTCTCGACCAATCAGAAGTAAAACCAAAACCAATCGTGACTTGCTCGCACGCGTTTTCCCGCGCTTGGCGCCGCCGACATGTAATTGCTTCGAGCTCTGATTGGTTCATTGGATTGTTTACGACTGCTGTGATTGGTCAGAGTAATTACTTTGGTTTTGGTTTTACGACACTCAATTGAAAAATGCTCTAATACTTGATTGTTGTTTTTTCCCCAGGTTGGTGTTTTTGCTGAGCATTGTTGAACTTGTGTCTGAACTTGAAGATAGTCTGCGTCGTATTGAAGTGATTCTGATTCAACAACCCGGACTCACAGCGAACCTTAAAGACATTCAACATCAGATTAAAGTGTTACAGGTACCGTTATCTTACATGTACTGTCATGGCCAGTATTGCGACAGTATTAGCCTGTGATGTTATGTCATCAGCATACCGTTTGCTGTGTTTATACCAAGACAATTGTAAACAGAAAAGGAAGTTGCGCGCACTCCGTTTGGCTAAAAACGTTGTTTTATCCGAGTATATAGGGGAATCTTTGTTTACCATTTTTGCCTCATTAGCATATACGCCTCATTCTCTTACCTAGCTACAAAAAAATCAACACTGAATATTGAAAGGGCAAAGCACAATTAACTTTCTCTGGAAATTTGAGCCCGATATACTAGATGCTGTATGGCTCATTAGCGCTTTTGCCACCCAACAATTTTGCAGTTTTTAACATTGGATAGTTCCTTAAATTTTGCGTGAAGAAAGCTAAAAATTACATGGATTACTAAATTTAACAAGCTCTTTCAACTTTTGAAGTCATTTCGTATTTAGCACGGTGCCACTCACTGGGACTGTTGCCTTGTCGTGGCTGAGTGGCTTGTGCGTCCCAATGACTCCAAGAGCTATGCCGGCAGGGGTGTTTACACCCCTGGTAGGGCCTCCCAAGCCGGAAAGGTCAAGGAGTAGGGTCCAGACTAAAGTCAGTCCCACGGCCCTCCAGACGTGGGGGTCAGGCTTGAGGCTAACAACCTCATCATGTAAAAAGAACTTGTTACGGAAACAGCAACAGCTTCTCTACGTAAATTCGTATGCTAATGAAGCAAAATGTAAACACTGACGTCAGCAAAGATCACCCTGTAGTATTGAAAAGCGTTCAATTTTAAGATGGCATAACAGAAACGTTTTAACCTTACTCTCAAGAGTGCCAACAAATCAAAATTCATGAAAAAGAAAATATTTTGTAAAATACTGAAAAACAAATAATGCCGCACGAAAGTACCGCCGTAGATGTTTTATTTGAATGGTCACACCATAGCATTTCATCCACAGTCTCAAAAGTTAGATCTACATTACATGTCTGCATAAGTGACTCTGGGAATGTAAGGGTTAAAATGATTGAAGACAATTTTTTTTTTTTTACAGGGAGCACTTGAGACTGAAGTGCAGCCCAGAGAAAGCCAGATCGCAGACATTCGAAAAGCGTTCCCTGAGCTTAAAGATTTTGACAAGGCCAGAGTTCAGGCTATACTGGAGAGATGGGAAGCAGCTCGACATCAGATTGATAACCGTCTCGTGGGACTCGTACAAGCCGAGCAGAAGCTGGAACAGTTTCAAGGTGGACTGCAGAGTGAGCTGGAGTGGTTGAGCAGAGTCGAGGAGAAAGTAGAGGACCGAGTGTGGAGCTCAGACACCGATAATGCTGAGAAAGTCATGGAAGAACTTACAGTGAGTTAGAGAATTTATTACATATTAACAGTGGGTATCAGTGTGATAAAGCTGTTGATAAATTCCATACCGTTATGAAGTGATATCTTATAAGTTTAACTCTTTCTGTTTTTTTTTAGGTTCTGTACACAGATATTAGGAGTCAGCAAGTTCCAATTAAAACTCTCTGCACTGTGGGCCATGAATACACCGATGAGTCACAGGTTAGTTCATGTAAAGGTGCTGTGACAATCTGTGTCACACTTACAGTCATGTTAAGTTCTGTCACAGTCTGTGTCACACTCACAGTCACATGAAGGTCTGTCACGTTAAGTGCTGTCACAGTCTGTGTCATACTCACAGTCACGTATAGTGCTGTCACAGTCTGTGTCACATTCACAATCACGTAAAGTACTATCACGTGAAGTGCTGTCACAGTCTGTGTCACACAGTCATTTTTTTTTAGTCTGTGTCACAGTCACCTCTTGCAAAGAAAGGTTGTGTTGCAAGTTACAGGAAACGTGGACTACCCTTCGTGCTTTTGCAGGTTGCGAGTCACTGTGCAGCGTGGAACGTGTATCTTTCAATTTGCCTTGCAGTACTTTTGTGAACTTATAACTAATCTGAGAAAAAGAAGGAACTCTATGACCACTTCAAAGACTTTAAAACTTGTGTTTTCATGTAGTCATTTATTATGTTTTTGTAGTCATTTTCCATTTTTCGAAGTAATTTTATTTGAAACCTTTTAATGTTTGGGAAGACGTTATTCTCGCGATTTTTGGCTTTGCCTGAGAAATTATTAAGTACAGTCACAAAGCAAATTTTATACACGATAAAGATGAAGGCAAGGAAGGCTGCAACGTCTTATACACCATATACTGTGGATATTCATAAAAGACAAGAAATGGGGACGGTATTATTCAGACTATCAGCTGCGTTGCACTTTGCTCAAATCAACTTCCAGATCTGCAAGTCATCTTGGCTGTAAACATAACTCATAACCAATAATGCTGGGGTTACTTTATTTCATGGATTTGATTGTCAACATGCTTATTGCTAGGTATGGGAGAGGAACCTCGAGGAGTATCGTCACAGCCTGCATCACCTGCCAGAGTCCCGAGACACTTCGAACCCCATCCTAGAGAGTGCCTTGAAGGGCCGGGAGGAAATGATAACATCCCTGATGAATATGAACGCACGATACGAGAAACTGTTGAATGAAGTGCAGCTCATCATGGAACAACTTGTGGACACTTTGAAGAGACAAGGAAAGGAACACAAAGAGGTTAGTTTGTTGTTATTATAACATACAGTTGGCAGTGTAGTCTCCTCAAGCATCTGGACCGCCATTTTTCTTGCTTGCGCTTACGACTCAATATGGAGAAGAGAGACCGTTGGTAGTAATCCCCTTTCTTCTAATTCCCCCCTCCCCCCCCCCCCCCCCCCCCCCCGTGCTCATATGGACCCACTATAAAGTCTTAATAAATTCACCTCTTCTTCAAGCCTGAGACAATTTTTCTTGCAAACTGCTGCGGCCGGACAATATACTGAAGGCAAAACATCTTCGTCTCTCTTCTAGACGACGCGATACAAGAAAAGCTCCACATTCTTTTTTGTCTGCACTTACGTTTCTCAACGGATTCTAACGTCACCAAAACTCCATCTGAGCCTCCGTGTCGGATAGAGAACTATCCTTGTATTCTGTCTTGCAATGAAAAAATATCGAGACGAGTCACAACAACGTTATAGGGTCTTTCTAGCGTGCAACATCTATCTTGCATCCTGTCCCGCGTTGCTTAGCAAAATAATGCTTCATATCCTGGCATCATTGTTGGCCTTGTGTAGCAGTATTGACCTTTTAAACTCGATCTTTCCTTGTACAGGTAGAAGAGGCGTGTCTCCAGTGGTGTTCGTCCATTCAGCACTTGCTTGACTGGCTGTCAGACACTGAGAAAACCCTGCTCGCACAATCCGCTTCTCCTGCAGATGTCAAGCAACTGGAAGAACAAATAGAAGAACAGAAGGTGATCTTATGTTTACTTCAACTCTTTCACTCCTAAGTCTGCCCTTGTTCAAAACTGAAAAAATCAATTTTTTTTATCACCATGCAGATAAATAAACAGCATCATTAAAGAATACTACTCAAAACCTTACATTTGAATGGTCACACTGATGGATTTCATACGGAGTCTTAATAGTTAGAACCACCTTGTAGAACGTAACAAGGATTAGATTCTGTCCCACTGTACCGGTACACAAGAATTTGGTTTTATCACGAGTTGTTGAGGTAAATTGGCCATCGTAAGAGATTCAAAAGCTGACGAAATGTCAGTTTTTGAATATCTTAACGGTGGCCAATTTGTCTTATCAACTCAGTTGAAAAAAAAAAACAACAAATTGTTCGTGTTTCACTCCATCCGCCGACGCAGCATCACAGTTTTTTTAGAAACCAACCTCTAACTATTTTCCTGTACACCAGGACAAAAGCAAAAGACTGAACAATATACTAAACGGACACAATACCTAAAAACATAGGTCGTTTTCTATTGGGATCAACCGTTTCAACCTAAACCGGTTTTGGTTGATTTTGTTGAGGCGTTCCAATAGAACACGTTTCAACCATTTTCGGTTTCAACCATTTTAACCAGGTTCAGAGCTGGTTGAAATGATTGATCAACCAAACCAACCGAAAACGTTTTTTTTTTCCCAATAGAACACGAAAAAAATCCAACCAACCCAACCAAACGAAAACGGTTGTCCCCATAGAACACCCCCATAGATAGAGCAGTTTTCAATTGAGTGTGAAAAGTAATTACACAATTGCTTTGCTTTGGTTTTTCATTGCTACGCTTTGTGATTGGCTAAAAAATCTCGCGCCACTTTCTCGACCAGTCAGAAGTAAAACCAAAACCAATCGTGACTTGCTCGTACGCGTTTTCCCGCGCTTGGCGCCGCCGACGTGAAATTGCTTCGAGCTCTGATTGGTTCATTGGATTGTTTACGACTGCTGTGATTGGTCAGAGTAATTACTTTGGTTTTGGTTTTACGACACTCAATTGAAAACTGCTCTAATACAATGTGAACTCGTTGTGTATTGTACACTAGGACAGATCCATCTGGGAAGGAAGGTACAATAAAGTGTCATGATGTTGAATGCTGAATCTGCATCAATTGTTCTTTTGAGATTTTTTAGATTGATGGAATTGTCTTTTGTTCTTGTTTTGAAAAGAATTAGGATTCTTTTAATCCCAGTCATGGTCAATAAAAACTCGATTAGCTTATTTCATTGAAAATCGACGGAAAAGTCTGGAGATTTTTGTTATGTCAGGATGAGTAGAAAATGATCAGTGAAATGCCTGTTGGTAGCACACAATCTTTTTTTAGTTTCTAGTCTTGGTAAACCGTTTGCCTTATTTTTCACTCTTGTCGTCTTTTACCTACAACAGTTAACTCCCAGGAGACTGGAGTTCCGAGAAAGCTAAAGTTTTAAGTTGATTGAACACACGATCATGGTGATTTTGATAATCTCCTAATGTAAACAGCTCGCCGATTTGAACGTCAATTACTGCAAGTATCCGAACAGATGACAACTGAAAAATGTAAATAAACGCTTTACAAGAAGCAACAGTATTGGGAATTGTATTGTCACCTGTAATAATAAGCATAAGGACGCGTCGTATGATGATCAAAAGTCTTTGTTATTCCTGGTGGTGTCGTGGATTTGCGATTAAGATATGATGGCCATCTTTCTGCTTAGTGAACCCAGGTTCGTATAGACAACGCGTAGTTCTTTATTTCTCTCAGAGTGAAACTGGAAGAAACGGTTGAGTTAAAAGCGAGCGCGCGTGAAAACATTTCTTACGGTGCGGCGACTTAGAACCCTTGACTCTGCTTGCGGTGGGGAGAAATTAAATGGAGTTTCCGCTTGGCAAGCGATTTGTCGCTCGACTAAGGAAATTGTTCCTGGCCTAAATTTAGTAATGCATAGTTATTATTGTGGTCTTCTCAGTAAATTTCCCGTTTAATTAATTTAATTACAATAGTGTTGGTGGCGAGTGAACCTCTGTTTGCAGTATATTGGCTCGTGAAGCACCGTTTGAAATTTAATTGCTGCTTGTATTTGAATTAAAGTTGAAATGTCGTTACGGAAGTTTCGAAGATTTGCATTTGGCCTGTAGCCGAGATTAACTTCAGAGGGGACTAGTACCGCCCCGCTTAGCAAGAAATGTTTTAGAATCGACGAATTTTTGATACAACAACTGGACGAACTTTGGGTAGACAAAGCAAGTTATGTCGAATGAACCAAAATTTTTCACGAACTAAAGGATGGAGGGATATACCTTTGCTGTGAAGACTTGTCACTGAACAATTGTTTATTAGCTGTGAAGGAATTGAAAACAAATGACGAAGATGCTAAATTTGAAATATATTGCTGTATTTATTGTGTTTGTGATAAAGTCGGTGAGATATCGCCAAGGAATGACTTCTGACTTCGTACATTTGAAGCTCTATGAACGAATGCAATCTATTTTTATGTATTCAATATTTTCCTTACTGTTCATGCATAATAATCAACTTGACAGTTTTTAAGCAATATCAAGTGACTTTTGCGTGGTTATATTGTTACTGTAAGTTGTTTTATTTTTTCATCCCTTTAGTCATGAAAATGAATTTGAGTCAAGTCTCGATTTTAAAACATTCGAAACTTTAAATAACCAAGCATTGCACGACTACTTCTGGATACCGTTAGGTTCAAGACCTAGAAAGAAGACCACTCCATTTCCCGAACTTACATTGGAGACTTCTTCAAAGCTTTCTGAGACGCGATATAAACCTTAATTATTAGCGCCACTCTCCGGCTGCTGAAGAGCAAAGAAGCCAGGTTGGAGGTTAACCGTGGTCAAACGAGAGAAATTTGCAAAAGTTAAGCAAAGTACTTAAAAGTAAAGGATGTCATTTTCACTGTTTAAAGTTTAATATATTGCCAATACACTGTCAATTTACCAAACGTTTTGAAAGTTTACCAAAAAAGTTCTAAGCGTTTAAAAACTGTGAACTGCAGAATTGTCGGCGCCATTTGCCAACATAATTTTGATCAGGCGCAAAGAGTTTTGGTCAGTTTTCAACGGGAAAAAGCTAATCATTTGAGAAAAATTAAAAGATAGTAACGTCAACTATTTTTTTTATACATCCTTGCCCATATTTCCATTTAGTATTAAATAAAATCCCACTAAATAAAACGAAAAACGTTTGACCGAGGTGGAGAGGAAGGTGCTGGACTTAAACTCCGGAAGTCCTGGATTCAAGTCAAGCTCTGTCTACTGTCATTTGAGTTATAATTAATTGCAAATGTTAATTATAGGACAGTAGTTTTTTTTTTTATTTTTATTTTTGTCTTATGACAGGAAACTCCTCGAGACAAAAAAAAAACTCTTGTAATTTGAATCCATTTTTCATTTTTCTGTCGTTGAGACGGAAAAGTGAGACGAAAACTCGTCTTAGACGGAAAGCCCTACTTAAGATTAAACCGTATTAGAGGTCTTTAGGCGGATTACCATTAGTTTCTCGCCTTCTAAAAAGAATAGGGCTTTTTTCTGTTTTCATCTCAAACTGCAACGTTTCTTTGTTCAGTTGCAGCGGGCCCGCTAAGACTTCTGAAGACTTTTAGCCAGCGAATGCTCGTTGATTTTCATTTTTTCCCACCCTTCTAGATGAGCTATAGCTATCTAACTTGTTGTTTCTGTTTTGTCTAGCGATTCACCAAAGCCGTCTATGAACGGAAGAAGCCAGTTGAGGTTATGCTCCTTGAGAGCAAGCAGTTCTTAAAAGGCAGCGGTCAGCTTCTGTCGCCAACTAAAAAAGCCGAACTCGACACGAAGATGAGCATTTTGGAAGCGAGGTGGGGACGACTGCAAGCCGAGCTCGACAATCGGTACATGAGACTCGTTCGGATTCACGAAAAGCTCACGAAGTTTGAGGAGTTGCTGCATCCATTCTTGGTATGTCTACCATGTTTTACATTATTGGAATAATCAATAAGTGGCGGCGGTCAGAACCAGAGGAATTGTTATCATCGGTTATGGTATTTTAATCTTCATAAGCCAATATTTGCTCGTTTAGCTAGACGTTCAAAGACAGTGAAAGCTTGCCATATCTTCTTATTTTTGCACAAGTCTTGTGATAAATTAATAAACAAGGAAAGAGATGTAAGGTTGTTAAGCATAGAAATTTATGAGAATTCGAGTCCCAAACATTAGCCAAAGCCAACCTGTATTGTGTTGTAAAACAGATACTCTACATTTTGCCTACAGTTGTTAACAACTGTCATTGGTATATTCATTGTCGCTTTTATTTATTTTTTTACATCATTTTGTTTGTATTCACAGGCCTGGCTAAAGAGAGCAGAGGACCAAGGAAGTGCCATTCTTCTCAATGTCAAGGATGTGCAAAAAGCGCACGATAAACTGCTTATTCACAAGGTGAGATCATTATTTATGGCTGCTAAATAAAATTGCCGATTATTATTACGAGGTCTTACAAAGACGCGGGTGAGGAGATGTTTTAAGGTAGTCTAAAGACCAACTCACGACACAAATCGTAGCGTGAAAATCAAACCTACAACTTGCTTACGTTTGAAGAAAAATGTCGTCGTTGAGCAATGTCACACGAGTGGTGTTATACGATTTTGGCATGAATGGAGCAGTTCGCGCTACAGAAGGCGCTGGCAGTCGTAAGCAAGAGGTTTAACAATGACAAACTTGCTTATAAGTATGTTAGTCAAAGAAGCTAATGTCTTTTATTCTGTGGTATATGCCGGTTACCGCAATTAATGACGGATTAAAGGAATTAATTGAATCGGTTTAGACCACGACTTTGCCACCTCAACACTTTCTAAACCGTTGATAATCGGCCCGACAAAAGTTTCTCCATAACAAGTTTGTATTGGCAATGAGCGGTACTGATAAAATGAATAAAAATGAACAAAAAAAAATCCACCTCACATTTCATTTTAAGCGCTACAGCAGATGCTTGGGATAGAAATAAACAAACGTTTTACTGTCATCGGCTTGACGGAAGTTTCTCCGTAACAAGCTCGAATTTGGCAAATTCAGCGAAACATGCATGCTATGAAAAACGAGACATGTTAAAAATTAAGGTTAAGATATTCTGTTGGCGAGATAACGAAACTACTCCAGCCACCCCACAATTCATATCTACCACGAAAGGAGAACGAGGTTAATATTGCATCTCGACTCTTAACGCGCTTGGCCTAGCTGCAAGCTAATTATTTTACTACTCGCTCAGTTATACGCAGTTTTAGTTGTTGTTGACACTTCTATTATGTAAATATTTACCGAAGTAAGCGTTATTTATACGACTTATACGTAAAGGGATCGTCAACTTTGGTATTAGCAACATACTTTGATCCTTGGTCCGCCATCTTGCGAATTCTTTTTTACGTTTGTCTGATTTCGTCTATTCATGGAAGAAAGAGGTTTATTGCTCGATAGCGAACTCGGCTTGTAAATGATTTTGTTTGATTGACTTGTGTTACAGCACTTTGTTGACGACGTGAAAGATCACGAGAAAGACTTAAAAGAAGTGAACCAGAGCGGAGAAGACTTCCTACACGAAGCCAAGGTGCGTTCTTTTAACATCCCTTAATCATAAATCAAAGTCTTACTTTTAACCCTGAAGCAAAGGATAAGAATTAGGCGGTCGATGAACCTTGAGTTAAACTGACTTAGAAACCCAAGTATTTAAATTTATGCGTTTTTAGGTGCTGCGATTCTGCTTATAATAATAAGTCTATCGTTTGAGATATGTGCTGTTTGGGTGACAGTTTGGCAGTATTAGTAAACCTTTTCACTCATAAAGGTGGCGAAGAACAAATTCTACATTAAATTTAATTTTACAGAATATTGAAAAACAAATAGTACCAAATGAAAGTTCTGCTCAATAGTTTTCATTTAAATGTCACATTTTTGGATTTCAGCCACGGACTCAAAAGTTAGATCCACCTTGTAAAGCATAACAAAAGTACTAAATGATAGTACCGCTCATGCAAAAGCTTTCATTTAAATGGTCACACTTTAGGATTTCATCCACAGATTGAATCGCTCTGACGACAAGCTAGCACTCGAAACGTCAGCTGTTTTATTTTTTTACGGTGGCCAATTTCCCTTATCAACTGAGTTGATGAAATCAGATTTTCACGTTTCACTCATTCATTTGACGAAAACTTTCGTTTGTTTTTAGGTTTTTCACGCAGAACTCGAACGTTCCGTTGCCACATTAGAAAGCGCAGATGTTAAATCGCCGTCTCAAGTCATACCAGACCCTAATGAGAAGTCCTGGGTACTAGAGAACAAGCTTGCTGACATCAACGAGCGCTACAACAGGTAAAGAAGGCGTTACATCGGATAACTGCTAGTGCATTTCTAGAAATCCTTCCAAAATTCTCGAAATCATTTATCACAAATTCACTCAGTCCCCCCTGTCAGTCAGACAATAAGTGTCGCGTTCTAGTCATGCATGTCTCTTTACATCACATTACTAATTTCACGTTATTCATTTCACAAACTTTACATCTCCTGTCATGCACGGCAACCCATACTGTCACATCACCTGTCCGCATTTCACATGTACCTAGTGTCACGCAACCTACATGTGTTACATCTGCCATTCATCCCCCCATTATCACGTTTTATTGAGATTGATTTATCTTTCTTTCAGGCTTCTGTTGTTACTCAGTGAACAAGGAACCATCTTGGACCGCTCCTGGCGCCAGTTACGTGAATACGACACCCAGGCAACTCATGTGTTACCGTGGTTAAACAGTGCAGAGGAAAGACTGGGACAAGACATGGCGCAACCTATCAAATCAGATCCAGTGATCATTAAGCAGCAAATCAGCGAGCTCAAGGTAAAACGATGAACAGCGTTGTTCTGTTTAATTTTCATTTGTCCGTAGACTTCAAGACGGTTCGTGGGAATAAAGAAAGCGAGGGCGAATGGGAAGGTAGCCGAAAAGATCTTGAGCGAAATTATTAACAACAAGGAATTGCTGGCCATTTGACTCTTCACATTCCCCTTATTTTTTCCACCATACTTGCAGAGAAAACTTAATGCAGGCTTAACTTAAATAGCAGCTATTTCTTTCAAGTCTCATATTTTGTAATTATTTCACCAGGCGCTGCAAGTAGAGGTCAGTTCGCACCAGGCTGAGATTGTAGCGGTTGGTGTGTTGGGTCACAGCATTGAAGGGTTGATTCGCGGCCCTGAGTTTGAGCGCGGTAAATCCATCAATCAGCGTTATGATGAGCTGTGTGCGAACATGGCTGTGTACCAGGCTAAGCTCCAGTCCGCGCTCACCACCTCACAGAACTTTAAGGATGGACTGGACGCTGCTATCAAGGCACTGAACGAACTCAAGAAACAACTGGACAAACTACCGCCCGTGTCACGCAATCTCATTGAACTCAGAAACCAAGCTCAACAGTTCAAGGTATTGTGGTCATTAATTTATTAATACCCCTTTGCGCTTCATTGCCAGAAAATATATTTCAATCAGCGTCCAAAAGAACCTTCATAAAACTAATGTGTAATTTTTGTTTGGTATAAACAATAACATCTATTTTGCACTATTCTTATTAATCTCGAGTAAAATATTTTCTTGTCTCTTTCTGACCATTTACCATGCTCCTACAGGTGGCAATTTGTTTGGCAATTTGCCTTTTTCATGGCTTTTAGGGCACTGACTGTGACGAAGCGGGAAAAAAAAAGATGATGAGATGATTATTCGTCAGACAGTTATCCATTTTCGGTAGTTTCTTGGTGTTGCGGATGTTATGTTCACCAAATGACGTAAAACAAAAGATTAAAAAGACAGTAAACAATACCAATACCACACTCCCAACACAAAAGCTAACCCAAAATAGTTTCCACAACACCGAAAATACCCCGTTTTTCGCCTCATGATATAAACTTTCTAATTACCTAGAGCGTTGCGTTACCAGGGGCGTAGCTACCTGTACGCACGTACGCACGTGCGTACCTGAAAAAGTCGAAAAAGAAAAGAAAGATTTGGGACTTGAGGGTGGGGGGATGAGGTAGGGGGAGTGTTTGAAAATTGATTGTGCGTATACGCCCCTGGTTACCATAACATCGCCTTAGAATGGAGTCCTTTTATTTTCAGGTTGTTCAAATTGAAGTGAACCGCCATGGAACTTCGGTAGAAGCTCTGAACGAGATGTTTCACATGCAAAAGAAGAAGCAGAAAGAATCCAAAGTGAAACAACTGAACAAGCTGTGGAGTGAAGTTACGCAGAGATCGGACACGAGAAAAGAAGAACTCAAAAGCGTCTTCATCATGATTGCTAAGGACTTTGAACGCTGGGAACTGGGCATGCTCAAAAGACTCGACTCTGGTGAACTGGTGACGAGTGACATACTTGTGTTTGAAGAGAGGATACAGGTAATTCAAGTGCTTGTTCTGATTCCTTGAGAGTATTCAAGGTAATATGATGGATATGTCCTTAATAGGATTTCCTTATTTGTCTCTCGTCTTTTTTTGTTAGTTTAATGTGGAGACGCGGCGGTATGGTGTTTAGCGCGTTTGACTTGGTTGTGCCTAAATCATACCGTCCAGAAGGACGTCGGACACCTTATTGAGACTTATATAACGTAATGTCGACACTTAGAATGTTATTTTCAATAAATTTTCAAGTGTAAAAAAGAAAACCTAAAATCCCCACTCATGATTTAACCTGTGACCTCAGCTAGGCTTAGGCCTACATAGCCTACCGTACCACTGTACCACCTACCACCAAAATGTAACTGTATAAACTGCCACCCCTAACCTCAACTGAAAGCTAACCAGTTACTCCGTTATATAAGTCTCAATAAGGTGTCCGACGTCCTTCTGGACGGTATGATTTGGGCTTGACCGTTTGACTTCAGATCTGAAGGTCGGTGGTTCGTAGCCTGGTCGGCTCTGCCATCCTGCTGTTTCCTTAAACACGAAACTTTACTCCACATTGTCTCTCTTCACTCAAGTGTGTAAATGGCTACCAGCGACAAAATGCTGGGGGTAACCCTGTGATGGAATAGCACCCCAATCCAGTTGGGAGTTAGCAATACTCCTAGTTGCTTCATGCAACAGAAACCGGGTTAAGCTGTGGTCGAGTGGGTCACCTGTGGCTCTTGTGCGACTTAACCTTTTATACCTTCTAGTCAAGAAAATTATAAAGGGAAATTAGAAGTCGATCACCTAAACGTCACTTGTCAAACAGTAATTGGACGTATTAAAGTCATGTCTTGAGTGTAATGTATCATTAATGGTTTTCTGTCTGGGAGCTGATTTTGCCGATTTGCGTCTTTGTTTGCCTCTATGTGCGTCTTTGTGGCCTTGTTTCCAGAATATGGCAAAAGCAATGTTTGACGAACCCCTACTCGTCAAATGACGAGTAACGAATAACCTTTCGACCTAAAACGTATCTGCATTTGTCTTTCTCAGCATTTTCAAGATGAAGTGGAAAAGATGCGACCAGCCTTTCAATCTGTAAACCAAGGAGGACACGAGCTGATAAACCTGGAGAAAAATAAGCAGCAATCCATCATCTTAGAAACACTAGATCGCGTCAATAAGAACTGGCAGGCTTTCGCCATTAAACTGCTAAACACCGCGGCCAAGTGCGACGAATTACAGGAGCAGTCCGAGAAGTTTTATACCGTCTACAAACACGTGACTGTCTGGTTGGACAACATGGAAGTGAGGCTCGTTGCCATGCCTCCCGTGGGTCTCGATCCCGACGTACTCAGCTCTCAAATGAAAGAACAAAAGGTATTGTGGGATTTTTGGTTCTGTTTGCGATGCCTTGCCTTTTTGATGCTTTAAGATACAAAACTCAAATTGATCGTTTGGGAGCGTAGGGAAACCTTATTTTATTTTTTTTTTAATCTTAGATCAAACAAAAAGGTCTGTGCTTCTGAAGTTGTGACAGGGCAATATCGAGTATCGCCGAAAAAGCAAAATTTCGCTTAGCTTATTTCCACGTCATATCGCCAAATGCCACCAAATATACAACTTGGTTGGATAAAAAGATTCTATAGAGCAAAACAAAAGCAGTAGTTTGGCGATAAAGTGAAGGATTGCAAGGATTGAAGTGGATTACAGTTCATGAATTTTGATTTATTGACAGGCGGTCAAAAAATCAAACTTGCCATTCTTGTGAAATTTTGACTTTTCGAGGCGTTATTTTGTCTGTTTAGTTGATGTTTCTTTGCTTCTATTACTTTTGGCGATGGTTTCTTCCAATTTCAAGGTAATAAAGTAAGCTTAGAGCAATCTCCTGGCCATAATCATGAAAAAACGATACTTCAGCCAGAACAATGTCCCTTAAGCGCATTTTTCTGCCCTTTGTAGACTCTACAGAACGAAGCTGTGCAGTACAAGGCTCAAATCGATCTGCTGGTGGGCCTGGGTAAAGTCATCATCAGCATCACTGCACAGCAGCCAAGTGATTCCCCCCAGTCCCCTCTCGAGGAGGACTTGACCACAGTACGCACGCGCTATGATGAAGTTTGGAAAGGCCTGGAAACGCGCAATGTGACGCTAGAGATAACCGTGCAGCAGATGGAGAAATACAGGAGACTGGTACGGAATATAACTATTTTCCTCACTCGCGCGGAGAAGAGGCTGGGAAAACTAGAGCCCGTGGGAGGAGATGCAGATACGATCAGACGGCAAATCTCCGAACACAAGGTAAGTGCCCACCATTGTTTGGGTGTGACCTGACGTTTTTGATATAAGACTTGCGTGACTGCAGAAGCATTGGGTATACATGCGAAAAACTAACTGAAGAGCGTTTTCGCCGAGTCCCGTGGGACTCAAATGACGAAGGCCATGGCAGCCATGTTGGTGTTCCTAACAAAAGAAGTTATTAAAATTCCTTTGTACGGGAACACCAATATGGCGGCTATGAGCATCAAGTGAAAACGCTCTATTGGTCCACTAAGAATGTTGTTGTTTACAATAGTAATGTTCATCGTGTTTCGAGAGTGCGAGAATGAAAAAAAAAAAAAAAAATGCGAATCCCCGACAGTAATCGAACCAATGACCTATATGACGATCAAGCCCAAATCATACCGCCCAGAAGGACGTCGGACACCTTATTGAGACTTATATAACGGAGTAACTGGTTAGCTTTCAGTTGAGGTTGAGGGTAGCAGTTTATACAGTTAAATTTAGGACTAAGCAACCCGAGAAGCTAGGTGGTACAGTGGTACGGTAGGCTATGTAAGCCTAAGCCTAGCTGAGGTCACAGGTTCAATCCTGAGTGGGGATTTTAGATTTTCTTTGTTACACTTAAAAATGTATCGAAAATAAAATTCTAAGTGTCGACATTACGTTATATAAGTCTCAATAAGGTGTCCGACGTCCTTCTGGACGGTATGATTCAGGCACAACCCTCTATGACCCGTTCGGATGCTCTGACCAGTAACCACTGAGCTAAGAGAGAGTTAGAAGGTCATAGTTTCGATTGCTGTCAAGGACTCAGAGTTTTTCTTTGTCCCCCGCTCGTGACAAGATGAACATTATATCTTTCTCATTTAAGGTTACAGTGTACCTTCAGATCGAAAATTTATTGAAAATTTTTTTTTGGCGTTAAAATAAAGTTTACAGAATGAACTTTCATCCAAACAAAAAAAGGATCGAAAAATAGTGAAAATTGACGGAGAAATGACGGTATAACTTTTGTGGGCGGAGTTTGTTTATTAAGCGATATGTTTTTTTAAGCGCCGTTTTCTCAAAGTTAAGTTTTGGCTTGTTGGGGACACTTTAAATAGCTACAACTCAAAGGGAATTTGTTCGATTTTCCTTAAATTTGGACAGAAGCTAGGCTAACATATAATCAACAAAAACGTGTCGGCGAATTTCTTAATTCCGAAAACTTTTTCGTCAAGAGGCATTTCCGTGCGATCATTCCAATTTTTTTTCTCCCCTTTTCGAAAATATTCTGTAACTTTTCACTGCAATTGAATATGGAAAATCGCCGACACGTTTTTTAAGCGCTTCGTGTCCGGAAACCCGAGAACAAATCAAATTAGCAAAATATAATAATCGCTTTGAGTTATAGCGTTTTAAAGCTGATTCGGACGTTCGAATTTACACGTCGTAAAAAATTCGACAATTCATTTATTACCAAATGGTTTCCATATTTAGATAGCCAGCTCTATAAGCTTTAATTTGATATCTGGGTTTATGTATATTAAGTGTAATCTTAAGACGCTAGAGCTGTTATACTGGAGACACCCCCGAAGGTACACTGTAACCTTAATAACCGAGCTTAAAATTTACCATATTTTTTTGGGTAGTTGAGGGTCGTATAGATTGGGAGGACACTATTCAGTACATTCAGTTATTATACCAGGTACGAAATGATAATTTATTTTGATTTTATTTTTCAGACACTTCAGAAGGAAGTCACTCAGTACAATGGAGACGTCGTGTTGCTGTTGAAAGCTGGAAATGACTTATTAGAAGGTCGCGAAGGAGCTGCCGGAAGTGACGAAATTCAGGTTACTGTACTCTATCTAAGCCGGTCATCCTCGGGACCAGCTTTATAGCTGTCCGCCCGAGAAAGCTGTCCGCCTTATAGAGAGTTTACTTACAAACGTACAAGTGCAATAGGTCTTGTGCATGATGACGTCATCAGCTCAAACTTCACCACCAAATCTCGTTTTTACTGCATTCCTTGCAAACCTTTGACAAGTTCACGTTGTTTTAGAGTGGGTATTCTTTTCAACTTTGCTCCTTTGAGAATACATTGATGAGATTGTCACAGGTTTACACTTCGAAAGCGAGGCTTGGGGGTGTAGTAAGCTCGTGACGTGAACATGCGTAAGAGCTATTCGGCCAGAACCAGCCAATAATTGATGCCCATCTTAGTTAGGTGCCGCCTTTAGATAGTTTACTGTACCTCCTTTCTCTGCCAGCTTTGGAAATCGTATCGAATTTTAAGTTCTGTACCAAATTAACGTTGTCGATTAACTTGAACTTAAAGGAGCTGAACTTGTCCTGACTTTTTCTTAGGCTTATTTTTGGCCGAGAGGGTTTTTTGTGCGTTGAAGTGCGGTAGTTTTTTTTTTATAAAATGCAGTGTTGATTGAGTTCCCTTTTTAAGAAAGAAGGTCGACGTTCTCCTTGATTCACTTGGGAGCGTATGTGCCTTTTACATTTTGTTTCACTGCCTTCCCTGCTAGACAACAACTTTAAATTATGAAATTAAAGGTTTTGTGGAGCACACGATGGTAAATTTTCCTTTCTCTGCAAGTAGTCGAATTTGAAAGCCGTCCATACCCATTCTCGACAATTGAAAGGCCGTTTACACGACAGAAAAAAATGGGTACGTACCCGTCAAGAAAGGAGTACGGACCTCACATTTTCGCCCGTGCCAACTATGCGTACCACGTCTTTAGGGATTGGTACGGACCCGTGTTTTTTCAGGTCTTGGGGCCATAGACGTGTATGGCCCCAAAACCTGAAAAAACACGGGTCCGTACCAGTTTCTTCATTTCTTACGTCAGCTTGCATAATAACTTCGCTGATCGCATGCGCAGTACTAGAAATTGGTCCGGTCCACCGAAAAGTGCAGTGTAAACGCAACCTTCCAAACTTGGTCCTTAGGCCTTTTTGACGAGTCCGCACCCGATTTTTCTGCCGTGTAAACGGCCTTTAATCATATTAGACGGAAAAAAAGCGCGACTTTTTTTCAAATGACCTTCTACTTGGCTTTACCATCGTAGTTGTTTAAGCTCCTTATTAATACGTTTTAAACATCATGTTCGGTGAAACTAACACTAGTCTGTTCACAGACTTTTCCTTTTGAGCCGAGCGCGCGAGTGAAGCAAGTGCGATCGCGGAGTGCGAGAGCGAGCCCAGAGAGCGAGAAAAAAAGGAAATTTATTTATTTTTTCTGTCGCCCTAGGGGCTCGTTCTCGCGCTACGCGCTCGCACTCGCGCGCGTTCGCTTCGCTCGCGCTGGGCTAAAACAATAAATTGGTCTGTAGACAGACTAAACTAACACATGCCTCATGTGTTCGAATGTAGGAGGAGATTTCTAGCGTAAAAGGACGGATGGAGTTTATTGTGGTCGCCTCAAACGAGCGTCAAAAGGAACTAGAGAGCATGTGGAGCACAGTCAAGAACTTGGATGAAACCGCCCAGTCCCTCACGGTTCAGATTAAACAACGGAACCAAGAGATCGAGTCTCTTTTGAAAGAAGAAGATCCTATGATCCTGAGCAGACGATTCAAGGTTAGCCCGAATTTTTGCCGCGTTTGTCCTGTCTTGTACACCTATATCTACATTTTATTAAGTTGTAAAAGTCGTGATACGTCACACCAACTATAAAATAAATTAACTAAAATACAATATATGTATGTGTTGTAGTTCAATTTTATCCTTGGTTCAATTTTGATTTTCCTTTGTTTGATATTCGTTATCATATATTAGCACAGAAAAGAACAGTTGAACCAAGGATAAAATTGAACAACAACATACAGCTATTCCAATTAACGTTGTCGGATGAAAAAGGCGAAAAGCCAAGACCGCAAGGTAGTATGGGATTTTTATTCGATGGATTTTAACCCTAACCCATACTACCTTGCGGTCTTGGCTTTACGCTTTCATCCGACAACGTTAATTGAAATAGCTGTATACATAGATCCTACATACATGATGTGTATTAATTAATACAAAAACAATTAAAAAATATTGTGCTCAGATGCTATATATTATATATAGTAAATCTATAAGATTTAAATACTAAAATAATTTTGGAATTTGCATTTAAATGAAACAATAGATTGGATTTCAATAACATCATTTGGAAGGCTGTTCCAAAGTCTAATTGTTCTTTGGAAGTAAGATTGGAAATTAGTGGTCTTTGTTGCTTGTTCTGATAAAATCGAAATTTGTGGCTTCCACGGGTCTTAAAGACAGTTTGTGAGCGTAGATAAGCATACGCATTTGTATCAATGTCAACAAGCCCACTGCTCATATTGATATTTTTTCTCTGGGTATTTATGTCTTTCTTTTTTTCAACAGGCTCTAGATCGCGAAGTAGCCACTCTAGAATACCAGCTTGAGAGCGCAAACGAATCAGGACATGAAGTAATCAGCCATCTTCAAGACACTTCTCAAGACCCGAACCCTGTTATTGACAAGGTGGACGATATTAACAGCCAATGGGAGCAGCTTCAATCGAAACTACAGGAGTTACGAAATCGCGTCAAACCCACGGTAAGCCCAGAAACAATGTTCTATTATTTCATTATTTGTTCACGCATACATTTGAGAGAAGTGGTTCTGTAGGTTGGTACTGCAGCTGGTAGTATTGCTTGGTAGTGCTCCATGTGGGTTATGTCACGGTCACGCTGATTGTGTCACGCCGGTATGTCACAGTTTGTGCCTGTTTGTGGAGCTGGGTAGCAACGAGTTCAGGTGACTAACTTTTTGTATTGTTCACTTGATTAATTAACCATTTCACTCCCAGAGTTAATTATGGAGACATGAAGTGTAGTTCTAACTTTTGAGTTTGTCGACGAAATCCTATGGTGTGACCATTCAAGTGAAACCTCTTCAGCGGTACTTTAGCAAGGTACCATCTCTTTTTCAAAATTTTACAAAATGAGTTTGAGATTTTTCTTGGATTGTGATATTTGGCACTCTTGGGAGTAAGAGGGTTAAACTTTTCTTTAATACTTAAACGTCCTCATCATTTATGCTTTCCTGCTCACCTTTACGTATAAAGTGGTGAACGGTGAACGGCAATTGCAGGTGAATAAAACGAACGTCAGTTTGTGCAAGCGATATTCGTGGTCACGTGGTCACCCCACCCCCCTCTCCCCCATCACCGGATTAACGAACCCGATGTTATATTTTTCTTTATGTCCAAAACTTTAATTCGGTGACATTTTGAAGGTTAGAAAGCACTTTACGTTGTCAGGACGATTTCGCCTCAGTCGTTTTGGTAAATAAATATATGGTTTTCAAACAAAAACGAAAGAAAAATCATAAAACATCTTTGAAATACTAGTGGTTTTTCACAAAACTCGCTTTTCTTGACGAGTTTTTTAAAATCATGCAGGTTTTTGTTTAATCTGCTATGACGTCTGTAAAACGAAAGAACTAGACGTTAACATTTTGCGAATTTGCTTAAGATAGAATTACAGTTTTAATTAAGTGAATACGTTTTGAAAAAAAAAGTGTGATTTTAATTTCTTTTGCGTTTACAAAGTTCAAATCTCAAGGTTAGCTTTTTTTTTATCCCGCCATGTTAATTTTGGATAAGTGAGAAGTCAATATTGGGATTCTTCGATCCTTTTTAACGACTCTCTTCTCATGCTAATTGACGGTTGTCTGTGACGTGAATGTTGGCAGCGATTTGAGAGCACAACCAAATGACCACCGTCTTCTCTGTCGCTGAACGGGTATTTGGCTTCTTTAGGAGGCGTGGAAAAGCCGTGAGTTGACTTGATAAGCTCCTTTAAGCGATTTAATTTCAAGTGGAATTATTCTCTTTAACACAAAAGTTGTGCGGCGTGTCTTTAAATGCAAATTTTCTAATATTCGACTCGAACAAGACATCTCGTGATTTAATGCCGACTTTGGCTGTAAGCATTTATGAATTTGTTCACTGACAATAACTATCCGTCGCATGGAGCAATTATTTTTGGTTAATATATGTTCTGTACTTATACCATAGTGGTACATGCGTCTCTTGAAATCGAGTATTGTAATTAGTTATTTATATTATTTATATTTATTAGTTCCGAATCAAATGTAATTCTGTTGGTGTTGGAGTTTATCCTGAACGTTTGGAAACGCGAGAGTTAAATTTATTTTCAATTTGTTGTTCATTGAATTGGCTCGAGTCTTTGTCATGTCTGTACGCTTCTTTGTTCTTCTGTTTTTTACTCTGCTGATTCTTTTGTAAAATATCCAGTCTACGTCGAAAACAGTCCGGTCAGTATTGTTCACGAGAAGCTCCTTGTTTGTGTTGAAGATGCGCAGTCTCAGTTCATTTCCTTTACCTTGTAAGTCTGTTATTTGGAAAGAGAATCAAGTTTCTCAGAGATCGAGGCCAATCAAGTATTTATACTGGGATAGTCGAGTGATCGCAATGCAATGAAACACGAATATTTTCTTAAAAGTTTGGTCTTGGTGAGGTAGGATTTCTTCAATAGATATCGCAAATCCACCGTAGGAAAAAAGATGGCGGCTGTTCATTTTACTACAATACCTTGCGGACCTAACACGGAACATAAAGCACAAAGAAAGCCAAATTTTTACAATATTTGTTCCAGTACTAAGGACAATGTGTAGACCAGGTTTGAAGATTTTAACTTTTCTTTACATTTTTATGAACATTGTTAAGGGTTTTGTGCGCTAAGAATTATGGGTAAATGTACCAGTCGCCATCTTTTTTCCTACCGAGGATTACCGTACATAGAACTTTAAGCGGTTTTGGAGAATTTACGACATTAAGCTGCTATTGCGTTTTCAGCATACCAAGTGTTGTTGAAAAATTATGCAATTCTACCTAAATAAAACAACGAAAAGTTAACTTCAGTGTTATGATATTGTAAGTTCTTGCTGATTTGTTGTCTGTTAGCTACTTCACCAACACGAATGAGTTTTCTAAGAACTGAATTCAGTGAAACCGTGAAACGAATATGCGGAGTAGCGCGTTCTTAGTCGTAACTGATTTCGGAAAACTGAGTAATTATTCTTCTTCCCGCAGGCTGTGGGTATGTGCCGCAGGACGTGAACAATATCATGTTTACAACTGAAGAAAGCTATAATAAATTAAAGCTCAAAACAAAGCAAATATTATGCTTCTTTTCGTTCCTAAGGAACGTGGCGAAATTGTAGGAACGCTTATTCAGGGTAAAGCGCTTGTTGAGCAAATAAGAGAGTTTGTTAGAATTTCAAATGATATGCATAATGTTTCGTTATATCTGTAGGATGATGAGCCAAAGGAGGACGATTCTACCGTTCCTTTTAAGGTTACAACTGTTACGAAGAGTCAACTTGAGGGATTCGAGGTTCCTAAAGCAGTGAGACAGGAATCAGAGCCTGTTGCAAGCTCACGACCTAAAGGAGAATTGTCTTTCAGACCATTCGAATTAGGAAAACCCGTTTCAAGAACTTCTGATAGTGATGAAACACTCGAGGACAAATTTTCTTTTGGTGTTACCACAGTTAAAAAGGGTACTGTAGAAGGCTTAAGCATTCCAGTCAGTCCCAAACAATCCGAATCAGACACAGTAGAAGACGAGACAGGCAAAGATCAGGGACAATTTGAGTGGGGAAGACCGCTTCTTGGGGACTCCTCCGATGAAGATTACGGAGAGGATGGAGCGGTATTTAATGAGGTGAGTATTCCTTTGCAGCGTTCGGTAAGAGAGATAAAGAAACCAGACCAAGAAGTTATCGAGGAATATGTTGATGAGCAAGGACGTCGAGTGAAGAGAATTTCAAAGATAACAACTACCAGTACAGTAACGAGGGTGGAACGCCAAGACCCAACGTATGAGTTGGCAGTTGATGTTCCTACGGAACCCAGAGAAGAAGTAGAGGAGTACACCGATGAACACGGCCGAAGAGTGAGAAGAGTTGTACGGACATCTGTTACCACCAGTACCAAGACGGTACTGAGAGATGGGGCGCTGAAGGTTGTGCTGAAGCCTGGAGATCATGATCAGCAAGAGCTTAGAGAAGGACCTGAAGATGTTGAACGAATTGAGACCTTTACCTCAGATCACGGACACCGTACACAAAAACTTACAAAGGCAATATTCAAAACTCAGTTAAAAGAACACACACCGGATGTTTCACCTGCTACAGTCAGCAAGACAGATGTACCTTCACTTACCCCTCCCACATGTCCAGATGAGGAAGAAGACATGGAAGTAGACGAAGCACAGGAAGGCGATGAACCAATGGATGAAGATGAAGATGAAGATGAAGATGAAGATGAAGATGGAAACGAATACGATGAATTTGATGAAGAAATTGTGGTAATGGAGATAAAAAGGCGCCCACGAGTTCCCAAATGGTTTGTTGTTGTACCAGATGAACCTAAAAAACCAGTTGAACCTGAAAGTCTGGCTTATCCGATGAAAACTCCCCTTGTGGATCCCCAGACCAGGCAAAGACCAGAAATAAGAGAAGATGTTTCTTCTGTAAATATTGATAGGAAGGTCGTAATTCCCGAGTTAAGTTCTTTTGATGACACATTGCTAGCAGAGGAGGATGATCAGATTCCCGAGGAGGTGGAAGAATATATTGATAAAGATGGTGTTCAGGTAAGAAGAATTGTGAAACGAACCATCACAACAAGAACTGTCATCCGTACATCTATTGATGACAAGAAAGACGAGCCTCAGATTTTCGAATCGGCAGCTCCTGTTTATGTAGATACGGACGCTGAAGATGTTGTTCCTTCAGTACACACTCGCGAAGTTGTTCTGCCTGAGTGGATGGTTGAAACAGAGGCAACACCACAAGAACCAAGACAGCCTGAAGACGAAATTTCCTGGTTAATTCTGCCGTCTCAGCCGCAGCAATCTGAATCAAAGGAAGACCTTGACCGCGATGACGTGAAAGAAAGTGTAACTGCAACAACTTTGAATCGGGAAATAGTCCTTCCTGAAATTGATGGGATGAAAGATAAATCACCAGAAGAAGTTGAGGAATATGTTGATGAGAATGGTGTTCGAGTGAGGAGAATTATTAAACGGACCATAACAACAAGAACTGTCATCCGTACATCTGTTGATGATAAACCGCAAACAAAGGTTTTCGAATCAGCGGCCCCTGTTTATTTAGAGGCAGACTCTGAAGATGTTGTTCCTTCAGTGCAAACTCGAGAAGTTGTTCTTCCTGAATGGATGGTTGAAACTGAAGCAACACCACAAGAACCAAAACAGCCAGAAGAGGAAATTTCCCGGTTAGTTCTTCCCTCTCAGCCACAACAACCTGAATCAAAGGAAGACCTTGACAGCGATGACGTAAAAGAAAGCGTAACTGCAACAACTTTGAGTCGGGAAATAGTCCTTCCTGAAATTGATGGGATGGAAGATGAGTCACCAGAAGAAGTTGAAGAATATGTTGATGAGAATGGTGTTCGAGTGAGGAGAACTGTTAAAAGAACCATCACAACAAGAACTGTAATCCGCACATCTGTCGATGATAAACCACAAACAAAGGTTTTCGAGTCAGCTGCCCCTGTTTACCTTGAGGCAGACTCTGAAGATGTTGTTCCTTCAGTGCAAACTCGAGAAGTTGTTCTTCCTGAATGGATGGTTGAGACAGAGGCAACACCACAAGAACCAAAACAGCCAGAAGAGGAAATTTCCCGGTTAGTTCTTCCCTCTCAGCCACAACAACCTGAATCAAAGGAAGACCTTGACCGCGATGACGTAAAAGAAAGCGTAACTGCAACAACTTTGAGTCGGGAAATAGTCCTTCCTGAAATTGATGGGATGGAAGATGAGTCACCAGAAGAAGTTGAAGAATATGTTGATGAGAATGGTGTTCGAGTGAGGAGAATTGTTAAAAGAACCATCACAACAAGAACTGTAATCCGCACATCTGTCGATGATAAACCACAAACAAAGGTTTTCGAGTCAGCTGCCCCTGTTTACCTTGAGGCAGACTCTGAAGATGTTGTTCCTTCAGTGCAAACTCGAGAAGTTGTTCTTCCTGAATGGATGGTTGAGACAGAGGCAACACCACAAGAACCAAAACAGCCAGAAGAGGAAATTTCCCGGTTAGTTCTTCCCTCTCAGCCACAACAACCTGAATCAAAGGAAGACCTTGACCGCGATGACGTAAAAGAAAGCGTAACTGCAACAACTTTGAGTCGGGAAATAGTCCTTCCTGAAATTGATGGGATGGAAGATGAGTCACCAGAAGAAGTTGAAGAATATGTTGATGAGAATGGTGTTCGAGTGAGGAGAATTGTTAAAAGAACCATCACAACAAGAACTGTAATCCGCACATCTGTCGATGATAAACCACAAACAAAGGTTTTCGAGTCAGCTGCCCCTGTTTACCTTGAGGCAGACTCTGAAGATGTTGTTCCTTCAGTGCAAACTCGAGAAGTTGTTCTTCCTGAGTGGATGGTTGAAACAAAAGCAAAACCACGAGAACCGATGCAGCCTGAAGAGGAAATTTCCTGGTTAATTCTGCCGTCTCAGCCACAACAGCCTGAATCAAAGGACCTTGACCGCGATGACGTGAAAGAAAGCGTAACTGCAACAACTTTGAATCGGGAAATAGCCCTTCCTGAAATCGATGGGATGGAAGGTGAATCGCCAGAAGAAGTTGAAGAATATGTTGATGAGAATGGTGTTCGAGTGAGGAGAATTATTAAACGAACCATCACAACAAGAACAATCAAGAGAGAAGGCCAACAGATTGAACCAATGGAGGTTACATTCCCTGTCGCACAAACACAAGACGATTCCCCTGAGGAATTTGAAGAGTATGTTGATGAAAATGGTGTTCGAGTGAGGAGAATTATTAAACGAACCATCACAACAAGAACTGTCATCCGTACATCTGTTGATGATAAACCACAAACAAGGGTTTTCGAATCAGCGGCCCCTGTTTATTTAGAGGCAGACTCTGAAGATGTTGTTCCTTCAGTGCAAACTCGAGAAGTTCTTCTTCCTGAATGGATGGTTGAAACAGAAGCAACACCACAAGAACCAAAACAGCCAGAAGAGGAAATTTCCCGGTTAGTTCTTCCCTCTCAGCCACAACAACCTGAATCAAAGGAAGACCTTGACCGCGATGACGTAAAAGAAAGCGTAACTGCAACAACTTTGAGTCGGGAAATAGTCCTTCCTGAAATTGATGGGATGGAAGATGAGTCACCAGAAGAAGTTGAGGAATATGTTGATGAGAATGGTGTTCGAGTGAGGAGAATTGTTAAAAGAACCATCACAACAAGAACTGTACTCCGCACATCTGTCGATGATAAACCACAAACAAAGGTTTTCGAGTCATCTGCCCCTGTTTACCTTGAGGCAGACTCTGAAGATGTTGTTCCTTCAGTGCAAACTCGAGAAGTTGTTCTTCCTGAGTGGATGGTTGAAACAGAAGCAAAACCACGAGAACCGATGCAGCCTGAAGAGGAAATTTCCTGGTTAATTCTGCCGTCTCAGCCACAACAACCTGAATCAAAGGAAGACCTTGACCGCGATGACGTGAAAGAAAGCGTAACTGCAACAACTTTGAGTCGGGAAATAGCCCTTCCTGAAATCGATGGGATGGAAGGTGAATCGCCAGAAGAAGTTGAAGAATATGTTGATGAGAATGGTGTTCGAGTGAGGAGAATTATTAAACGAACCATCACAACAAGAACAATCAAGAGAGAAGGCCAACAGATTGAACCAATGGAGGTTACATTCCCTGTCGCACAAACACAAGACGATTCCCCTGAGGAATATGAAGAGTATGTTGATGAAAATGGTGTTCGAATGAGGAGAATTATTAAACGAACCATCACAACAAGAACTGTCATCCGTACATCTGTTGATGATAAACCACAAACAAGGGTTTTCGAATCAGCGGCCCCTGTTTATTTAGAGGCAGACTCTGAAGATGTTGTTCCTTCAGTGCAAACTCGAGAAGTTCTTCTTCCTGAATGGATGGTTGAAACAGAAGCAACACCACAAGAACCAAAACAGCCAGAAGAGGAAATTTCCCGGTTAGTTCTTCCCTCTCAGCCACAACAACCTGAATCAAAGGAAGACCTTGACCGCGATGACGTAAAAGAAAGCGTAACTGCAACAACTTTGAGTCGGGAAATAGTCCTTCCTGAAATTGATGGGATGGAAGATGAGTCACCAGAAGAAGTTGAAGAATATGTTGATGAGAATGGTGTTCGAGTGAGGAGAATTGTTAAAAGAACCATCACAACAAGAACTGTACTCCGCACATCTGTCGATGATAAACCACAAACAAAGGTTTTCGAGTCAGCTGCCCCTGTTTACCTTGAAGCAGACTCTGAAGATGTTGTTCCTTCAGTGCAAACTCGAGAAGTTGTTCTTCCTGAGTGGATGGTTGAAACAGAAGCAAAACCACGAGAACCGATGCAGCCTGAAGAGGCAATTTCCTGGTTAATTCTGCCGTCTCAGCCACAACAACCTGAATCAAAGGACCTTGACCGCGATGACGTGAAAGAAAGCGTAACTGCAACAACTTTGAGTCGGGAAATAGCCCTTCCTGAAATCGATGGGATGGAAAGTGAATCGCCAGAAGAAGTTGAAGAATATGTTGATGAGAATGGTGTTCGAGTGAGGAGAATTATTAAGCGAGCCATCACAACAAGAACAATCAAGAGAGAAGGCCAACAGATTGAACCAATGGAGGTTACATTCCCTGTCGCACAAACACAAGACGATTCCCCTGAGGAATTTGAAGAGTATGTTGATGAAAATGGTGTTCGAGTAAGGAGAATTGTGAAGCGAACCATCACAACAACTACCGTACATCGCATAGGCGTATTGGAGTCAGGTGTTCCCGTTGCAATGCACAAGGTTAGAGAAGAAGCGGCTCCAAGCACAGAAGTTGCAACTTTGGAGCCAGTCACACCCGAAGCTGTTCTTTTGGCTCATACAGCACCTTTATCTCCCAGGCGGGCTTCCATGCCGTATGAAGCAACAGTTGTTCAGCGATACCTCGTCATCATTGAAACACTATATCAGTATGTCTTAGAACACAGATCGCTGATTTTCATTTACAGCTCAAGGCACATGCAGTTTAATTTCGTTTTGGAGAACTTTCTATACTGGATGATTGTCACGTTGAAGAAGCTGAGCTGGATGACACCAGTCTCGTGGAAGGTCGATGAGATCCAAAGCCAACTTCGAGAGATCAAGGTATTCACATGGAGTGTGTTACATTTGCATGATGGCTGTCAACGCTGTTGACAGACATTGCATGATAACTGTTTGCATGACTTGAACTGATATGAGCGCTTAGGTTTTGGCTGGGGACTTAACATTATTTCACAGTCTGGGCTACTTGGAATATGTCTTAGGCAACAGTCCATGTGTTTCTGTGGAGATCTGAAAGTGAAATGGTGTTAGAAATGTTGTCTCTGATAAAGACCATTCTAGATTGTCCATAGTGGTAAAACCTCTTTTCGGTGTGAAGAAAAAAAAAACAGTCTACAAAGTATTGCTTTGCATGCTTAGCGCTGGACATCAGCTGTTATCAAGGTTCACTGTTTTGACAATGGTACAACTGACTGGACAGCGACAAATGAATGTCTTAATCCTATAACGTGTAAATTTATAAGTAAAGGTCTCAAGATGAAACTGGTCAAAACTACATCCACGAGGGATGGCCTAACTGGATTGAATACTCTTGCCCAATTTAAATTTCTTTTCCTTTTATTTATTGTCATTCAAAAAATAAACATCTAAATGTAGAAATGAAGAAATAAACCACATTTGTCAGGTTCCGCGTCAGCCATCTCATTGAGTCAATTTTCACTTGCACCTTGTATCACAAATCATAACAATCAATCAATAGTATTGTAGTGTGCCAGTGAATCTTTGGTTTGTGTTGTTTACGTGACTGCATATGATTCGTTTGCACTCTAATGTGTCATTATCCATACTAACAATTTGTTGTACTTTCATTTGACTTCCAGTGAAATGTTATTCAATTTATTGTGTAGTTGTTGTCTGTAGTCTACTGTTTTGTATTCATTGTTTATTAATTACTTGGTTGTCATCTTTTTCTCTTCTGTTCGTTTATTCGTTTGTTATCTCGTTTATTTATTGATTGGTTCATTGATCACTCCATTTTAGACATTCATTTGTTAATCCTTTTTTTCACTCACTCATTCGACTGCTTGATCGCCCGTTTTTCCGTCGTTTTTTTTTATTCATTTTCCTTCCCCCATCCACTCATTCACTTATAAGATAGCTCGCTCGTTCCAGAGCTGGATAGTTTGTTCATTCATGAGTTGATCTACCCATCCACTTGGTAAAATGTCTGCTCCATCACTCGATCGTATATTTCATTCTTTCGTTCATTTTTTTTGTTTATTTATCCGTATTTATCCACTCATCCACTCCACTTTCGTTCATTTTTTCGTTCATTTATCCGTATTTGTCCATTCATCCACTCATTTACTGAATAGTACTCTCACCCCGTTCATTCATGTATTCACTTAGTGAACAGCTTTCGTTTCTTCGTTTTCCGTTCATTTATTCTCTACGTATTCATTTATTCTCTCACTCACTCAATCATTTGTCCAGTTATGCGTTCGTTCTTTCATACGTTCATCCGTTTCCGTTGTGTTGTCCAGTTATTCATTATTATTTGCGCATGACGTCATTACATTATCACGTGACCGCAAATTCATTTTTTAAAAATGCTGAGCATCACTCGTTCAAGAATTAGAAACTGAGTTTAAAAAGTCTTAAATTGCATGCACTGTGATGATGAAAGTGACTCTTAAACTACTAACAACTAACAAAGATCTTTTCCCACAACAAAACATGTTTTTCTCAAGCCAAGCACATTTTGTGAAAATATGCAAAACTAACGTGCTAATGCCTTTATTTAGATAGATTAATTGACTTAATGGCAATAACAAAAGCGATTGCTAAACTCTTGTTCTCGTAAAATTGGCATTGGTTAATAAACACAATGTAAAAGTTAAACGTTAACAGTGCTTTTCTAAACGTAAGCAACTTGACACAAACGAGACGGATGTATACATGTTTTAACTAAAGGGGAGATCATTATTAGTTGATATTATATCATTATTAGTTGATATTATATCATTATTAATCGATAAAGTGGTTTTCAATTGAGTGTCGAACTCGTTTGAATTACTGCGCTTTGTATTTGGCTTAAAAAAAAAAAAACTCGCGCCACTTCCGCGACCAATCAGAAATAAAACTAATACAGTAAACACCCGCATATAAGAACACATGGATTAAGAACATCAGGCTGAAATTTTGCAAATAAAGCACCATTTTTATAAGAACAAAATCAGCCTGGAAATATAAAATGTTCTTATAAAATGGATAAGACATTAAAAAAATTACAGATCATACAGAAGGCCTGCTGCCAAATAACTACAGCTCATCAGCTGTGATGCTGTTTTGCATTTGTTTTGAGCTTTTTTCCCTTCAAATGATCTAGTTACTTGTAGGGAGACATACAGTACTGTGCTACTTTTTCTCTTCCATTAAATATGCTAATTTAATCTCAAGCATTTTTTTGCATTGTTACAGTTCTGAATTCCAACAACAAAATTTAAGAACAATTTAAGAACACCTTCAGGCTGATTTTTCACTAAGCACCCGATAAATAAGAACCTGATCAGCCTAACCTCCAAAATCATGTGTTCTTATATGCGGGTGTTTACTGTATTAACTTGCTTGCACGTGTATTCTGTACTTGTTCTGAATGGTATGATGTCTTGTCCGCGTCTGTTGTGATTGGCCAGGTGGATCGCTTTTGTTTTCACGACTGACAATTGAAAACCACTTTATTCCTGCACACCTCTTTTGCTTTCTTGGGATAGGGGGAGGGGAGTCGAGGGACAGAATTGGGAGTTTATTATAAACACGTTTTATAATCAAATTTAATTAAAGACATTCCTTGATGTCTACACATTTATCTTAGGTTCTCGCGAGGTGGTTAAAAAAAATAAACTGGTACTGTAATCTTACAAACCATCTTGATTTTAAACAGGATATCGAAGATGAAATCGCTGATCGAGCGCCTGTCATTGAAAACTTCACCAAAGTCAGCGAGGTCCTGGTACAGAACGCACAGCCTGGCGATAGAGGGGACCTGTCCAGGGAAATCAATCACGTGACTGAAGCTTTGAACAGCATCGTTACTAGAACAGCTGACCGAAGAAAGATTTTGGAAGATGTTGAGCCGCTGGCTAAGGATTACCACAGTGCTTTGCAAGCCCTTGCAGAAGTGATAGCTGAGGTGGAAAACAAGTTGAATACCCAGCGTGCGTTTGGAGCTGAGCCGGAAAAAGTCACTGACGAGATTGAGGAGGTTAAGGTAACAATGAATGTACTAAATATTTTCATTCCATTCACTGACCGTCCACCAAATTTGCCGGCGAAAAGTATTTTAGTCAAACCTTCCGTAACTGCCACCTCTTACACCTGTCATGTTTAGCTCTTTCACTCCCAGAGTCAGTGTCGTTCTAACTTTTGAGTCTGTGAACGAAATCCTGTGGTGAGACCATTCAAGTGAAACCTCTTCAGCAGTACTTTTACATGGTACCATTTGTTCTAACTTTTGAGTCTGTGGACGAAATCCTATGGTGAGACCATTCAAATGAAACCTCTTGGGCAGTACTTTTGAATGGTACCATTTGTTCTAACTTTTGAGTCTGTGAACGAAATCCTATGGTGTGACCATTCAAATGAAACCTCTTCAGCAGTACTTTTGCATGGTACCATTTGTTTTTCAGTATTTTACAAAATGAAATTTGGGATTTTTCTTGAATTTGGATATTTGACACTCTTGGGAATTAAATAGTCAAATTTTGGTCCGCCCACTGATCACCACGATTCACGTTGTATTATTGAAAGGTCACCCTAAAACCCTCGGCTAATTGTCCAATCTAGATCAATGTTGGCTCAACAATGTTAGAACGTTTATCAACACACGTTGGACGACGTTTCACCGACATTTTTTTGTTCGATGAGTGCTGGGCGAAATTTTGTTTTCGTTTGTGTGCAACTCCGTTTGATCTTTTAGCCAGTTTTCCGGCACAACAACGTAGCAGCAGCCAATCATATTTCAGCTACGCAATCAACAAATCAATGAGATGTTGGCCAACAGTGTTGGGACGTTTAGTCGCGCGTCCAACATTGCCATCCAACGTTGAGCTGCGCATTCAACATTGCCATCCCACGTTGAGCCGCGCATCCAACATTGCCATCCGACGTTGAGCTGCGCATTCAACATTGCCATCCAACGTTGAGCCGCGCATTCAACATTGCCATCCAACGTTGAGCTGCGCATTCAACATTGCCATCTAACGTTGAGCCGCGCATTCAACATTGCCATCCAACGTTGAGCCGCGCATTCAACATTGCCATCCAACGTTGAGCCGCGCATTCAACATTGCCATTCAACGTTGAGCCGCGCATTCAACATTGCCATCCAACGTTGAGCCGCGCATCCAACATTGCCATCAAACGTTGAGCCGCGCATTCAACATTGCCATCCAACGTTGAGCCTCGCATCCAACATTGCCATGTTAGGACGTTTTTCCGCGCATCCAACATTGCCATGTTAGGACGTTTATTCGCGCATCAAACATTGCGATCCGACAATTGAGAAATTAGAGCTACGTGTCTTGTTTTGGAAAATCGAAATTGACACCATTCCGGTTGGTTTATATGAATAAAACATGTCATTAACTTTTAAACATAACGGTTTTACGGAAGTAAATTTCCCACAAGCAACAACAATCGTTTGAAATTTTTGGACAACAACCAAGCTTGTGGCTGTGGACGTCGCAATGTATATTTTTAACCTGTTCTCAGTTCATTAAATATTGAAACAAATGTCATTTCTTTTACGGTAACACAAGTGAGTGCTAAAAGAAGCAAAAAGTGGGTGACTTGTGCAGAAAAGTGTTCTATTGAACGAAACAAGTCGAGACGGTCTTGTTCACATTTAATGTATAACTTACCGCCAAGAAGCAAAATTTAAGTTACCATCTTATACGATTCAAAAATATGCCTTTAATTTATGGCCGATTTCTATCTTCTTTTTGTTTGCGTTTTTGTGCTGTCTCGTCGATACAATTTCGTTTCGTCGCTGATGTAATTTCGCACATTCTTTTCTTTTACAGTGTGAAGTTTTTATGTAAACGTAGAGTGAAAATAGATTACGTTTCGCCATTTTTAATTATTTTTTTTTCTTCTGATTTGAGACCTACTGTGAAAATTTGAACATCGTCGGTAATTACAATTTTTATGTGTGTATCTTGGCAAAGTGCTTTTCTTTCCGCTTTTGAAATAATATTTATGTAATATTTATACATGTTTGTACGCGTGTTCTTCGCTCCACGTCACTATTTTGGTACAGAAAATAAACTTAAACAGTCAGATTTCTTCTTATTTTTGGTATCGCTTTTCTTGAGACGGAAATTTAATTTTTGGTATCTTATTGCTTGGTGGGAAAGCAAAGCGCTTCTTTGTTGAGATGTACTGTTTAACGGAGTTCGCTATACGAACTCCATTGTTCAATTGTCTCACAGATGACGGCCCATGACAACAGTGACAGCAAACCTATCTTAAATGTAAATTCGTTGCCGCGACTGCATAATTAAGTGGACAGGTTTTTGTAGAGGAAATTCAGACACAACGGTCAGCCGATTGAATTGCCTTGAAAATCAAGGCATGAGCGATTTGTTATTCATCTTCACTGTTGCTGGTTTAATTGAAATGAGATGACAAGATTTTTTCGCCCTTTCGCTTCAAAACTTCATCGCTAGATTATTTGTTATTTTTTTCCTTGTGCAAGCGAATGAATGGGGAAAAAAGTTACTATTAAGCTGTGGGAATGATAAATGCGACAGCCAACTCGAATTACGTACACTTCTGGAGATAAAACATTGGAGTTAATTGTTGATTTTTAAAAATGTCCAACAAAGAGACGCGAAGAAATATTCCAAAATGTGGATGTCGTGGTTGTGTCCATTTAAAGACAAATCGCTCCGGGAAATTCAATTGCGTCGAGTTAGATGAAGCGGCCGACGTAAACAGTACTACCGTTGAATGTACATGCGGCTGCAATAAGCTGAATATATCAAAGTGGCAAAGCAATCGTGGAACTTTTATTAAAATTACTGGGCCTACAAGTGGCGCTCATTTTAACCTCGCTGGGTCTGTTATACCGGATGCTTCAAACAGTCGAACTTGTGGATGCTTCGTGGAAAAAAACACAGACGGAAAATCTCGTGCCTTCGATCTGGAAAGTGATAATAATGATGGCTCGAAGGCATCTGAGGAATATGTTCGATCCATAAGTATTTGGCAAGGTTTTCTGACTAAACCCATAAACGTGAGAACCAGAAGAGCATCTTCTATATCCGTGGAGCAAGCCGATCGTACAAACAATGGTTTGTTGCCATCGGATTATAGCTTTTGCAACGGCAACTCGCGGTTGGAGGAAAAAGGATCATACAAAAATAAAAATTTGACATTTTACCGCCGATCTAAGGTAGGCACGCAGATTACTTTTTTTAAAAACGTGCTCCGCTTTATTTTCGCTTGGAAGCATGTGCTTAATTTAGCGGTGATTCAGGCGGTAGATTTGCAAGTTGGTTCTGGAAAAAAAAAATTGGCACTCTTTCGTTCTTTTGTTTATTATGTAGATTTACTTGGAAATTTGTTAACAGGGATTGGTTTATTGAGAACCTTGCAAGTGTAAATTTTCTTTTTTAATTATTAGTCCTTATCGATCGTCAATAGACGTTGTCTGACATGCCAGTATGATTTTGGAATTATTAAAAACTTTCGCTGACGTCCGAACTCAAGTGCATATGACAAACACATCAATTGCATATCGTTATATAAGCAGCTAAGGCAAATATTTTATAACCGCGTTATTTTATTGATACAAAATCAGAGGCTTTAGTTTGCGCCAAAACAAAAAGTACAGCTTTCTGTCGCGCGCTCTGCGAGGCAGGTACCCGCGAAAAGTTATCAACAACTCTTCGACCTGTCAATACAAAAGAAAAAAAAAAGAAAAAAAAAGAACGGTCTTAATATTTTCGGTTTTAGCTTTAAAGAAACAACTTCGTTTTGTATATATTGTACTTTTTCTGTCCTGATGTTTAATTCCGAGTCATTTAACGTCGCTCTATAATTTAGGTTTGTGGATGAAACCCTAAATTGTTTTCTATTCAAATTAAATGTATTGAGAGTACTTCCGGGCTTTAGTGTCGTTTGTTTTAAAATCATCGCCTGCATTTTTGCACTTTGAGGTGGCATGTCGTTACGTATTTGTGGATTCGATATCTTCCTTTTAACGCAGTTTGAACATTATTTGTTTCCGTTGTTTGGGTGTAAATTGACGTTGATTGCCGCTTAATTTGCGACTGTGCCGGATAATTACGAATATTGGATTTTGCGGTCTTATATCGCTTATTTATAGTGCGGGCGCTTTAAAGCAGCCAATCACAAGCGAGATTTGGAACAATGGTTTGGACGGAAACTCGGGGCAGAAAATCTCAAAAAAAATAATCACTAAAAACGCTTACAACCGACCTTACAAACGACCTTACAGTGAAGGTTTCTAGTTCAATAAACATTGTTTTGAATATTACTAAACGATACGAGAACGATTCACACTTTTCAATCGCGGCCTTGGGATGGAAAATACTCGATTTTCGCGTCTGCTGGCGTAGGCAAAAATCCTTCCAATTTGGTCGTATTTTGTTCAAGTTGCTTTAGGTCTCGCTGTTTTCGCTTTTCTCAAAATAACATCACCTGAATCAACTTTCTCGGTTGACGGATTTTTCCCATAGCAAAGCTATAAATAACTTCATGTGCAAACAAGCAACTTGTAAACAAGTGTTAACTAAGGTTAGGGCCTGGTCGCACTACAGCCAAAAACAAAAATTAGCCCGTGCAAAATGACATAAAACAAAAACATTCCACAAAAAGGTTGTGCCACCGGAGCGGTTTCTTTTGTTTTCCTCGATTTTTGCACGAGCGGATTTTTGTTTTTGACTGTTGTGCGACCAGGGCCTAAGTTACACAGTCATGTTACAAGTTCCGTTTTATTTTGCCATTACCTGAATACATTATTTTATTGTACTTATCTTAAAGTTTTAACGCTGTTGAGTCTCTTGTTATAAATATGTTGTGTTTGAAATGATTCAATAAAACTCAGCAAAGACGGTAACATTTTAGCGACCGAGGAAAAGGCCTGATCTTGCTCTCTTACTGGCTGTAAATAATCTTGGTTTATTTATTAAATACAGAAATAAATTTGTTACTGATAAAGATAACAATAATCCCACAGTAAAGAATCTTATCGAGACAGCTTTCCTCGCAGAGTAATCTGCGGTAACTACATGTCGAGCACCGAGAGTACACTCCTACTCGAAAATTTTTCATGCTTTTATCTTAACTTATTTATATCTTTGTATTTATTAATTAAATTAGCATATATAATATGTAAATTAGTTTAGAATGTTTTATATGTTATATCATTTTATGTTTATATTTAAACCTCTTAGTATAGTTTTAACTGTTTTAGGAGTACCCGGTTAAAGATTACTCGATCCCCAAATTGTACATATTCAACCGGCTGAAGTGCAGAGAATGTATCTCGAATATGACTATGCTTATCAGCGAAGATCGCCGGCGTTTCGGCTAATTTTGATTTATCATGACTGAAAACTCCAGCGACCGCATGTACAAGGCAAAAGAAATTTCGATATCTGTTTTCTGATTGGCTATTGTTGAAAAAATGTAGGTTTCGTAATTTTCAGGGACGTTGCTGATTGGAGAGCATTCGAAAAAATGTCAAATAAAGCCCCAACCGTTCATGGTTAAGAGTGCCCGCACTGTAAGCGTTTAATGGGCAGATAAAAGCCTTAGATGTTAATGATTATTATATTGTGCTATCACAGGACTTGCACACAGCGCTTAACATCGCGTCTGAAAAAGCACGTGACACTGGTGATGCACTCTTGAGCCTGCAAGACCCGTCCACAGACATGGCAGCGGTGCGCAGCCAAATGGATGCGCTGGCAAGCCGGGTGGATGCACTGAAGGGTAAAATGACTCGGTTTGAGGAGCATTACGATGAGCACATGTGCAAAGCAACTGAGTTCCAGCTTGCCGTGGAGAGGCTGCTTGCGAAGCTTGCCGGGAGAAAGGAGGAGTTGCTTGCTGTCGATATTGACACCACTGATGGGCAGGCCATCAAGAAACGAATTGAAGAACTCGAGGTGAGCGCCGTGATTTTGATGAATTTCTTTTTTCTCGTTACCCATTGGCTGAAAGCGTGGAGATATTGATCTGGCCCCGGTTGTTCAAAAGGTGGATAGCGCTATCCACCTTTTGAACAACCGGGGCCAGGTGTTGCTTAGCAAGCTCCGGAGTTAACAGTATTTAAGGAGAGTTAGATTTAACCCTTTGAACTTTCACTCCCAGAGTCAATTATGGACACATGTAGTGCAGTTCCAACTTTTTAGTCTGTCAACGAAATCCTGTGGTGTGACCATTCAAATGAAACCTCTTCTGCAGTAATTTTGAATGGTACCATTTGTTTTTCAATATTTTGCTAAATGAAATTTTTATTTTTCTTGAATTTTGACTTTTGGTACTTACAGGAGTCAAAGAGATTAAACCATACATCATCATTCTCGCCTGTGCGTCTCCTTTTGTTTCCTTCAACCCTTTTCCGACGAAGGAACGACATAGGAGACGTGTGAGCGCAGGCTACGTACATCACTTTTGTTAGATATATTTGCAGAAAAAAATGCATCGATTGGAGAAAAAGAAAACGAACTCATTGTTCATAAGAAGTTATTGTTGTTGCCACAGTATATCTCTTGAAAATTGGATTTCATTAGTTTCGTAAGGAGAAACGAAAGGCCGTTCTTCGTTTGGTGTGATAGCCTAACGGTTTTTACCGACCTAATACATGTAAATGTAAATGTATAAATATTGTTATCACAGGGGAAATTAGGTGTTAATCGCATTTTAACGTCTTCATGCACCATTCTAAAACAAAGTATTATTACGTCTCCTTACAATGCTGATTGCATCTACAGGCATTCCGTGAAGAGATCAGCCAACACAAGCCTTTACTCACAACAGCGACTGTGGCTGGTGATTGGTTGATCAGAAATGCTCACAGATCGAACGCGACGTAAGTTTCATCCTCTATTTGTATTCAAACGAGGGAGGCTAAAGACGGTGTTTCACTCCTCAATTCTTGCAACTTGTCTTGCTCATAACTGGAGGCGAGTGCTCTCACCACTAAACCACCCCTGCTACCCACAGTACATGGCCGGGCCATCTCCAGCGGCTCGTGGTGGTTATGGTGCACATACCTCTTTCTCTGTTTGCTTAAGAAGATGACTTTTGGGGATCGTTTGCGGCCAAAAGTTGCGAGACAAGTTGCACGATACATTAACTTGTGAAAAGCCACGTTTACTGACTTTCCTCTGCCACATTCATTTCTGTTACAGATCATAGTCGTACTTCTAAAGCTACCTTTTGTTTTTGCAATAGGTTACCGAATGGTGAACCCGAGAGAGAGGTTATTCCACAAGATATACAGGAAACATTGGACAAGATCAAAGAGAACTTCCACGATTTAGAAGGGACAATTCGACAGCAGAAACTGTTTCTCACGTCTCTCACACTGCAACAGGTCAGTGTTAACTTTTATCGAGAGAGGGATTCGTTGGTGACTCCTCACCGATGTTGGGACCGCATTGCGGTGTCCTTACTCCAGCAAATTATTTCACAGTTAGCCTGCGAATACAGCCGCCTCTCATCGCTCAAAACAATGTCAAATGATCAAATTATAGGTTTTGTGGGAAGTGAACACACGACGGTTAATTTTCCTTTCTCTATTTGAACTGGAAAGCCGTTCCTACGAATTCAGCTCCTGGACAATTCAGTTACATTACATAAATTAAACGTATTGGAACTGCAAAGTAGTGCGAATTATTTTATCAAGTGACGTTTTCCTTGTCTGTGTTGCTTAAGCTCCCTAATGTGTTCCGGTGAAAACTGTTTTCATGTGATTCGCTTTGTGTTGTATTGCAGGAGAAAGTATTTATTCTCCCCGTTGATCATCAACCTGTACAGGAGGCGTTGAACCACTTTATATCTTGGCTTTCCCGCGCAGAGGAAGTGGCCGCCAGCCACCCACCATTGAAAGCAGATCTCATCTCACTCAAGGAAGAGGAAATCGCTCACACTGTAAGTCTTAAACGGCAGGTGTAGGCTGATTTTTCTGTGAGCGACTACTCAACATAGCGCGTCGCGAACGATCGTTTTATAGGCGAATTTTTGCTGACGTCATTGTTTACATTTTGCTTCATTAAGGTGATGTTATACGGGACGATGTGCAATGACGATTTTTAGCGCAACAATGTTGCGCTAAAAGGTGCGCTAAAAGTTGACGCCGTGTAACATGGATGCGTTGCGAGTTTTTGAAGCTGATTCAAAAACTCGCAACGCAAAAATTGCGAAGAAAATCGTCCGCGCAACCATGTTACACGGCGTCAACTTTTAGCGCAAATTTAGCGCAACATTGTTGCGCTAAAAATCGTCGTTGCGAATCGTCCCGTGTAACATCACCTTTATTAGAAGGCACCGCGCTAAACACGAATTGACTTCAAAAGTTGAAAGATCTTGTTAAACTTAGTAATCTATGCAATTTTTAGCTTTTTTATGCCATATGTAAGGAAATATCTGCTATCAAAAACTGTGAAATTGTTGGGTGGCAAAAGCGCTAATGAGCCATACACTCCGAAATACAAAGGCTTTGTAAAATTTTGAGTTTTGAAACAGAATTGCACAAAGAGTATGTAGTATACCGGACTCTCAAATTTCCAGAGAAAGCTAATTGTGCCATATGCCCTTTCAATATTCGGAGTTTATTTTTTTGTAGCTCGATTAGAGAATGAGGTGCGCATATGCTAATGAGGCAATAATGGTAAGCAAGATTCGCCTATAGAGTGTTTTCACATGACGTCATAAAAATTAAAAAATCTTAAGTATACGTCCTACAAAGCTGTTTCTAACATGGTATGTGGATACCAGTGTTATAATCTCTCACAAAAAGTTTCAGGTTTTAACGATATTTCGTTTTCGATTTATAAAGGTTGTAAATGTGTCACGCAATTCGTCACGCTATTTTAGATAAGCCGGGAAAATAAACAAAATTGAACTAGTTGAAAGTTATTAATGAATTATAGATGCTTATAAGCCGATTTCATGCCTCTTATAGTGAATACAATATTTTGGTGATGAGATTGTTGGTGTTATTAAGACTTTGGTGTCCCCAAGTGGGACACCAAGATGGCCGCTCCATACATTTCTTACTAAAAATGTCTATACTCATTCGCCTATAACTCTTAAATGAAATGCTCTTGCGCCTCAAAATTTGGCCGAGATGTGAAGTTTTAAACTCTCTACAATTCCATAAACATTTTAGAATCGAAAACTGCTTCTGAATTTTGATATGACGTCAGTGAAAACACTCTATATGAGTAAATAGACGATAATGATCGTACCAATCATATTCGCGTGTTATACCGTTTGCAGTAAATCACGATGAATGTCTACTCGTTGTCGATATTTTAAAATGGTGTCCTTAACCAGGAGGTGTTTGTAAAGTGTAAGTTAACACATACCGTAACGTTTCGGAACTTGCGATCGCCCCGGAAGTAGCGACGAAAAACGTTTTTCAAACTTTGCTTCGCTTAACACTGCAGGCAGTACAAGAACGTCTCTCCCGGGCTGTTTGTTTTGGTTTAACGAGCAAACCTGTTGTCTTTTCACAGGCGGATAGACGAGATGTGTTGATGCATGAACCAACTTACAACAACATTGTGCACAAAACTACCGAATTCCTCGAATCGACGGGACCTGGGTCCGAGAAGGACGAGATCAGCGCTAAACTGGATGACGTCAAGACCAGGTGGGAAGAGCTCAAGAGAAAAACAGACGAAAGGCATGCGCAGCTCGAGGACGTATTACCGCTGGCGCAAACGTATCACGACAACTCTCAGAATGTGAAGGATGTTGTTACGTTAGCAGAGACTGAGTTAGGATCGTATGCGGCTGTGTCGCCTGATGTGGAGATTGCTAAGCAGGAATTACAGAACATCAAGGTATGAACCCTTTAACTCCCACGAGTGCCAAAAATCAAAATTCAAGAAAAGTTCCAAATTTAATTTTGTAAAATGTTGAAAAACAAACGGTACCATGCAAAAGTACTGGTGAAGAGGTTTCATTTGAATGGCCACACCATAGGATTTCGTCCACAGTCTCAAAAGTTAGAACAAATGGTACCATGCAATAGTACTGCTGGAGAGGTTTCATTTGAATGGTCACACCATAGAATTTCGTCCACAGACTCAACAGTTAGTACTACACTACATGTCTCCATAACTGACTCTGGGAGTGAAAGGGTTAAACGTCATTGGACAACTAGCCGCTCGTTTTTCAGAAAATTCTGCTTACTCATTCGATTTAATGTACAGGGGCTGAAAACAAATCTCTTTTGGAAATTTCATTCATTGTTGAGATTATTCAAGGCTTCAAAGAGAAAGCCGGTGCTGCGGTCTCAAACTGAAGAGTTATGTCCAGGATTGCCGGCAAAGGGGGGCCACGCTACTCCATGACTGGGATCACAAAGTGTCCTTATCTATAAAAGTTCACCAAAACACACGAAATTTTGTCACATATGAAGCAAGATTAAAATGAAAAACAACTCACAACCAAAACTTTGCACCGTGTCATTCATTAACTAATACGTTATCAAACTCCTATACACTTTGATACTCAGAGGGTATGAGAGATTATTCTGTTCGCTTACACGTTAATCTGTAATGGCGAAATGTTCCAAAATAGAAAAAGCTGTTGCATTTTTTCAATTAACTAGTAACAAGGTGGCAAAATGTGGTATGAACAAAATATATGAAAGCTTCATGGGGTGAAAGTGTACGTGAAACAGCCGGTTGCGTTTTCCTGGGGAGTGTAATGCGATGCAATACTACTTAAATTTAAACTAGATAGCTTTTATGAACCTGAGCTTGTTTCGTTACAGGGCGTTTTGAAAGCTTTGGAGAATCGCGCTCGTGACGTCAAAGCGATGAACGAGGTTGGCGAAGAGCTGGCCGACAAGCTCGACACGTACCATGGGATGTCAGGCGAAGCACGTCACGACCAACAAACAACCAATGAACGTTACGAACGTATTCTACTAGAGCTACGTAACCGCGAACAGCTGGTCGAGGCTCAAGTGAACTCCTCGTATCAATTTGCAACAGCGCTGCAAGAATTTGAGCTTGATTTGACTGGTGTGGACGTCGCCATCGTGGAGGAGACACCCGCGAATGACAGTGAGACACTTAAGCAACAGTTGGCTGAGCTTCAGGTACAGTGATTAGGTCACGCTAGGTAACACTAGGTCACGCTAGGTAACGCTTGATCAAATCACGTTGAGTCACGATTGCGGCTTGCGTGGGGTCCTTGTGATTTGGAACTTACACTGTTCACAGTGGCGCATCTAGTGCAGGCGCCCCTTATTTACTCCGCCGCCCCCACCCCCTTATTCACTCTACGGCCCCTCTTATTCACTCCACCCCCACCCCCTTATTCACTCCACCCCCTCCCCCTTATTCACTCCGCCCCCCCCCCCCCCCCCCCCCACCCCCATTCTTTTACAATTGAGTCTGGATCCACCGTTGGCTCAGACAAATAGTGCGTTCTTATTCTTGCAAATTAAACGATATATTTAAATATAATAATTGTAAAAATATTGTTCAAAGTTTGTCATTTGGTTGCTATAACTACTTCACAACTTTTCATACAAGGTTCAGCTTCAGAACTCAACTCTTCTCCATGTAGCAAGTCTCGTAGGTCTCACACCATTGGTTCGATACCCTTACAGAGAACAATACAACAAACAGCAGAAACAATGACTCCTAGCCTTAAAAACAGAAGCAACCGCAGCGCCCTCTAGAGATAAATGAATGGGGTTAGTTTCCAGAGAAACTGTGGTGCTGCGTTGGTGGGGGTGAAGTACAAGAATTTGGTTTTATCGACTGAGTCGATAAGGTAAATTAGCCACCGTAAAAAGATTCGAGCGCTAGCCCTTCGTCGGATTCGCTCCGACGAAGGGCTAGCGCTCGAAACGTCAACTTTCTCGAATCTTTTTACGGTGGCTAATTTACCTTATCGACTCAGTCGATAAAACCAAATTCTTCTCCCTCTAGAGGTACTCTAGGGAATAAAATATTTCGCTGTATAAATAAAAGGGTACTCTTACTATAAGAGAGCGACACTAAATTCATATATCTGCTTGCTTATCCAGGCTTCCAAGGTTGCTCTAGCACAGCGAAGACCCAAACTAGGTTCTCTGCAGTCCAGTGGATTGGCACTGATGCAGGAAAACAAAGATAACGAGAAGTTTGTTGATGCGACCAAGTCCAAAGTCCAAAATGTCACTGATCTGTACTTTAACATTGAGGACAAAATCAAGGACCGCATTACGCATGTGCAAACAGCTCTGTACCGCTGCCAAGGGTTCAATGAAGCTTTAGATGACTTTGAAAGATGGTTGTACGATGCAGAGAGGCAGGTTCAGGCGCTTGGCGTGCTGTCAATCAAACCGAGTGTGATCAAGAAACAGGGTGCTGGACTCAAGGTAATTGCACAGTGTACCCACTCACTTTGTCTTAATATTAAAGTTTCGGAGTCTTCTTAACAACAGCAACTTTATTTTTACAATCTTACTCCTGCTCAAAGACATTTTCCATAGTGGACACTCAGTTGTGTTCTCTTATGCAGACAGTTAAACATGGTCCTGGACCACCTACACTTTGTGTGAGTGGGCTGACAGTAAAGGCCCGTTTACACAGGCGATTTTTGATGCGATTTTTGTCGCATGTGTAAACTCGCGGCGATTTCCTGTGCGATTCGGGTACGACATTTGCTGTGATTTCCCAAAAATCGCCGCCAAGTTGTATCAGGTTTCGAACATGTTCGAAACCTCTGCGACATCGCGCAGCAAATCGCACTGAAATCGCCGCCCGTTTACACATGCGTTTTGAAGATGTAACTTGCGCGCGACAAAAATTACATCGACAAGTGCGACAACAATCGCATCAAAAATCGCATGTGTAAACGGGCCTTAAGGCTTGTGTACAGTGCAACTCCTTAAAGGCACTGTTTCACCTGGTTGTGCATTGGACTTTCGAACTAAAGGAAAGCAGGCGGTCATAAACTCAAGACAGACTTCCATGGCTGTTTTCCTTTAAGTCAATTTCAAACTTTGAGTTAATAATAATAGGTAACATTTATATAGCGCTAATTCCGTATAGTCCGTTAGCGGTTTACAATCATCTGTTTAAATTACAATCATCTATTACTCAGTAGCATCGGTCATCTTCACCGCAATTACCAGTGATAACAGCCAATTGCCAGCTGTTTGTTTGAATAACTGCTTTAGTGCCCGTAACCTGTGTAACTGCTATAAGAAACAGAAAAAAACTAACATGGCCACTCAATGTGTTTTCTACTTATAGCGACCTCCGCTGACCCGAAACATTGAATCACTTTAGTCACTTAATCTCGTTCCCAGACCATGTTACAACACTGTTAATGACAGTCCTGCTGTGGGGCCAGAAACTTAGTTTCCAGCATTTGTTTTTTTTTTTGGTGCAAACTGCACCCACACAAATATTACGAAGTATGGTGTTCATTGTAAGATACTTTGTGTCTCTAGGCAATCAAAGAAGACGTTAATCTTCATGCTCCTATGAATGACGACATTCACCAACGCGGCATTGATATGTTAACACGAACTGAGTCAGGCCCAGAAAGGCACCAGTTGCAGCTGAGACTGTTGGACGTTGAAAATCGCTGGAAAAACCTCACGGCGCAAATTGACGAGCGCCAGAAGAATCTTGGTAAACTGGTACCCAGTGTGTTTGGTTACATGGAAGTGCGTGAGCAGGTGGTCACGTGGTTATGTGAGAATGAGAAGAAGTTTGACGAGCTGTCATCAGAACTCCGTAATGTGAGCGATATTACAGTCATGGCGGAGAAACAAGAACAGCTAAAGGTACAGAATTTCGTCTTTTTAGCCATATGTGCAAAATTCTAATTTGCAAGTTTAAAATGTTTCTTTTTTTTTACGAAAAAACGTTAGAAGTGAATAGATTCACGGGAAAGTGACTTTTGCAGCAAAATAAACACCACCACAGCGAATTTAAGAATATTTTTACATGATTTCTGTTTAACTCGGGGAGAAAGGATCAACAATCGATGGATAATCATGTACTGATTGACTTTTTTTTTCAACAGCAACTGGGTGAAGATTTGGAAAACCACAAGCCTGTGTTCCAGAACTTTCTGTCAACATCAGAGTCTTTGGTTGGCGTGTGCCATGAGCTGTCAATCAGTAATGATGTTGTCATGGTAAACAGTGAAACTGAGGAGGTCAAGAGGCGTTGGGACGCTTTCACTGCTAAAGTACTTGATTCAGAAAAAGAACTGAAGAATTCCAACAAGACACTGGCACTGGTAAATGAATAATTAAAACTAAAATAAAAATATATTTTTGCAAGCTATCGAAAGCGCTATTGGAAAGTACTGCTCATGAGCTTTCATTTGAATGGTAAAATCGTAGGGTTTTGTCCTTGGACTCAAAAGCTTTAACTACCTGATACAGGATAATAAACAGTACCACAGGAAATTACTGCTCGGTAGCTTTCATTTGAATGGTCATACTGTGGAATTTTGCCCATAGACTCAAAAGCTAGATCCACTTTGTAAAGAAAATAATGTGTGTTTGAACGTATGTCTCACAGCGTAATTAATACAAGAAGCAGATCGCGACCTTGTCCCTGTTAGCTGATGGTGTTCGTTAGTCGATACAACATCGCTACATTTTAGGATTTCATTCTCAGACTCAAACGTTAAAACCACCTTGTACAGCATATAAGAAAGCACCGTGTTAGGAAAATACTGCTCATAAGCTTTCAATTGAATGGTCACACTAAGTCTGTTTATCTACAAACTTAAAAGTTAGAACCATACTAATTAAGCTAATAATAATACTAATTAATCACTTTTCTCTAGGTACAAGAGGTTATGCAGCCCATGCAGCAAGTTATGTCTGATGCAGAAAGTATTCTCGCCACCGAACCAAAAGTCGGATTCAACATCGGACAGGCCAAGGAGGAACTCGCCAAAGTCAACGTATGTACACTAATTGTTTCATTGTCTGGTTAATTTACGGGTGTTGTAATAGCACAGCGTTCTGACCCATGGATTTGTTCATTATGTTCTTGCCAACAGACTATGATTGACGTGTTAGAAAAGACGGAGATCAAGCTGTTAAGGCTGTCGAAACAGGTCACTAATAACGAGTATATCATCACCATTGTTAAAGACAATCAGGTCATGCAGGTTAGTAACTGGACTTACCTTTGTTGAGGTCATAGTACGTCACAGCTGAGATTTTAAGGGTTACCTTCTCGTCAAAGATAAATGATAAGTCCAAGATTAAGAACTTCAATAGGCTCGATTTCCGCCGATCTCTCGAGTCCGGTCTTTGTTCCTCCCCGCAGGCTCATTTTCCCGAACAGCGGCTGGTAATCGAGCCTAGAACTTCAACTGATTAACAGAGAACGGTCAAAGTTTACACAACACACGTGGATTTCCAAACAATAGGGAAATCAAGTTGGGCTTTTCAAATTCGTTGTTGTCACCCACACTCCCCTGCATTTCGTTTGTCATTCTATCATTTCAAACCATTTTGTACAGTAGTCAGAGTTGACGCATTCCTTAATTTAAAAGACCATACTGTCTGTCATCTTTTGAGGATTTTATGTGCTTATTGACTGAGTGGAAGGCCGGATGGGAAAATATTTGGCTGGAGGTCTTGGTCCGTGCGCCATGACCGCACTAAGGTGCAGGATTGCAGAAAACTAGTTTAATGAAATGGAAATCATATTTCTATCTTCGTTCTAAAAAAAACTGAATTAATTTTCTGCAATGCTACACCTCACTCAAATGCGTACGGCCCTCACACGGGACTTTAATCGGTGGTTTTGCAAAGAAAAGGCTCACAGGGCCGTACGGGTCATATGATAATAAAAGATACTGTTTAACCCTTAACTTCCAAGAGTGCCAAAAATCAAAATTCAAGAAAAATCCCAAATTTCATTTTGTAAAATATTGAAAAACAAATGGTGCCATGCAAAAGTACTGCTGAGGAGGTTTCATTTAAATAGTCACACCATAGGATTTCGTCCACAGACTGAAAAGTTAGAACTGCACTTCATGTCTTCATAATTGACTCTGGGAGTGAAAGTGTTCATGGTCTGAAGCCTCGGTTTTGTTGCTTGTCACTTAGGTTCGCTTGAAAGAGAGGAAGGTGAAACTTGAGAAGTACATCCGAACCGTGGAGATATTCCAGGGAGCTGGGTACGAGGTTGAGATGAAGGTGATGGGAATCATGACGTATGTGTCAGTGGAGATCATTGTTACTGACTTGGAGAACATCCGGGACCAACTACAGCATGTACAGGTACATATGGGACAGCACATATACTGCTACTGCACATTCGCCACTTTAGAAACGAGAAGGAAACTGGGCCAAGTGAACTTTCGCAACGACTTCTGTGATCGTTACAGGGGACGCTTCTTTTGTCTCTGTCCCCAGTAACAGTCCCAGAAGTCGTTGCGAAAGTTCACTCGGCCCAGTTTCCTTCTCGTTTCTAAAGTGGCGAATAATGGGCTATGTCAATTAAATAAACCCAACCCACAGGGCCATTGTTTGGCGCTAGTCCTGTTGCCACACAAGCAAGACAACAAGTTAGAATATAATAATAGAAATCATAATGATAATCAACTTTATTTATCGAAGGCGACACTTGACAGTAAAAAACTGAACAAATTGTGGCCTTCCTACGGCTAAGATAAAACAACTATTTACAAGATATTAAAACAAGAATTCTCCAAGGTAAAGTGTACATCAATTAAAAAAACCTCTTGATGGATTATTTAATTTAGTTATAATGCCTTTGAGAAGGACTTTTCAACCTAAGATAATAGGTGGTTTGCACCTTACGTCACGGCGGCCATGTTGGATGACAGTCAACAAAAGATTTCTCATTGGCTTCTATTGTTGTGTCATCCAACATGGCCGCCATGTCTTTTGTTCGTTAATTCCTTTGGGAATGGTTGCAAACCATCAATTTGTTTTCACTTGTCTGTTTCAAAACCTTCGTTTTGCCTTCCACCAGTGGTCGCCAGAAGGTAACCTTGGTCAATGAAGAGGAAAGTGATGTTTGCTTTTCGTTTTTTTTTTTTAAATTTTTTTTTTTCAGAATCTCGAGGAAGAAGTCGTAATCCACAGACGAAAAATTGAGACGATGGAAGAAACTGGCGAATGGATCATCAAAGAAAATGGCGGAAATCCCGAAGTCATCAGCGAAGTTCACTCAAACATCAACCGAGCAAAGTCGACAATAAACGAAGTAACAGTGAAGCTTAACGATCGACGCAGAAGATTGGAAACCGCACTGACCGAGAAACAACGAGTGTTTGACACGTTTGAAGACTTCGGCAAAAGGGTAGTGAAGCTGGACAAGTCACTGACTCGCGCTAAATCTGTTTCACCAGAGTTTATTGTCATTAAAGAGCAGAGAGCTTCCCACGAGGTGAGCCATTGTTTGTTTTTCAGGCCAAGATGTTGTAGTATCCAGCTACGCAGCCGTTGTTTGGATTGTCACGCAACGGTCCTTGTGACGCCGATTGTCATGCAACGGTCGTCCTGACGCCGCCAGGAGTTTAAATCGAATCGAGATAACGACTGCTTAGGAAAGTAATGATGTTACCATGTCTTGTTGAATTTCCAGTAGTCCACTTTCTCTTTTGAAATCCACCATAATCTTGCATTTGTTTTTTTTTTCTCTTCGTGATAGTCACCACGGCTATTTTGTAATGACTACCATAAAACCAAAACTACAATGTCCTCGGGACGACATCACAAACGAAAAAAAGGCAGTAACCCAATCAAGACATAGAACAAAAACATGCGGCCAAAGCCAAGCGCGGGAACGTCATGTTTTCTCTTTTTGAGCGTTTCACTCACGTGACCAGCGGCTATATAGAGCGTATGCACATGACGTCACGGCGGCCATATTGGTGTACCAAAACAATAGAACGGCGGCCATGTTGGTGTACCAAAACAATCCTGTGGGATTTGAACGCTTTTCTTATGTTAACACTTTCTTTTGTTCCAATAAATTTGCATAGCTGCTTGCCACGTGAGTGCATACGCTCTATTGGTTTACTGAAACAAAAGAAAATGTTTGCTTAAAAATAGAGCTCAATTCCCGGAGGATTGGTTTGGTACACCAATATGGCCGCCGTTTCTGTGTTTTGGAACACCAATATAGCCGCCGTGACGTCATATGAAAACACTCAATTGGTTTAAACAAGATAACGAGTTTTAATAAACACCTTATACACAAGATCTACCTTTTATGCACAACCAAAGCAAAACCGCTCTTTGTATCATACCAATTGCAGTTCAAAACAAAAGGACTCTTTGGACAAGGAAATGTTTTATCTTATGAATGGCTTCTCGCTTTAGTTGTCTTAACAAACATTTTCGTTATTTGGTTCGTTTATTCTTTATTACATAGTTCATCGTTAGGGCTCGACACTAACACTCGTGCACTTTCCTTTCCAGAGAAAATTTTCCCATTGGAAAGCAAAAAAAAAGATGAAAATGAAAGTGAAGCCTGATCTGGAATGTAAATCTTGGGCAATTCTGGAAAGCCAGTTTAACAGTTTAACAGCCAGTTACTTTTAAAAGGCTTCAGTGAAATATGTAGTAAATAAAAATTATGATAACAAAACCTCTACAACCCTGTGATACTGAGTTTGTTCCAAAAGTTGGTACCAAGCCCTGAGCGTGAATCATGTTGCATGTTCCTGATTCAATTGATGGTCATTTTTTTTAGATTGTGGTGCGCGAGGTAGGACGTCTTCGCCCGATATCTGAGTACTTATTTCCAGCAGCCGAAAGCCTCCTGGCAAAAAGCGAACCAGCCCCGGAGAAGGAAGATTTTGAAAACCGTGTACTTGCCACACGTACCCTGTGGGACGGTGTTCGACACAGGAGTGACAACAGACATGTTATTATCGAGCGCGTGTTTCCTTTAGCACAGAATTACGATGATGCATACCGCGCATTAAGCGGTTGGCTCAGAGACACGGAACAGAAAGTCATTAACTTGACGCCAGTCTCCTGTGATACTGTCAGCTTAGACAATCAGCACAAGACGCTTACGGTGAGCATTTCTGTTGATTGCGGCAAATTTGAAAAACATGAGGCCTTTTTGTATAGAAGATAGAGTTATGAGTAAATGACAACTTTCTTTACATTTTGACCCTCCTTATATAACAGAGATTCTTTTTAAGGTGGCTCTGTATAGTTTTTGGCGCGCGAGGCATGGGCACGAAAATGGCGCGAGCGCGTTTGTTTATTTTGATGACGTCACGAAAATAATGGAGGTTTTTACGGTAACTAAAACGTTTTTTGCGCGCATTGCATACGGTAAATTTTTATAAAATTGACAAATTGGTAGGATTTTCTTGGTTCTCGATCACAAAAAAAGAGACAACAATTTTTGTACATACACAAACCCAATAAACGTAAATGAGCGGATCCGTACGGATAGTTCGCTGATGTTTCTTAGAAAATAGTGCTATCAATTTGTATCTGGATTTAAATGAAAAGTAGGAAGGTTTGCAGGGGCGGATCTAGGGGGAGGGTGCAGGGGGTGCGCCCCCCCCCCCCCCCCTGAGATGACCTGCGGTTTTCTAATACAACTGGTATTCTGCAAAAAAAAAAAAACATTTCTTAGTGGTGCACCCCCTCCTAAAAAAAAACCTGGATCCGCCCCTGGTTTGTATCACTGTAAGGATATTCCATATTAAGGGTAAACGTTTTTTTAAAAGACATTTTTGTTGCCGTTTTTTTTTTCAGTGGCTCTTAGGTGTAACTGAACGATAAAACATAAATTAATTCGTTCTTTGATCTTGCCCAGGCTCTTCATGAAGACATCGTTAACCACACGCCGGTATTTGAGTTCTTCATGTCAGCGGCAACAGTCCTTAGCAACGCCTGTAGTGATAGCAACATCACAGAAGGCCTGGAACCCCTCAAAATGCTCAACCAGGAGGTAGCCAATCGCTGGCAAGTCATGACAGCTGTCGTAAATCACAAGAAGGACGTGATTGACAGCACTCAAAAGCAAATGAAAATGTATGAAGAAGCTGTAGAAAAACTTAAGGAGTTGCTGAACCGCGCAGAAGCCACTTTGGCTGCGCAGACCGCGTCAGGGGCAGATGTCACCAAGGCGAAAGCCGCCTTAGACACGCTAAAGGTAAGTGGGATGCCTGTGGTATGAAGTGTATTCATGGAAGAGAAAACTTGTACAGCATAATAAACAACACCTCAGGAATTTACTGCTCAATAGCTTTCATTTGAATATCACACTTTTTGATTTTATCCACAGTCATAATACATATTGTGCAGCATAATAAACAGTACCACAGGAAAGTAATGCTCAATAGCTTTCATTTGAATGCCACACTTTAAGATTTCATCCACAGACTCAAAAGTTAGGGCACTCGGGGTTTGGTTACATGTATGTGTTTCAGATGGTTAAGCGACCAGTTATCTAGGATAACAAATTCCTCTTTTTCAGTCCAATCACTGCATTTGATAGCTCTTGAAGTGATCACCTTAGCCTGCATAACAGGCGCCCGTGTGGTGCGCGAAGCGCGAGGTACGTGAGGGAGTCTCTCGCGCCGTGCTCGTTGCTCACGCTTCACGCGCGCCCACCACAAAAGCGCCTGTTGTGAAGGCCTGTTATGATTACCTTTCCTGAGCAATCAACTTTCCTGGCGTTTGCGGTGTTTGCTTACAACAGCTCGCTGTTTGGAATATAGAAAAAAAGAGAGAGCCTCAAAACATTGTTACAATCCTCGGTAGGAAAAAAGATGGCGACTGGTACATTTACCCATAATTCTTAGCGCACAAAAACCTTAACGTTCATAAAAATGTAAAGAAAAGTTATAAAATCTTCAAACCTAGTCTACACATTGTCCGAAGTACTGGAACAAATATTGTAAAAATTTGGCTTTCTTTGTGCCTTATATGCTGTGTTAGGTCCGCAAGGTATTGTGGTAAAATGAACAGCCGCCATCTTTTTTCCTACGGTGGATTAGAATGTCATGACCATTACTACTCTCTTTCAGACACTGTTCTCAGTTCTGGAAAATGCAAAGGAAGAGTTAATGTATCTGAACAGGACGGGTGACATGTTGGTACATGTGGATCATCAGCTCGTGAACTCAGCGCCGATACAAGATCAACTGGCTGCTCTGAACGCCACTTACAAAGACGTGCTTGATCGTCTGGAACAAGAACAAGCTAGACTTGAAATGGTAAATACCGGTTTTTCTTGTTTTTGTAATGCATGGGAACCTTAAGAAACATTTTTCAGTCATTGAGAGAGTGTGAGCAATTAATCTTATTTGCTAAGAAATACTTTGTGCGAAGATACTGGAAACAATAGCTTAGAAATCAAAATCTCATTTCTCCTAATTACAGTATTAATGCACTACCTCCTGAAGAAAGGTGACAAGGCTAAAGGGAAATATCAGGGAATATCGTCTTGATGCATCACAAATATTATTTGTATCACAAAAAAACACATGGTTATTGGTAAGGATTACCTTACCTTACTTCAAGCACTCTGCTTGCACTCTGTTTATACACACACGTTTTTTCATTTGCAGGTGATCGCGAATGCACTGGAGTTCAACGAAGCCGTATTCGAGTTCGAATCATGGCTGCCTACAGTGTCCGCCGCAGTTCAACAGTTCGATCCGATTGCATCTGACGAAGATGGAATCAAGAAGCAGCTGAAAGAAGCAGAGGCAAGTCGCGGTTTATTTGACCCGTTCCTTATCCAAGTTAAAAAAAAGATGCAAAGTGTAAAATCAGCATAGGGTGGTGCACTTGTTTGGAAATTGCTAGATTCCATAGCTCAGAAGGAGGTCGGACACCTTATTGAGACCTATATAACAGAGTAACTGGTTATCTAGTTAAATTTAGGACTAAGCAACCCGAGAAGCAAGGTGGTACAGTGGTACGGTTGGCTATGTAAGCCTAAGCCTATCTGAGGTCACAGGTTCAATCCTGAGTGGGCATTTTAGATTTTCTTTTTTACACTTAAAAATTTATTGAAAATAAAATTCTAAGTGTCGACATTACGTTATATAATTCTCAGTAAGTGTCCGACCTCCTTCTGAGCTATAGAAGGTAGACTCTACCCACTTGTTTCATGTTGATTCGTTTGAGTACGAACGTTTCCAAATTCATTAATAATTCATAACGTTTGAGCAAGGAAAATCATAAGTGGTTTGGAAACCCAATATTAATTAGCATTGATTGTGGCGATGTTATTCCTTCATTTCCTCTGTATTTAATGATCAGTTTGAGAAGCTATATCAAACACTCGAAAAAGTGTTTCATCAGGTATCCAAACACCTCTTAGTAGGTGAGAAAAAAAACTCGGCTTCGTCTCGTTTTTCAACCCACTTCTCGGTGTTTGGAAATCCTTATTAAACACTCTTCCTCGTGTTTGATATATGACGTGATAGGTTTCTTTTTCGACTGTTTTTTTTTTTTTTAAGTAAAGGTTTTCATATCTTCGCCGGAGTCTTCATTGTAAAAAATGAGACTTGTTGACCAGGGCACAACACCCTTGTCTGTTGAATCAGAGACGTGCTTTCTCGTCCTGTCCTCTTAGAGCAGTTTTCAATTGAGTGTCGAAAGTAATTACACAATTGCTTTGGTTTTGCATTGCTACGCTTTGTGATTGGCTAAAAAATCTCGCGCCACTTTCTCGACCAATCAGAAGTAAAACCAAAACCAATCGTGACTTGCTCGCACGCGTTTTCCCGCGCTTGGCGCCGGCGACATGTAATTGCTTTGAGCTCTGATTGGTTCATTGGATTGTTTACAACTACTGCGATTGGTCAGAGTAATTACTTTGGTTTTGGTTTTACGACACTCAATTGAAAACTGTTCTATAATGATACTTTTTTGTTTTGCTCATGCTTTTAAACGGATACATAGTTTTGACCAGTTTTTCCTGCTGCATCTGAATCTACGTGAAATTTCTTTTGGTCTCCCGCCTGGGCGTAAGTGCTGTTTTTCTGTTTCGTTATCTCGTGGTCCATATTTACCATGACAACAAATTTGTTGCAGTTGTTACATGAATCCCTGGAGAAAAACAAGCCCCTACTGCTGTCCGCCGAGGATCGCGGTCACAAGCTGGCGGAGGTTTGTTCCGAAGAGCTGACCCAAGACTCAGTAGTAGCTACCAAACTGGGTCCGCTGCAGCAGGCGTATGAGATCTTGAACGCTGCTGTGGTGGAGAGACTGGGGCAGCTTCAGATGAGACTCGTGCAGTCCCAGGAGTTGGATGCCTCCTTTGCTGACGTCATACGCTGGCTCGTGGAGATGGAGCGGACGCTAAGCCGGCAGGAACCCATTGCAGTGCAGCCTGTCAAAGTTAACAGACAAAAGAATGATCAAGAGGTCAGTTCTAATTGGTTCTCATTTTTGTTTATTAAATCCACGTTTCAGCGGCGAGTTTGTTTTTAAAAACTACTTCATGTAGTCGCTATGGAAATCTCGCAACTGTCGGCAGTGGAGTACAGAATTACAATAATGGATATCCGACCCAACAAGATTTCATGGTGGTTATTATTCCCTGCAGGTTTTGTGCAAAGAGATAGCAAGCGAACTACCAGTGATCCAACAAGTGGAAAATAATGCCAACAAGATGCTGGAATCAATGCCTTATGGGCCAGAACATGATGTGCTCAAGCGCAAGCTTGCGGACATAACAAGGCGCGTTGCAACCGTGAATGAAGAATCCACGGAGAGAAAACGCACTCTGGACTCGATCCAGCCGCTGGCCGAGCAGTACCATAATGCCATGAGCGCGTTCTTACCTTATTTGGATGGCGCTGAAGATAAGGTGGAGTCTTTGAAGAAAGTACCACGTGACGAAGAGAGCGCTGCTCAGCAAAAAGCTGAGGCCCAGGTAATACGCGGCTGATTTGTTACATCTGGCGTATTCATAATTCATTGCGAGGAATTTATAGCCTTTATGTGCGATTGTTCATTTCTTCAGTAACTACAAAAGGACTCTGAAACTTTGTTAACAGTTGCTTTCAGTAAATACACTAATTTACAGTTTATCGACCTTTTTTGCTTGGTAATACGTCCTTGGAATAACATTGGTCTAAAGATTTAAAGTGAGAGTGACATTTCGAGAGTGTTGTTTTTGTTGTGATGTGTAGAATTATATGCGATAAAACTGCATGGAGCGTTTGTTATCCATGAAGTGAATTGTAAAACTTTTTTTTATGTAATGTTTTTATTATTATTAAACAAGAAACAGTAGTGTTACATTACAGAAAAAAAAATCACAAATACATTACAAACTATGACATTACGTGTAGCTCTAAGCTTACTTCCGTATATTTCACAATATTCCTATATTCTTAACACGGCAAATAAGTCCCAACATTATTTGACCGAAATAAAACGAGTCCGTATTTCATTTTTTTTTTATATTTTCATTATTTTTTTTTGCGGGGGGGGGGGGGGGGGGTATTAGTGTAAGAGTTTTATCTGTGATTAAACGCTTCATGTTCTATATTTTATTTCTTTTCCAGACTTTCTTAGAAGGAGTAGAGAGTCACAGAGGGGTTCACCAACTAGTGAACATGTCTTCAAAAGCCTTGCTGGACTTCTGTCAAGACAACTCGCTCAGTGTGGACACATCACACATCGTAGATGAAGTAAAAGATGTCAACGTTCGCTACGATAAGCTGTGCAGGGCAAACTTTGATTATGAGAAGCAGAGTCGAGTGGCAGAGCAGAGTGTCGTGCTATACCAGAATGCCTTGGAGCCCGCGGAACAGACGTTTGTGAATGTGGATAGTTATCTCGAGTGTGAGCCGGCGATCGGACTGGACACGGAAAAGGGCAAAGAAGAGCTTGTCAGAGTTGAAGTACGTGAAAAAATTATTTTAACCTAAAGGAACACTGTCCCGCCTAAATAACGAAATTGTGTTTACTTAATTTCCATGTTATATACATTATACATACATTACACTACATTACACACATTATACATACATTACATTACATACATTATACATACATAAACGTTAATGTTATATCGCCAAATGCCACCAAATATACAACTGAATTGGATAAAAAGATTCTATAGAGCAAAACAGAAGCAGTAGTTTGGAGAAAAAGTGCAGGATTGCAAGGATTAGGAAGTGGATTACAGTTCATCAATTTTGATTTCTTCACAGCCAGTCAAGAAACCAAAGTTTCAATTTTAAGTTTTTTAGTCGTTATTTTGTCTTTTAGTTCGTATTTCTTTGCGTCCGTCACGTTTGGCGATTTTTTATTTCCTATTTCAAGATAATAAAGCTGTTGTGGCTTAAAGCAAGCTCCTGGCCATAATCATGAAAACACGATATTTCAGCCGGTACACTGTCCCTGGATAGTGTCTCTTTAATTCAAAATGGCGGTGCGGACGTAATAAACCCCAGGATTTAGGGTTAAAATACTCCAAAACTTCTTGCGTATTTTTTCGCCTAAAACATGACGAAATGTCTTCGTTTCGTTTGAACAACGGTTTCAGATTACCAGAAAACAAACACGGTTTCCGATTGCTGGAAATAACCTCCGAAAATGTCATTTCATCGTGTGACTCGTGACCAAGTACTTCACGATTTTAAGAGTGTATAGGCCGCCTTGTCCAGGGGCTTCTACGCCCGACAACTGTAAGTAAGATAGTAACAATGGGCTAAGAGTAAGGCACAACCCACTCTTCGGGATCCAGACATTACTGAAATAACATGACTTGGTGTTAAACTCTTGAAGTAAAGTTTAACCGCGAACTTTTCTGTGAATTTTAGGAGCTTATCGCCACCCTTGAAGAACAGAAAGCCGACCTGGAGGTTGTGGAAATGTCGGGTCCCCCTCGTGTTGAGCAAGCCGCGAACTTAGCGGAAGAACTCGTCACTGTTTCTCAGAAATATGATCTGAATGTCAACAAGCTGAAACGACAGAAGGTGAGGAACTCTCGGCTTCAGAATAACGCCAGTATCCCAATCACCTCCTACGCAGCCGTTAATCAGGTCGTCACGAGGAGTGTTGCGTGGCAACCCAAATAACGGCGACCCAAATAACGGTTTGTAACTCATGAATATGCGGGACGTTGAACGAGTTGTAAACATCTAGGTAGAAATTTCACTCGATCGCTCGCTCGATCAGCTGTAAACATTGAGCCCGCGATATGTAATGGTCACATGCCTTATCTATGGGAACGGCGTTGTAGGGAGGGGAGGGTGGGGAGTTGGACGCAGGGGGTGAGGGGTTGGTGGAGCAAAACGCCTTGGAGAAGGTGTGCAGAATATTTTATTTAGAGCGTTTTGCATTCAAGAGTTGGCTCACAGGAGCCTTTGATTGTAGTAGTTATAATGTAAAGCAATACGAAAACACTATTATTTCTATCAGGTTCGGTTGACGAAGCATGTCGAGAAGGTGATGATGTTTATGGAGATCCACCATGAAGTGGAAGTTTGGCTCGAAGAAATGTCTGAAAAGATCAGCAGGTTGTCGCCAGTCAGTGAAGACAGCGACAAGGCCAAATCACAACTGGCCAACACCAAGGTAGAGGAAGAATATCTCTTCTTATTTGAATGATTCAGTATAGCACCTCAAGATAATACTGCCCAATAGCCTTTATTTAAATGGATATATCTTAGCATTTCATCTGCAGGCTCACAAGTAAGAACCACCTTGCACGGCATAATAAACAACACCACAGGAAAGCACTGCTCAAGTCCTTTCATTTGCTGTCCGCTTGGTAGGGGAGGGGGGCACTATGTTCAAGGAAACACTATAACAAACATTTAAGGCGATAAAGTTAAAAAACGTATTTGATCTTAGTTGAACAAAGTTCAAATGGTTTGGAAATCAAAAAATAGTAATCACGGTTAGAGCAATCAGCCATTTTCGTATTTAAAATTAACGCTGAATTCAAATACCAATGATACATTGATACAGGGTTAGACTCGACCTGATGTAAAATATTCACAAATACCGGCAGAAGGTGCGTGAAATTTGAAAATTAAACAATAGACAGAGCTCTAAACAGGTCATCCTCTCGCCTGAATTTGTGAATTTATCACTTCAGATTGAGGCTAACCCTGTAAAAATGCGTCTTCAGTGCTTTCGTTCAGCGACCATAGCGAATACGAAACTGGACTATTGGCACCAGAATATGTATGATTTTTCTACAGTGAGTGAATGAAAGTTTTACTTACTCCCCTTTGTTGCATCCTTTTAGGCTCTCAATGAAGAATTCCAAACATACCGCACGAAGCTTGAAATACTTGAAGAGATCATGCATTACCTCGTCAAAACAGAAAAGGACGATCCATCACTTGTCGCGGAGGTTAGAGACAGGTTTAGCACTGTGGAAGAGCCTTTCGAACGGTTGCACTCAACAGTGTTACAGCGCCAAGCTCGCCTCCAGAACATCGTCATTCAGAGCCAAGACTTTCAACTGTCGCTGAGTGAAGCTCAGGATCAGTTGAATGAATTTGAAAGGACTATCGCTCAGTTACAACCTGTTAGTGCTATTTACGAGGTAGCCTCGCAGCAAAAAGAGGACCATGAGGTAAGTAGGCCATTTCCGAGTTACGTTATGCTTCGTTGTCAAAGCGAGGCTAGGTGCACAACCTTTCATATGAAAATGAGTTTCTATTCAAATGTGATTAATTTAGCCAGAGCTTCCTAACTAGTTTCTAAAAGTTCTGTATAACCTCCACCCACATGTAATCGCTCTGTGGTAGTAGCCAACTCGAAAGCTTGGCTCCTTTGGCTGCTACACACTTTTTCCTTTGTTATGTTTAATTCAATGTATAGTTAGCTCTGTTCTTACTTCTTTTTTTTTCCTTATTGTTGTATTGTAATTGAATAAGTGTGAATAATGAACTTGAACTTGAGGTATCTAAACCCCTCGAAGTGGGTTAAAAAAATACTAGACAGCGTCTCGTTTTTTCAACCCACTTTGGAAATCCTGATGAGATATTCTTCTTTGTGTTTGAAATATTACTTTCGATATTACTTTTAAAAATTATCTTCATTTTCTTTCGTGTGTAGGGTCTTTATCTCGATGTCACGTTCAGAGAAGTTGTTTTCAACGAGCTTCTCAAACATGGCCGTGAAGTCCTGGAAAAGACCGAACCAGGTCCCAACCGTGAAGCTCTTCAAAAGGACCTTAATGATGTTGAAAACCGCTGGAATGATGTGTATTACAGCACAGTAGAAAGACAAGAAAAACTGGATGAAATTGTACCGCTGGCTCAGAAGTACACCGAATCAGCAAATGACTTCCTGCCATGGTTAGCAGAAACCGAGCAGATGGTAGAAGACTATCACGTGACGATTGTTTGTGAGAAGCATGCGCTGACCAGGGAAAAGACTTTTGTCAAGGTAAGAATGGTATACCTTTTTAGTGTGAATAACAATTCTTTAAATTTGTAGAAATGATTCTTTTAAAAATATGTGTCGCCAAAACATACTGTAAGTTATGCTTCTGCAAACGCAGCAAAATATCGTTTGATTGGCTTAAAATTTCATTGAAGTGCCATTTTAGCAGGGCAAAATTAATGAATAGTCAGGACTCAAAGCAAAAACATGGAACTGGTGCCAACCGAGGGAACACGCGCTTATTGTTGGTGACAACTCTCTGTTGGTTTTGGTTGTGATTGGTTGGTAAATAAATTAGGATGTTCGTTCTGACTGGATAGAACACGTTACGCAAACTTCTTTCAACCAATCACAGAGCTTAGCGATTTCAAAACGAAACCGAGCATGTAGTTGGTTTGGATAGTCAATTTAATTCCGTGTGAATGCATGTTTATCGCTTGTTTACCATTTCTCTGAACAGTATCTACAGCAATTTGTGCAAGAGGACATTGAGGGCCATCGTCCAATCTACCGCTCACTCGTGGACAATTCTGATCACCTGCTAGAAAGCTGCCAACACATGACCGTCTCTGAAGGCGTGTCACAGACTCAGAGTGATGTCAAAGACATGATTGACAGGTGGAGCAAGGTAAACCAGTTTTACCTGGAAAGAAAACGTCAAGTGTCAGAGGCTGAACATGTGGTGAAGAAATACCGAAGCGTGCTACTTCCTGTGGAAAACGAACTGAACAGAGTGGGGCGACGACTAGAGGAGTGCGAATTTGAAGGCATCGATGTCGAAGTTGGCAAGAAGAAGCTGGAAAATGTCAAGGTACAGTAGAGGATTGATAGGTTTTGACCTGGAATTATTTGTTAAGTGGTAGTCTTGACGATTTTTGCCACTAAATCAGCCTACCTTCAGTTGATATCATGATATATCTTGTGAAAACTTACCAATTGTTTCGAAAAAAATGCAATCGATATGGAAGATGAAGTGTTGTCTTTCACGTGCAATTTTAAATTGTAGATTTATTTAGGCTGTGCACAGCCACCCCCTCCCCCTCCCCTCAAGAAAAATCAGAGGGAAGGATGTTTAGAAGAATTCAAAAAGCTACCTAGATCAAACAATTTTTGTAGCCTCTTTCTTACTTACACGCATAATATCACGTTTCAAATTGTAGCTGTCTTTTATTGATGAAAAAAAAGTCTATGAGCGTACATCATGTTACATTGACTGTTTCGTTATCCATGTTGTCTTATAGGCCATTCAAGAGGACATCAACAGCTTAGAGTCTCAGCTGCAATCAGTGAGCGATCAGATCAAAGAGGATGATAAAGAGCACCTCGATCTCATGCCAATTAAACAGCGTGTGTCCGCACTCAGTCAGCGATGTAACTCCCTGCGCAAGGAAACGAACGAGCAGCAGAAGAAACTCGAGAGAATCGTGAATGAGATCACCACATTTGACATGGCAACTGGGGAGCTGCGAGTCTACCTGGACAATGTGTTTGATAAACTTGATAGCTTGGAACCTATTCACAACGATGCAGAAGTCATTACCAAACAGTTGAACGAAGTGAAGGTGAGTCAGAATCAGTAGGCACCATTCGATTTTCTGTGCCCCCTTAACTCTTTTAAGAGTGGCAGAATTGAAAATTTATCTTTTGTAAAGAAACCTGAAAACAAACAATGCCATCCGGATGTACTCTTAGAGAGCTTTTGTTTGAATTGTCACACTAACGTATTTTTCCACATACTGTATTTAAAAGTTCGATCACTTTAGACTTAAACGTTAGTCAAGGTTAAACGCGCTGCCGTGATGTTGAGCTTAAATGTACAGCTAAAACGTTTAAACGTTTTAAACAACACCTTGGTTGTGTTCAACTCAACTACACAAAAATCCGAGAACTGACTACCTAAACTGGAATAACTTCCCAAATGAACTTAGAACAGCTAAATCCTTGGGCCTCTTTAAAAAAAATGTATTAATGGTTTTCGTATCGGACTCCCACGCAGCAAATAGTTTCTATTGTAAATACTGATATGAGCTTTTGTTGTTTTTGTTCATTTAATCTTTGCGCGTAACTTTTGCATAGCTAAGTGCATGGGTTCTAACGATTTATGTTGTAGATACGTTGTTTTTTTACAGTGAGTGCTTCACCAATACAGCTTAAATAAATTCAGTGATCAACTACAGCCGGGTTGCAATCAAACTGAAACGATTTTTATTAATATTGTTATATCCAGGAGCTTCGAGACGAAGCCAAGGCACAGCTTGCCGTGTTATCTACTGCGGAAGTGGCTGCTACCACCATTTGTTCAGAAAAGAAAGATGACCTAAAGGCCACCAGTGAAGTCAATAAGGCACTGAATGACGTTCAGACGCCGATGCTAGACGTGTTAGACAGACTTCAAGGCCGTGAGCAGGACTTAATGAGTGCCCTAGAGCATCTTCAAACGTACAAGGCCCAGATGGAGCCAGTTCAAGAGGTGTTCTCTGCGGTGGAGGGCTCCGTTGAGGCTCAGGCACCTGTGGACTTGAACCAAGGGGAAGTTGAGCTCGGCAAAGTAGATGTAAGTGAGAAAATAAGATCCAGATAACACAGTTGTAGCTTACTTGAGCGATCACCTCGGGATATGAAGAAGTGTTCGTAACTAGTCGCTTACGAGAATTCATTCTGAAAATTCGTAGGAAGGACGCCTACGAAAGCTTGCAACATACCAAAGGGATAACGTATACAGTGTTTCTGGTAATAGTGTAAATTCGATAAGTCTACAATGCACGCATCGACCAAGTGAAATGTTGTGTTCATTTAGCAAAACGTCTTTCCATCAACTGTAGCTTACGGGAGGTTTTAATTACAGAGTTTTACTGAGACGTAGTTAAAGTGTAAACGGGATTTACTGAGAGGTGTCGCCGAGACAGTGCTTCAAATAATTTTTCTTGCTAAGAAGGAATGTGTCCTTTCAAACCTCCCTTTTGATCGGACTTTTACAAAATTGGTCGGACATCCGCCATTTTGGATTTTACCTGAGACACAATCCGTAAGCGTACACGACGTGTTATAAGAAAGTTTGCAATGCATTGTAGGGCGATTTCAAATCACACGGCCTTAGTGTGAATTTTCTCGAATCGAGAAAGCCTTTTACGGCAAAATAAATTGTACAAACATCGTAAATTGTTATTGTAATGTTTTTGGAATCAGATGCGATGAGTTAACAAGACTTTCAAGGCAAAAGCTAAGTAATTTTTATGCTTGGACACCGAGCGTAATTTAAAATTGGTCGGACATTTTCGGATTTTGGTCGGACAATGTCCGATGACCGACTGTTATTTCCAGCACTGCTGAGAGGAAATGTTCGCTTGCAAGAGTGTGATCACAATAGTAGCTTTAACTTAATGCGGTGTGATAAAATAAAAATATACACTTCCAGAATTCGAGGTATTGATAGCCCAAGTTAATCAAAGGCTCCTTGCGAGCGAAGTCGTGAATACGAAACAAACATCGGACCTTTTCCTACCCTACACATAATAGGTCAGAGGTCAGCATCACACGAAGGAATGTGTTTACAAGCGAAAATGAAAATTACAGGACAAACTTACCTTTTCCTTCATTATTAATGTCAGATATCCTTGCCAAACAATAATAACAAGTAAAAGAAACCCAACGTTTTCCCAAACCGACGTTTCGTGTCATCGAATATTCGTAAACACAAGGATCGTAATGGCGGACGTATGGTTTACTCTCATGTTCTCCATGTATGCTTTCCGAAGTGTAACATATCAACAATTTAATATAAATTTAATATAAAGTTTACGATGAGCGAGTGACTTTTTCAGTAACCGCGATAAGTCGTATTCACGACTTAAAAACCATCCTACATTTGAGGGTGCCAAACATTTAAAATTATCAGTTCCACTTGCCTGATAAAAAAGGATATTAAAGTTGAAACTTAATTTTATTTTTGTCTTGCAATCAGACAATGATCAAAGAAATGGAGGAGAGCAACAAACACGTTCGCCTTATAAGGAAGTCTAGTCAAAAGCTCCTCCGGGTCATGGACATTCAGTCGGAGTCTGGGACCGAGGTGCAGACGGAAGTGGCCAAAGTCACGCACAAACAGCGTGACCTGAGTTCCAGTCTCCGTATGCGGCGATCCAAGGTCGCGAAGAGCCTGCAGCTCTACGGCGATTTCTTGGAACTCATAGAAAAGGTGGATAAATGGCTTCCAGAGGGAACAGAAAACGTGAACGCATTAGACCTTGTGGGTGGTGAACCGGAAGAAATCAGGAAGGAGCTGGATAAGTTACAGGTCTGTCTTCGAGTGCTGTTGTTTTGTAGTAGTAGTAGTAGTTGTTGTTTGAGTGTACAGTCATACTCATTGGACAGGATACCTTTGTCCTTAAAATCTACAAGGCTGAATTTATCTCAGAAATTTTCTGTTATAAAACGAAACGTTTATTAGAGAAAATAAGGCGTTAAGGAGAGACTATTCCCTTTGCGCGTAGATCGTGCGGGTCATCGACATTAAGACGCCCTAAACATAAACCGGCGTCTATGTCAAACTTTGTATGATCAGCGTGAATTGGTACTTTTATTAGTTTGTGATATGTGAAATGTTTTTACATCTTTTTGTTCTGGGTTTCTCGTGGTAGATTGCTGTAAACATGACCAAGAAAGTGAAACAATATTATAATTATCTCTAAACGAGTAAGGAAAATGCAGATTGCCCATTAAAAACTGCTTTCGTCTTCACCACAGGATGTTAAAGAAGAGATTCAAGAGATTCAAGGTTCATTGGAAAGTGCCAAAGGGTTAGCGGATAAAATCAGAGAACTCAGCAGCGAGGATCCATCAATTAACAAAGACCTTGACGATCAGATTCAGAAGGTGGAGCCACCCTTGAATGAGCTGATCTCGTCCCTGAACGCACGGCAATCCGAGCTACAGACAGCGCTTTTGAAGAGTCAGGAACTGAGAGATTCTGTTGATGAGCTCAGCAACTGGCTGTCGGCAGTTGAGAATCGGTTGAACCTACAGGGACCGTTGTCTGCCAGGCATAAGGTGATCCTCGACCAACAAGACAAACTGCAGGTTAGTCACTTACGTAGAGCCAACCCTTTTCTATTAAAGTGAGTATTAAAAGAAACCAGGAGACAGGGGTTTTACATAAAGTCAGACTTACATCTAGAGGAGCCCCCTTCTATTGAAAATTTGTTAAACGTGCCAGGAGACAGGGGTTTACATGATGGAAGACTTGCATCTAGGAGATGTTCTCTTATTTGTGGTGTACTCCCATGTATTTACCACAACTGTTACCATGTTTCTGTAGGCACTTGAAGAAGATTTCGATCAGCACAAACCGATTCATGAGCATGTCACGCAGAAAGGACAAGAAGTGTTGGACACCATGAAACCAGGACGAGAGAAGGAAAGACTAGAACAGCGTCTCAAAGACCTGGATTCACGTTGGAACGAACTCTCTGATAAGATCAATGAGCGCAGCGAGAAACTGCAAGAGGTAGAACCTTCTGCCAGCAAATACGTTCACTGCTTAGAACCGTTTACTACCTGGCTTTCAGAATCAGAGGAACGGTTGAAAGATTGCGAGAAGATGCCCGAAGATGAGGAGAGCACCACGCAGCAACTCGAGCTGCTGGAGGTTGGTTTCAATGTTTTCTTCATTTTGGTTAAAAGGTGGAATATACGAGTTACTTTTCGAATCTGCACTATAACCCTTTGATGGGTGAGTCGCATTCTTTTTGGCGACTGTTGGCGATCCAATTAGTTATATTACGTAATGTTAACACGCCTAATTACCTATAATATTCAGTAAGTTGCCTTGTAAAATATCATTACATGACTAGGACTCTGTAATAGAGCCGAAATATTGTAAGTTTCAATATCAGTTGTCTTGTAATAAACTTTAACTTGGTTTCTACAATGATATCACTTCTCGGCCTTGCTTTCTTCATTTTGTATTCCAAATTGTAAGATAGCTCTGGATTTCAGTTATGGTGTGATTCAACATATTTTGTATTGTTCTCTACAGACACTGCAACACGAGATTCTCATTCACAAGCCAGAACACGAAACCTTCCAAGACACTTCCTCTCGCCACACAGACCTGTGCGGTGACAAGGAGGTAACAGCTGACTTGTCTGTGCTGGAGGAAGAGGTTACATCTGTAAACCAACGCTGGGATGAGCTGCTTGCTAAAGTTAGTGATCGCCTTCAAACTTTGGAGAATGTACAGGAAGATGTTCATCGGTACCAAGTGGTGCTTCGCGTAACAGAGAAGACGCTTTTTGAAATCGAGCAGGTTGTGACCGTTCAATACGTTTTGATTTTAAAGCCGAAGAAGGCAAAGCAAGATCTTGCGGAAACTAAGGTGAGTACAAATTAGAGGTCATCTGCAGCCATATACAGTCTCTTCTTTATGTTACGGTCATGTTCTTTTTTTCAACTCGTGAATACGCGAAGCATTAAAGGCCCACCTTCACCCGAAAGACGTTGCAGTCGTTTGTTTTTGTTTTGAAATGCCCCGTTGTTCATACGCGTGATCTGATTGGTTGCACGCATTCAAGCGCAGAAAGTGATCATGGCGCGCGCAGCATTTTGGGTGAAGGTGGGCCTTTAAACGGGTTACAACAGTTGGCGACAAAATTCACTCAATCGGTCGGTAAATGGGTGGAGCATAAAAAAACGCCCAGGAGAGGTGAGGGTCCGAAAGCCTCGTATTCACGAGTTGGCTCATAGGAACCTTTGACTTTTCCACCTATCCATTAACACTTAACTTGGGTCTTACTTCGTGCACCACAAAGATGACGTAAAACAACAGGAAACATTGTTTTCGGTCATTGTTTTTGGGTAAAAGAATTGTGATGAAGCATTGTTTCCTTTTGTTTTGCGTCATTTGTGTCCTCTACACGAAGTAAGAGCCCTAAACTCTTATTGAACTCTTGTCATATCGGAGTGCCATCTCTTTACAATGCGGGTCAGAAATCACTGTTGAATTTTAACGTATAGAAAAGTTGTTATTTATTCTGGATAAGTAGATGACTATTTTCGTGAATCTTTCAGAGTGAATTTCATATAATTTAAGGCAACTTTATGTGAATGTGAAAAATGAACGAAAGTTGATAGAAATTCTAACGGTAATTTTATAACACAGTAGCAATTTGTAGTGTTATCTTGTTGTGTGGTACTATAAGTATTTTTCATTTACTTCAGAAATATATTGTGCTCCTGAATAACCGACGGCCTGAGCTGAAAGACCTTGACAGATACGGAAAAGCCTTAACAGAGAAGACAGGCTCACCCGAATGGCAAGAAAAAGCAGCAGCGGTTCATCTTAAGTTCAACACACTGGAAACTAAGCTACAAGAGCGGGAGGACGTTATGGAGAAGGTTGTGTACTACATCGAGATCTACACTACAAGCACTGGACACGTTGAAAGCTACATCCCCAAGATCAAAGAGGAGATTTCCAATCTCTCTCCCATCAGCACCGAGCCAGATGAGATTCAAGAACAACTGCAGGATGCGGAGAAGCTGCAAGCGACTCTCGTTGACGATCGTATGTCCCTTGAGAGCGCTCAGGAGGCAGCTGATTGGCTGGCTGCTAACTGCGATTGTGAACCCGAGCAGGAGGAAAGAATGAAGACCAGAGTTAGAGTGTCTAAAGAAGCGTTAGACGAGCTCATGGCTGTGAACAACGACCGCCAAAATGCTCTGAAATGCGCGCTGATGCAGTCCAAGGAGTTCAAGGCCGCTTCGAATGATTTTATAATCTGGTTGAACGCTGTGGAAGACAGGCTTTCATCTCAACCTGCTGTGATGTCAGATACAGAGTCCATCCGGGAACTCAAGAAGGATCATGTGGTAAGCTCTTCAAAAGCCTTTAGCCAAACAGTTTTGGTTTTGTGAGCTATTAAAAAACTTGAAAATTGATGGGAATTATTGTTCTGGATTGAATTAGAATTTGAAAATGTCGATTGAAGATCGTAAAGCTAAAAAATAACTTTAAGATCGCCTCACTTTGAGAACTCTAATTCGCCTTTTCAACTCGGGATTGAACAATTCGCGGACATAAGTAGTACCCCTCTAGAAACTAATCACACCTTGTCTTCCTTCTCCACCCGAGCAAGCTATAACATACCTGGTAAATGATTCTTGTTGTCTTTTCGTAGCCTGTGTTTGAAGACGTGCAGCAACATGAGCCCGTGCTGACCACCATTAAAAAGTCAGCGGATGAAGTCCTTCAATCAACAGAGCCTGGAAAAGAGCGTGACAGGGTGGAACAGAAAATGGCGCGAATACAGAGCCGATGGGATACCGTTCAAAAGAATGCCTCTGACCGCAAATTATTGCTGGAGCAGATGGAGCCTGTGGCGCACGAGTACGGAGAAAGCTTGCAAAATATCCTGTCTTGGTTATCGACAGCTGAAAAGAACACAGCTCTCTTGAAGTATGTTCCTTGCGACAGAAAAGGACCTCAGAAGTACGAGGAGCTTCTAAGGGAGATGGAAAGCGAGCTTGATCAACAGCAGAGCTCTCTTAGTGAGTTGGATCAACTTGCACGTTCGTTGTTGGAATTCAACCCGGAAGACGCCAACATTGTGAATTCACAAGTCCAAGATGTGAAAAATCGCTTTGTGGTACTCGAGAATGTTCTTAAAGAAAAGGCAAGCAACCTGGATAGAATCAAAGAACTCTTGGAGAACTTCACGTACCGAGTGCATGCTCTGGAGGAGTTAGTGGTACAAGGTGAGTGCCTGGTTTGTGTGAGACTGTAATCCTGCTGGACCACATAATAATATCATATCACTTCATATGTGACAGAATTATGTGTATTATGGTGAAGTTTTATAGATGAGGACACTTTGTGATGCCTTTCGTGAAGTAACTTTACCCCCCCACCCCTCCCCCAATCTAGTCATGTCCACTTATGGCGGGAGTTCCATGCTGCTCAAGCACTCAGGTTGCTGCATAATAACAACTTTATTCACAAACCTTTGGCAAAAAAAGAATTACGGTTGTGTAAAAATTAAAAAAAATACAAAAAATACATACACGCTGGTGTGCATGTCCGTTGGGAACACGTTTACATACAGCAAGTTTGTTAGTGGCTACACTGGCTACACTTTTTATTTGTTTAGCCTCGACAAGAATAATCCAACTCCCTCTTTATTAATTCAAGGTATTGTTCTGTACGCCCACCAAATACCTCTGATGGATGCGTATAAAATCTCGGAGGAACTTGAACTCATAACGGAGAGTCTGGACGCATTTGCCGACCATGAAGAACAGTTGGAAATGGTGCAAAGTGTTGCAGTGGACCTGCTTGAAATTCTAGAGGACGATGCTCCTGATGCCGCGATCATCAGAAACCAAGCGGACACATTGAACACGCGTTACTGCATAACAAAGGATCACTTGGAAAAACGAAAAGCACAGTTGGATAAACACAACCTGCACCTGGTGCCTTTCAGGTAGGAAAGCAAACTAGGCAGGAAACTACGAGAATCACTTTTTTTCTCGTGAAAATAGTCTAGCGGGGACACTCGATTGCGTTAGAAAATTACCCGCCACGTGGAATCCACGATACACTCGGGGCAATTTTTACAGTCGGAAAGTGCAAGAGTCCCGCTTCTCATTAGCAGTTCTTAAGGAAAAGCAGGGACTATTCAAAGTCAACGTGGCAGTGCTAATAATTAAAGCCATTCAAACGTACAATGTTAAAATTTATTTGAGTGTTTCATGGTTAGCTTGATTTAGAAGTAAGACAATAGATTCTAACTGTTGTAAAAGTTATAGTTTCTCTATTTCCAATGAGACGCTGCTATAGTAATGATGTATAGTATGTTGACATAATTTAAACGCGGTTAATTTTTATGCTGCTCAATTTCATTATAAAAGAGGCGGCATGTACGCTCGGAACACCTCACATGATTGGTTGACAAAACAATGGACCCTAGCATGGACCCTAGCCCTGAAAGCAATACATCTGCGTCCAATGAAGTAAGAGGTTCTGAGGAAGTGTATGGTATCTGTTATAAAATGTCCCAATAAAGGTTTTTTTGTTATTTATTCAGGGAAAACATCCACGAACTTCAAGTGTGGTTTCAAACTATCAGTGAGGAGCTGGAGAAACTAGAACCAATAAGCACCGAGCCAGAGAAACTCAAACAGCAGTTGGCGGAAGCAGAAAAGCTGCAGGATGAAATACAAGAGAAGACACATCTTTTGCGGAGCGCACAAGCAGAGGGCGAGTGGATGATGGAGCACAGCAAAGAGGACGAAGATATGGTCATTGATGTAGTGACCATTCTAAGCGAATGTCAAGCCAAGATAGATCGGTTAACAGCTAAAGTGGATCAGCGACATTCTCGCCTGCAGAGCGCAGTCGTTGACAGTCAGAATGTTGAGGTGACCTTCGCAGAGTTTATTGACGACTTGAGTAGCATTGAGATTCAGCTCGCGGGCATGCGTCCTGTCTCTGTGGTGCATGACACACTGAAGGAACAAGAGCGCCAGTTTGAGGTATAAAAATTAGAAATATATTTAAAACAGCATCTGAAGCGAGTCTGTGTCGGCAAGCTCGTTTATAAAGAGATATGTCACCTTATTAAATGGCTGAATCCAGTCAGAAGTGTGAACAACACAACACAATAACATACACATAACGACATAAGAAAAACACTGATCTGTTCTTTACGTTGTTAAAGTGCACATGAAGTAAAATTTCACTACCATTTTTTTACAGGAGTTTTAAGAATTGATGGGAAAATAAGTCACTTGAAGTGGCGGGAGCATATTTCGACAAGCGACGCAAGTTGGGCGTATTAGACAAGAACCTGGGTTCTAATGATGTCATTAGTATGTTTACAACTGAGTGCGTCACTCGTTTTACAGTGGATTTTTGGCAACTTGTGGAAGGATTATTTCAATTAAATATGGCGGAAAGCAACGCGTATTTTTGCCCCGGATTCGTCCCCTTCTCCGTTGTTTTGTTGTGATTGAACACACGAATGACATCACAAATACCTTTTTGGCCGCGCTGAAAATGTCGCAAATTTCAGGCCCCGGCGGGAGTTTCCAAACTGCTAAAAATAGTGGATCCTCTTCGCGTTAAAGAGAAAAAAGATTGAAATTGACATAAAGGTGATATAAACAACATAAAAACCTAAAACAAAACGAAGTGAAATTTCACTTCATATGCACATGAAGTCCATTTTCTAATGTCGTTATGCCGCTCATCTAGTGTGAACCAGGCTTAAGATAGACCGCTCACGAATTGATTTAAAGTAATGACTGATTATTTTAAATTGTTCTTCATATTTTTGTTTTAGGTTATGAAAGACGATGTCAAAGACTTAGACAAGCTTTCTGATGAGCTGATTTCTCGCGTGGAAAACGTCCTGGCGAACGCGGAACCCGGCCCAGACCGAGACACGTTTGAAACGCGGTTCGAAGACATGAAGGCCAAGTGGGCAGATGTCAGAGAGAGGGTCGATACACGGCAGAATGAAATTGAAGAGAAAGCTCCTGTCCTGTACAACTACCACGACAAGGTGGAGGACTTTGTTAGCTGGCTAACCGAACTGGAAAACAAACTCTCGTCACTGAGTCCGGTTTCGTGCGAGACGAAAATGATTGCTAAACAGCTTCAGCAGGTAGAGGCACTGAGTAAAGATTACGATGACCACAAACCCAATTACGATGCCGTGAAGGAGATAGCCGCTGAAGTTATCAATAGCGAGCCGGATGATGTTTACGTTGTAGAGGCTCAATTGCAACACATTAACAAGCTGTGGGATAGTGTCACGTTCCGTTTGAAGGACCGACTGGATCAGATCAACACCGTAAAGGAGATTGCCGCTGAGTATCAGAAAGCGAAGAGGCCGGTTAGTGCTTTGTACGCATGGGCAGAAGATGCCATTGTGCCGGTAGAAGCTATTGGATCAAACATTGAACGAGCCAAACAAGAAGTCAATAACACACAGGTATATGGATTGTCACTTTTTAACTCCTGAATACGCGTAGCGTTAAACGAGTTGTAGCATTTGTGTAGAAATTTCACTCGATCGACTGTAAACGTTGAACCCGCGATAAGTATCGGTCACCTGCCTTTCCCATGGGCGTTGAATGGATGGGAGGATGGAAAGTTAGACGCAGGGAGTGGGGGGAGGGGTCGGTAGAGCAAAACGCCTAGGATAGGGGAGGGTCGGAAGGTGTACAGAATCTGTATTTAGAGCGGATATACTGAGGCTTTTTTCCTTCCAAATATAGGCCTTGCTGAACTTGATGGCATCTCGTGAGCCAGACATGAAACAGGCTGTTAAACTCGGCCAGAACCTGGTGCTGAATGCAGACACGTCATCCCCGGAAGTGTCGTCACTGAGACAGGAAGTTAAGGAAATACCAGACAGATTTGACGAACTCAAGAACCAGCTGACCGAACAACAAGTTCAACTGAAGAGCATCATCTGGGATAGCACAGTATTCCAACAACACATCCGGGAACTTGAGCTGTGGGTGACGGAGGTGTCGGAGAGCACGGCCATGCAGGAACCTATCAGCACCAATCCCAAGGTGGTACAAAAAAGATTGGAGCTCACAGAGGTAAGTGTTACATGCCCTTAAGAGCCCACCTGGTTTTTGCTTATGAAACCTTGGAAAAGCATCTTTGTGTTGATTTCAGCAGTATTTGATTCAAACATTAAGTTTGTGCCTTGCGTGCTGTCATTGCCAAAAAACGATGTACATTGCAACGTTTAAAAATCGAATAACGAATGACTTATGCATTGAGTTCAGCATGGTTTTACCCTTTAACTTCCATGAGTGTCAAAGATCAAAATTCAAGTAAAATATTGAAATACAAATGGTACCATGCAAACGTTCTGCCAAAGAGGTTTCATTTGAATGGTCACACCATAGGATTTCGTCCACAGACTCAAAAGTTAGAACAAATGGTACCATGCAAAAGTACTGCCAAAGAGGTTTCATTTGAATGGTCACACCATAGGATTTCATCCACAGTCTGAAAAGTTAGAACAGCACTACATATCTCCGTATTTGACTCTGGGAGTGAAAGGGTCAATCAAACATTTGAAACAACGTCTCGTCGGAGTCGTGCAGCATGACTACGCTGCATAATGCACTAGGACTGGACACAAACTGGCTTTGCAGTGTACCAGTGTTCCGTTAAACAGGAACCTAGAGACAGACAGGTGTAATAGGCTCGTAGTCAAGTCCTGACTTAATGTTCAAACAATTTCGTTCAGTCTCATTCTTGTTGTGTTGCATGAATTGGAAAAACCAAAACCACTTTAATCTTGATGACGTTTTATGTCTCTTTAACAGGCCTTGCAGACTGAGATTGCCAAGCAACGGGCAGAACTGGATCGCACAAATGACCTCGGCAAAGTCATTATAGAGAACAGCAACGAAAACCCGCTTGTAGTAGCAGACGTACAGGGAAAACTAACGAAGGTTCGCGTTCAGTTGGATCGTTTAGATGCCAGAATCGAACAGCGTCACGCCATTTTGCAGAATATTCTCCTTCAAATCCAGGTCTACGATGTCATGTTAGATGACTTTGTCACCAAGTTGGCTGAGATGGAAGATGACGTCGCCAACTTCAGACCAATTTCGGCCCTCTTAGAGATCGTCAGCGAGCAAAAGGAGCACATTCAACACCATGTCAGCGATAATATCGCACGAAAACAACCCGTGTTTGAAAAGATCTTGGAGGATGGACTTGACATGCTGCAAAGAATGGAACCTGGAAGCGAGAAAGATATGCAACAGGAGAAACTGGAGAAGATCAAGTCCCGGTGGAATGACATCAAAGACAAGACAGCTGAACTACAGGGGTGTGTAGAGGAGGTACACGAGGCATCTCAGAAGTACGATCACAGGGCGGCAGCCTTCAGAGATTGGCTCCAAGATGCGGAAAAGAAAGTTAGCAAGATTTATCCTGTGTCATGTGATGAGAATGAGTTGAACGAAACTCTGAAAGAACTTGAGGTAGTTGCCTCCGATATCGAGTCCCATAAGACCGACTTTGGTGAACTGGACGACTCAGCCAACACTCTTACAAGCGTATGCCAAGCGGATGGCGATGTCATTAAAGCAGATTTCAACGAACTGAAAAGTCGATGGGAAGCTTTACAAGCTGGTGTACTTGACAAACAGGTCAAGGTGCAAGAAGCCAAGGAGGCTATCGAGAAATACCAAAGTGCTTTGCAGCCCGTTCAAGAGGCTTTCACTCAAGCGGAGGATGCTCTGGCATCCCATGAGCCCGCGGGAACTGACGCTGATAAACTGCGGGAAGAGCTAGAGCAGATAAAGGCCCTGGTGTCGACTTTAGATGAACGGAAAGGTGACATCAAGCAGTTAAATCAGTCTGGTCAGCAGCTTCTTCAGCAAGCTGAAGACGATGCACCTTCGACGTTGAGCGTGAAGGAACAACTTGTTAACGCGAACATCAAATCAAAAGACCTACCTCAGAGGCTTAGAGACAGACAGAAGGAACTTGAGAAAACGCTGGAGAGCACCTTGAAGTTTAATTCCTTGCTCGAAGAAATTGAACAGTGGCTTCCAGAAACTGCTGAAACTGTTGATGCTCTCGAACCGGTGAGTTCAGAACCAGAGAAACTTAAAGAGCAAATCCGGGAGACTGATAAATTGCTTGAGGAAGTTAAGAGATACCTGGTACGCGTTTGCGCAGTGGAGGAGACAGGTCAACGTCTGATAGAAGACAGCATGCAGAATCCAGATGCTGTGTCAGATATTCAAAACAAGATCGAAAAAGCTCGTCACCCGGTCAACCAGCTCAATGCCAAGCTGGAGCAAAGAAGTTTAAGACTGCACGATGCTGTGTTACAGTCGCAAGAATTCCAGGATGCTCACGACGATTTTGCGGCACGTTTAGGAAGCATCGACGAAATGCTCCAAAGCCAGGCGCCCATCTCTCCGGACTACCCTATAACAAGACGCCAGAAGGACGAAACAGATGACTTCAATGACACCATCACTCAGATGCAACCTGCGCTGGACAAATTACTAGCTACAGGAGAGAAGGTCCTGGAAGCCACAGATCCTGGAGAAGGCAGGGATGTTTTGCAGCAGAAATTAGACAACTTGAAGGAAAAATGGCAGGAATTGAAGAGTAAAGCCACTGATCGGGAGAATAGTGTAACGTCAGTAATCCCCGAGGCCAAGTCATTCCACACCGGTATGCAAACGTTTGACTCCTGGTTAGCAGAGACTGAGAGAAAACTGGCAGCAATCAACACTGATTCTGTGATCCCAGAAGAACTAAGCCAGCAGCAAAAGGCGTTAGATGATTTTAGAGAAGATATAGAGAGCCACAAACCAGATCATGAGTCACTGAACAGCACTGCTGACTCGCTAAAGGACAAATGCAAGGATAACAGTTACTTTGTAGAAGTTCAAATGAAAGATGTAAACCGCCGGTGGGAAGAATTGCTGAAGGACATGGAATCAAAGGAACGTGAGCTTCAAACTGCCAAGGACAACGCTGATCGGTATCTTGATGCTTTGGGTGCCGTGGAAGATGTGGTACAAAGGGCTGAATCAACGCTGGAATGCCAAGAACCAACCACTCTCGATGTCATGAAGAGCAAAGAAGACCTTGCCAGGGTTCAACAGGTTGTGGAAGATCTTGAAAACTGTGAACCTCGCCATCAAGATATGCAAGATCTTGGTGGTAAGCTGCTTCAAGGAATGAATCCGGATTCCATCGAGGCAATTATGTTGAAACAGCAGTTAACTAAGGTTGAAGAGTCGTTTTCTACTATCCTGGTTAGAGCGAAAAACCGCCAAATGCAGCTGATGAAAATCATTGTTTTGATCGTAGAGTTTACGGAGAAATGTGAGGTTTTGACTGACTTAATTGAGGAGGTAACCATCGTTATAGAGACCATCCATGTGGTGAGGACAAATCCCAATCTCCTGAAAAGCCAACTGGAAGAAATCGAACACATTCAAGAAGATATTGTGAAGCATAAATACATCCTCGAGTCCGCGGACGATGCTGGACAGCGACTGGTGGAATGCTGCGACAATGATCCGGCAATTTTGATGGAGGTGAACAGTAAGATTCACAAGGGAAGAGCTTCGTTCGAGTTACTTTCAGCTAATGTCGACGATCAGCATATCAAACTTCAAGCTGCGGTTTTGCAATCACAAGAATTTCAAGAAACGTTGGATGATTTTGCTGCCAAGTTAGGAGAGTTGGAAGATGATGTAGCCAAGATGGGACTCGTGTCTTCTCTTTATGACGTGGTACGTGAGCAGAGTAAGGATATCGAACACGCCGCGGCTGATGTCAAGCAGCTGGAGCCTTTGTTCGAAAGAATAGCTAAGAATGGCGAGGAAATTTTGGAGAGTCTTGAGCCGGGAGAGGAGAAAGACGAACTTAGGGAGAAATTAAACGACCTCACTGCTCGGTGGAATGCCGTGAAATCTAAGATTGGAGATCGCAAAGCCAAGATCGATGATGTTTCACCTGTAGCCAAGACTCATCATGACGCGCTGCAATCGCTTTTCCCTTGGATGACTGAAACAGAAGACTGGATTTCTTCGCTTGAGCCTGTGTCCTGCGACGAGAAGTGTCTTGCAAAAGAGCAGAAGACGCTGGCCACCTTGCTAGAACAACTTGCTGAGCAAAAACCGGAGGTAATTTAATAACACAATGTAATTTAACGAGGGTTACATTTGTGAACCTTATCTAAGGGGCGTGTGATGGAGGGCGAGCACTCTTAAAAGCTTGAATCTGATTGTCCGATTCTGCGAAGATAATTCCGGCAATGCACTGCAAATTCATCAATATATTAGTCGAGACAGTTTTATCCTTTTAACTTAAAGCCTCGAAGTCAAAACACGAAATCTCCTTACTGGTCCCCATACATTTCTTATAACACAAGTTGGGAGAAATTGTTAAACGATCGAAATCCATCTTAAGTGATCATTATCTTAATTCTCGTCACCTCTACTTAATAATGAACCTCCATTACAAAGATTATCTAAGTGTTTTGCCGGCTGGGACCAGGAGAAGCGTCCTCTTAATGGGAGTGTCCCAACGTAGAGGTTCCACTGTATTTTGCACAAGGTATTTTTGTATTTGAGGTGTAGCGTGTTTGTTAAGACAAAGGGAGTTGACCATCACTGTTTTTACAATAACTGAAGTTATTCTCGCATGCTGATTGGTCAAATTTTATCATCAATAAGAGTACAGACACAAAAAATTTTAATTTATGCAAGATGTCATCCTGTCAATTTTTTAGCCAATGAAATTTCTTTATTGTTATCAGTTAGCCAATGAGAAAGCGAGAAAACTTATTGACAATGATTGCGTTAACTTGAATAAAACTCAGCAATTTGTCATGTTCACCTTGCGTTCACTCTTAATTTCATCCGGTTTTTTACGATTTTGGCGTTTTTGTTATTGTAAAAAACAAATTGATGTCAGTTTTTTATGCGTCTGTCCTCTTATTGATGATAAAATTCGTCATAACATTGTCAAAGTGCTGTGGAACCACTCGCCTGTGGCTCGTGGATCCACAGCACTTTGACAATGTTATGACGAATTTTATCATCAATAAGAGGACAGACGCATAAAAAAACTGACGTCAATTTGTTAATTTGAATACCGTAGGTTGACGCGATTAACGATTCTGCTCGTGAATTGGCCGAGCTGTGTGATGATGTTCAGGTTGTGAACGCGGAATCCAAGGATGCGAACAAGCGATGGGAAGTACTTACTGCCAATCTTACAGTGCGACAGCAGCACCTGGAAAGCGTAGCCAAGCTACTGGAACAACTCACAGAGCAGTTACAGCCGATTGAAGAGAAGCAGGATGAGGCAGAAGCGCTGGTTGATTCACCGCGTACAAATCTCACTAATCCTGAGAAAGGAGATCAGGAACTCAGGAAAATCGAGGTAATTTAACTTCTTTTGAAAAGAAACTAGCTCACGGAAAATAAACGTTACAACTATAATGGCCCAATTTATACTTGAAACGAATTACCGTGAAATGCCGGTTGTAAGCTCAATATTGAAATGAATTATCGATTTTTTGTGATGTTTAAGCTTAATAAAAGACCAGTTAGTGGAAAACGCATTTTGACAATGTTGCATGTTAGAAAAACCCCTACGAAGTTGCCCAGGGCTTTTAACTGGCATTTTACGGGATCCGTGTGAGAAGGATAATTCGGATAATTCTTCCAGATATAAATTCGGTGTTACGACAAATATGGGGGCAAAAGTTATAAATTTAAGGAAAATTTTTATATCTGTATACCTCCCTTAATGGTCACGCTTATGTAGTGGCGATTGTGGTGGCTTCGCTAGAAAAAGGTTTTAAGTTTCGTGTTTCTATTGCGGATTTACCGTATATCGTTTGCGTTAAAATTAAAACTCTATACTATACTTGAAGGAAACTAAGGTAGAACTTAATGAAAAGTAATTCGAGCTCTTTACTATAAAGCAGGCCATGTAAATAGCCCTCTATTTTGTCTTATTATATTTTGACTATATTGAAATTCCACAAAATGTTACCGGCCAGCTGGTTTGAAACTTGACACAAAATTTATGAGCCTAAACCTACCATGGACTGAATTTCGAATGATTGTATTATCTTTCGTTTCCAGGCGTTACTCGCAGTTTTAAAAGACCAGGAACCTGAGCTGAGCGAAGTGAATGACAACCTGTCAATTCTAATGCAGCAAGTCGACGAAAAGACTCCACCGGCAACCCAGGTCAGGGCTGAAGTGTCACAGGCAGATCAGAAAAACAAAGACCTTATCGACAAGCTGAATGTGCGCAAAGCCAACCTCGAGGAGGACGTGAAGCACGCGCGTGTGTTCCAAGGATCACTCGCAGAGATAGAGACGTGGTTACCAGAGGCAACTGAACGTATTTCTGCTCAACAGCCAATCAGTACTGATCCCGAGACAGTGAGAAAACAGCTACAGGAAGCACAGGTTCGTGCAGATAACGCTCAGGTGTTCATTGAATGCTTACCTGTAATTACCGGCTTAGTCCTGTAACTCCCCAAAGGCCGAGTTTACAAATGGAAAAAACAAACAAATTATTTTACCAAGAAAATATACTGAAAAGCAAAGCGCACCACAGGAAAGTACCGCGCTTGAGATTTTACGTGAATGGTTTGAGGTGATTCCACGGTTTTGTATTGCGCATTACTTACTGCGCATAATTTCTTAGCGTGTGTACGAGCGCACGCAGATTTAGAACATAGCGGTTTCCTTCGAGACTAACCCCTCGGTCACATTCGAGCTAGAACCTTGTTTGTTTGACCAATTTTTGTTTTCCTAGCAAATTCCTACCTCGTTACAGGTGTGACCGACCTTGCGCGGCACTGCTTGCTTGCTTGCCGTGAAAAAGAAGGCGGAGTAGCTTAATCTTCAAAAGATCCGCAGCAAAGCTTAAGAGCAGTGGCAATGCACTTCTTTAACAACACTGTTAAAATACCAAAATAAGGCATATTCGATGCCTGACATCACGGGAAGTTCTCATATAATGATTATCTCGTAGGCAAAGTTTGGACGTGAATCTATTGTAAGTTCTATTTCAGTGGAATGACCTTAAATTTACATTTTTATCCACACACTCAAAAGTAAGAACTGCCCCTTACAGCCTTATAAATGGTATCACAGGAAAGTGCTGCTCAATAGATTTCGTTTGAATGATCGGCACTTTAGGATTTCGTTAAAAGTCTCAAAAGCTAGAACCACCTTGTACAATATAATCAACAGTACCACAGAAAACTGCTGCTCAATAGCTATCATTTGAATAAATGAATGGGGTTAGTTTCTAGAGAAACTGTGGTGCTGCGTCGGTGGGGGTGAAGCACAAGAATTTGGTTTTATCGACTGAGTCGATAAGGTAAATTAGCCACCGTAAAGCTTTCTCGAATCTTTTTACGGTGGCTAATTTACCTTATCGACTCAGTCGATAAAACCAAATTCTTATCATTTGAATAGTCACACTTCAGGATTTCATCCACAATAAGTACCACAGGAAAGTGCTGCTCAAAAGCTTTCATTCGAACGGCCACACTTATGGATTTCATCAGCAGTCTCAAAAGTTAGGATCACCTTTTACAGCACAATAACCAGTACCACAGGAAAGTTCTACTAAGTAGGTTTTATTTAAATAGTTACACTTTAGGATTTTATCCACACGCTCAAACAATTATCGCTCCAACAGTTCTTAGAAAGAAAAACATTTCTCCTTTCGGAACTTGTTGAAACTCAATTGTTGGAGAGCTTCCAAATAGCCCCCAAAATGCCGCCAAAACTGAATATGGAGGATGCCAGAAGAATCTTTAAGCATATAAATGAAGTGGTTGTGGTTTCGGTCTACCGAATATTCTTGATCAAATGTTGAGTTGGTACACTGACAGTTATTCAAAAAAGCTATTAAAATTTAAAACAAAAATATTTACTATCAGTATAATTCTAAATTCCGTCTTATGCAACGAATACGATTCCTTTCGATCGTTTGATCGTTTCGTGAGGGAAATCTGTTTCCTGTTAGAATTATTTCTGTTGTTCGTTATACTCGGATAATTCTTTAATGCAAATATGCAAACATATTTGACAAAACATGTTAACATAATTATAGCCTCTTAGTCTGTTGGCTCGTTTTATAACAATGCATGGAAGAGACGTGGTTTGGCGAGGTTTGTGATTATATTTTGGCAAGAAATTTTTGCTTGAGGCTGTTCTCTTGCGGAGTTATTAAAAGTTTTTGAGCAGAACTTTCCTAGGGTGTCTTGGTTGAAATGTGGTTTTGTTTGAGAGTGCGCTTCAATCCCGGGGCTTCAATTCATTGATTTCTCACCTTCTTTTAATGAAATCCTTGGAGACGCATTGAGACCAGTAATAACAAATACTAAAACAGGTATCCTATTGTTATATTTGTCCCACATTAAAAAAATGACAAGAGACTGCATGCCATTAATAATTTAAACCGCAGCAGTTTGAAGTGCCGTTGTAGTTAAAGCGATAGAAATTTCGCGCCAGAGCAAATGCATAACGACCTCGATCGCCAGCCCATGGCGAGAAACTGAAGCATGCATCCAAACGGATTACTAGGGCATCGATGGCGTCGTTATAGCAGCAGGAAGTCAAGCAGGGTTCGAGGAGAAGTTCTAGTTCTTCCGTCGAATTTCGTTCCCGGTGTTGGCTTCATTCGTGAGGATTTCATTTTGGTAATTATAACTAATTGTCGTTAAAGAATAGCCAAGATCGTTTCTGTGGTTTGTTATTCGAGGTGAACGCCGCTATCTCTCTGCTTGTGGCTCGTCAAGACGACGATCCGTTCACAAATCGCAGCGGTCTTGGGTCGAATATTCTGCGCTTTGTGTTTAGGAATTTGGTAATTTGACGCGCGTTTGTCAAATCAATTCATTTTGTATTGCTGTCTCAAAGCTTGTCGATCGTTGGAAATGATACTTGCATAATTCGAAATAACATTACTTTGCAGTCACGGTGTACTCACAGGTGTCTCGTTTGACGATTTCGTTATGTTTGCTTTGCCTCGCCCGCGGTGCAAACAAGACAAGAATAATCGGCTTGGTTTGTTTATAGCAGCGTAAAGAATATTTCAACTTGTTTATATCTTGTTTATATTTACGTGTGTTTATATTTATGTGGATGACTTAACCAATATCGATTTGGTCGATCTAAGATGTATCTTACGTGTGTATGGGGATGACTTCACCAATATCAAAATGTTGTAAGATGTTTATCTCGTTCTCAGTTTTTCATGGACATCTCCTCAAGCTTACGATTCATTGGCCTTTGAAATTGTTCGATTGAAAATATGACGAATTGAAGTTTTGTTCATTTTGTTCATTTCAAGTTATACATCAGTCTTGTAAAACAAAAGCATCGCCAAATGGTTAAAAAACATCAACGTGGGTGGCTACTGATCACAGCAAAAGTGGCGATTTTAATCAGTTCACTTCGCCAAAATAACATCTTCTCTCTTATAGTGGCTCTTTTATTAGGCATTGTCCACGCTTGAATGGTCCGCTCTTGTAGTTTATTAATATCTATAAACTTCAGCCATTCTCAGTGCCCGATGTGGTGTTGTAAAAGCCCGTTTACACAGGCGATTTTTCGTGCAATTTTTGTCGCACTTGTCGATGCAAATTTTGTCGCGCGCAAGTTGCATCTTCAAATCGCATGTGTAAACGGGCGGCGATTTCAGTGCGATTTGAGCGCGATTTGTCGCGCGATGTCGCAGAGGTTTCGAACATGTTCGAAACCTGATGCAATTTGGCGGCGATTTTTGATAAATCGCAGCAAATATCGCATCCGAGTCGCACTGAAATCACCGCCCGTTTACACATGCGACAAAAATTGCATTGGAGAGCGCGACAAAAATCGCATCAAAAATCGCATGTGTAAACGGGCCTTAACCCTTTCACTCCCAGAGTCAATTATGCAGACATGTAGTGTAGTTTTAACTTTTGATTCTGTGGACGAAATCCTATGGTGTGACCATTCAAATGAAACCTCTTCAGCAGTACTTTTGCATGGTACCATTTGTTCTAACTTTTGAGTCTGTGAACGAAATCCTATGGTGTGACCATTCAAATGAAACCTCTTGAGCAGTACTTTTGCATGGTATCTTTTATTTTTTTAATATTTTAGAAAATGAAATTTGGAATTCTTATTGAATTTTGATTTTTGGCACTCTTGGGAGTTAAAGGGTAAAAGCGTTGTTTTCACTAGCGACATAAGCGGAAGCATAAGAATTTGTGTCAAGTGAAAACCAGAACACTGACATAAGCATAAGATTGATCCTTTTGATTATGTTTATGCTTATGCTTTTACAGTAGAATCCGGATAACCCGAACCTCCAGGGTAGAGGGAATTTTGCTTCGAAATTTATCGAGGGTAAATTTGCAAGTAATTTTTAGCCAAAGGAAAAAAGTTTGGTTCGAGTTAGCGAGAGGTTCGAATTATCGAGGGTTCGAGTTGTCGGGGCCCGTTTTCACCACCAATGTCCAGAAATGCACGTAACTCGGACCTTGGGCACTTCATATTACACACAATTATTTGTAATTTCCATATGACTTCATGTTTGACAGAATTTCTTGTGTTTAGGTGAGAATTAGGTCTAGGGGACACTTCATGATGTTTATCATAGAGAGCATAAATCTCATTAGCGTGTATTTCTGGACATACCTCGTTTTCACTGGACATACAAATCCGGCGCTGTCATGTTATGTTTCCGCTTACATGGATGCTTATGCCGCTAGTGAAAACCAGGCTTAACCCATTTTACACGAGAACAGTCTTGAATGTTGCGTGCCTCCAGTCTGTCAATTAAATTGGAAAAAGATTGTTTGGAATACTTGACAGCTAGTTAATTAGCCTGTTTCTTTCTGGCAAAGGTTCTCAAGGATGACATAGCAAAGCACAGGGCTCTGTTCCAAACTGCCGAGAATGCAGGCCAGAAGTTGATCGAAAGAAGCCAAGAGGACCCGGCTGTAGTAGCTGATGTCTATAGTAAACTGTACAAGGTCCGCACTGCATTGGACAAGCTGTCGGCGCGAGCAGACCAGCGCCTCAGTCGTTTACAGCATGTCTTACTACAAAGTCAAGAGTTCCAAGTGTCATTTGACGAGTTTCTGGAGAAACTGGGTCGAGTGGAAGAAAACATCGCTCTCCAGGCCCCCGTGTCTGGAGTGTACGACACGGTCAAGGAACAAAATCAGCAACAGAAGGTGAGCTTAACAACTCTTTAAAAAAAAGCTTTTTCCTAAGAATTCCAAAGTGAAAATGCGGCTTATTATAAACAAAACTTTTATTCTTAAAGAAAGAAAAAAGTGAAAAACACGATATGAAAGTACTTCTCGAAAGCTGTTTCTTGAATGTTCACACTAGAATTTCACACTAGAATTTCATCTACAGACTCAACCACCTTGTACAGCATAATAAACAACACCAGATGAAAGTGCTGCTAACTAGTTTTCATTTCAATGGTCGCACTTTAGGATACAATTTTAGCTACAATTTATGTTGAACTGTACTTGACCGTGTACATCTTTTGTTTTTCTATCACATGCTATGACTGAATAACTTGATGGAAACATGTCTATTGGTCAGTTGCTCGAACAAAAGATCAACATCTATTGCGGGGTAGAGTCTACCTTCTATACCTCAGAAGGAGGTCGGACACTTATTATTGAGAATTATATAACGTAATGTCGACACTTAGAATTTTATTGTCAATAAATTTTTAAGTGTAAAAAAGAAAATCAAAAATCCCCACTCAGGATTGAACCTGTGACCTCAGCTAGGCTTAGGCTTACATAGCCTACCGTACCACTGTACCACCTAGCTTCTCGGGTTGCTTAGTCCTAAATTTAACTATATAAACTGCTAACCCTAACCTCAACTGAAAGCTAACCAGCTACTCCGTTATATAAGTCTCAATAAGGTGTCCGACCTCCTTTTGAGCTATGGAATCTGGCAATTTCCCTGTTGTGTTGTGCGCGGTCATGCGTCATGTCAAGGCCGAAAACGATAACAAAAACATCGAACAAAGACATTTCTCAGGTTTCATAAACATTGCGCTTTATTAACTATGAGCTGACCTAATTTTTCTGTAATACAGGTATTCTAAAGTATTTCTTGTGGTTCTTTCTTAGGTTATTAACGACACCATTAAACAACAAGAGCCTTTGTTTGAGCAGCTTGTTAGAGCAGGCAGGAATGTTTTGGACACGTCTGAACCTGGCCCAGATAGAGACGCTTTGGAGAATAAACTAAGTGATACTACACAAAGGTGGGAATCAGTGAAAAGACAGACTGCTGAACGGCAGGAACAGCTTGACCAGGTGCTGCCGCTTGCTAAAGAGTTTCACAGCGAGATGCAAGACGTTAAACCTTGGCTGAGTGATGCTGAAAAACGGCTCCAGGGTGTTGAGCCAGATGTTTGTGATCACATATCGATTGACCAGCAACTTGAGACATTAAGTGAACTTAAAAAGGAAATTGAGGAACACAGACCGGTTGTGGATGGTACGAAGGACACTTCTTCGTCTCTGACGGACAACTGCAGCGCGGACAAGTATGTGATTGAAGGGGAAGAGCAGGATGTTAGAAAACGCTTTGACAATTTGTCTGGTGATGTATCAGGACTTGAAGAAAACCTTGCGACCTTGAAAGAAGCTTTAGAAGGGTATAACAAGGCTTTGACGCCTGTTGAAGATGTGCTTGAGAGCACTGAAAAAGCCCTGGCCTCACGGGAACCTACCGGAATAAATGTTGAAAAGGGCAAAGATCAGCTTAAGACTGTTGACGATCTGTTATCCTCGCTGAGAGCGCACGAACCCGACGTTAATGATATGATGAGTGCTGGAGATAAGCTCGCATCTGCTCTGGATCCGAAATCAACTGAAGTGCCTCGTGTTATGCAGGAAGTGGGAACTGAGTCTCAAAGATACCACGACTTGCTGGAAAAGTTGAGCAACGAGAAAGAACAGCTGGAAAAAGAAACCGAGAAAGCGCTGAAATTCCAGGATGCTTTGCATACCCTGGAAGAGTGGTTACCCAGGGTGGAGGAGGCTGTGGCAGCTCAGGAACCAATCAGCAGCGATCCCGAAGTTGTGAAACAGCAACTACAACAGGCAGAGGTCAGCTATGGTTTTATGCACTAAAACTTATACTCGTTAACTTTTTGACTAGCAAGAGTTACCATCATTTAAATTCTTTTCGCAATCAGTTGATTGTCAAGCAGATAGTGGTGCAATGAAAGAGACTTTGTCGGCTATTTTACATTTACATGAAAGATATAGTACAAATAATAGTTCAGTTTTGTCACAAAATAATCAACTTCCAGGGAAACGAAAGTGTCTTTGACTACGGATGCTCAGAATGGCCATGGATTTCAACTTGAAAAAGTCAGGGCAACGTTTTTAGTTTTGGCGTCTTGTCTTGGAAAACCAACGAAAAATTTAACTTTAAACACCAGTATTTATCATACGATATGTTATTCATTTTCACCATTAAAACTGGGTGTTGCCTTATAGGCCCTGAGAGATGAAATATCGAAGAGCAAAGCCCTTGTGGACGTGCTGGAGGACACAGGCAAAGAAATAATAGCAGATAGTAAAGAAGATCCTCAAGTAGTGAGAGATGTCAGAGGCGAATTGAACAAGATCATGGCGCCTGTTGATGTCATTCTACGTAAGCTTGCCGAACGTCAAGTTAAACTGCAAAATGCTCTGCTCCGCTCACAAGAATTTCAGGTAAGAATGTTCGCGATTGTAGTCACGGGTGTTTATGCGAGAAAAAAATGAAATCACACTAGGGGTGAAAATTGTCAACCACAGTAGTTTTTGGACAATACCCGAAACGTTCCACTCGTTACTTTACCGACCGAGCTATAGATTACGAGTTGTCTCGCGTTTCTCTCACGAATAGTCGAGCGAGCAATCCCGAGAGTGCGCGAAAGTCACGTGCGTGGAGATTCCGCGCGATTTTCGTGCGCGCTCTCGTGATTTCCCGTGATTTCCCGTGATTTCCCGCGATTTCCCGCTCTACTACCCCAGAGAGAAAAGAGGGAGTACTCGTTGTCCAACCGAGCTACGACACCCTTGGTACCCATTGTTTAGCTCGCACCTTGGTCGGCAAACCAATGCAGGATCCGTGATTGTTGAAGAGTTTTTCGATACAGTCTTTAGAGATATATCACGAACGAAATAAACTCGGCTACAAGAAGTTAAATTCTCGGTTCAAACTTTACACGCTTTGTTTTATTATTTGTTAGAATTGGGGTACGTCATTTCATTCTAAGGCAATTACAGTGAATCTTTTGTGATCGTCTCTTTCCATCCTTTTTTCAGGTTTCTTTCGATGAATTCATGGGCAAGCTGGACAAATTTGACGAGCAATTGGCGAAGGAAGAACCCATTTCTGCTGTGTATGAAACTGTGCAAAATCAGCGTCAAGAAAATGAGGCACTGCAAGAAGAGTTGGCATTACAGGACCCAGTGTTCGAGAAACTTGTACAAAATGGACAACAAGTCCTTGATGCGCTGGAGGACGCCCCAGAAAGGGATGCTATGAAAGAAAAGATGGATGAATTGGAGGCAAGATGGAAAGCGGTAAAATCAAAGGTTGAAGACCGCCAGAATCAGCTAACAAAGGTGGAAGAAGAAGCACAGAAATTCCGTCAAGGAGCAGATTCCTTGTCTGCGATGCTCGCTGATGCAGAAAAACAAGTGGAGGACTTTGAACCACTGTCTGTGGATATTACCAACATAGCCAAGCAGAAAGAACTTCTGCAGCAGATTCAAGAAATGGTGGACAAGCTCAAGACAGATGTTCGTGATGTAGGAGGAAACGCCGAGGAGCTGAAGGCAGACGCAGAAAGAGACGTTCCTGTTGTTGAAGCTAAAGTCGAAGACTTAGTCACAAGGATTGAAAAATTGTCTGCTTCATTGGATGAGAGATCCGACCAGCTAACAGCGATAGAGGAGGCGTCACATGACTATCACGTGACAGTTCAGAAGGTGGAGGACGTGTTTAGTGAGGCATTTGATGTAGTGGATGCTCCAGTGGTGTGTGGTACAAACACAGAATCTGCCAACGAACAGCTCGCCAAAATCAAGGTACATTCTATAGCTTTCACTGTTTTAGAGCAGTTTTCAATTGAGTGTCGTAAAACCAAACCAAAGTAATCACTCTGGCCAATCACAACAGACGCAGACAATCCAATGAACCAATCAGAACTCAAAGCACAAACATGTAGCCGGCGCCAAGCGCGGGAAAACACGTGAAAACAAGTCATGATTGGTTGAGAAAGTTACGCGAGATTTTTTTAGCCAATGACAAAGCGTAGCAATGCAAAACGAAAGCAATCGCTAAATTACTTTCGGTACTCGATTGAAAACCACTCTGATACGTGATACTTTAACTACTTTTTGTGAGGCGGTACGCACCTCTCGGAACACCTCACAAGATTGGCTGAGAAAACAATAGAACAAACAACAGAACAATGGACCCTAGCCCTAAAAACAATACATGTGCGTGATAACCAGGTCCAATGAAATTAGAGGTTCTGAAGAGGTACGTGGCTACTGCTTTTTGTTGTCAGTGTGAAACAGAAATTACCTTCACGGCGATGTTCTACCATGTAGGCGACGTATGTTTTTGTTACTGATGCATCCATTAAACGGTCTCCTAACACACCTTTTACCTTCTTTCAGGAACTGAGCGCGCGTCTTGATGATCACGCTCCTGAGGTAGAAAAAGTAGGCCACAAGGGAGACAGCCTGCTACAACAGGTCCACGACTCGTCACCAGACCGTGCTGTTATCACGGATAGAGTCGCAGATGTGTCGCAGAAGTACGACGAGCTGCAGAAGAAGCTCAAAGCTCAGGAGGAAGCCCTCGCTTGCACAATTAAGGACACTGATGAGTTTAATGCAAAGGTTGATGACTTGGAGTCGTGTATACAGGATGCACGTGAGAAGTTGGCTGCAGTGGGACCCGTAAGCACAGATCCTGCCGCAGTACAAAGGCAGCTGGATCTCGTACAGGCGAGTAAATCTCTGCCTTTGCGAAAACTATCGTTGTGAAATATTAGAAAACGAATAGCATTACCGAGGTCATTACTGCTCAATAGCTTTTCATTCAACCTTGCACAATACCAAAGGGAAATACTGTTTAGTAGCTTTTATTTGAATGGTCACACTTTAAAATTTCATCCACAGACTCAAAAGTTAGAACCACCTTGTACAGCATAATAAACAGTACCACAAGAAAGTACTGCTCAGTAGCATTCATTTGAATGGTCACACTGTAGGATTTCATCCACAGACTCAAAAGTTAGAACCACCTTGTACAGCATAATAAACAGTACCACAAGAAAGTACTGCTCAATAGCTTTTATTTGAATGGTCACACTTTAGAATTTCATCCACAGACTCAAAAGTTAGAACCACCTTGTTCAGCATAACAAACAGTACCACAGGAAAGTACTGCAAAAGTAGCATTCATTTGAATGGTCACTCCAAAGTTAGTTCCACCTCATAGAGCATCACAGAAAGTACAGCTGAAGAACTTTCATTTGAATGGTCGCACTTTAGGATTTCATCCACCGGTTTATAAGTTAAAAGCACCTTTTACAGCATAATAAAGTTAAGAACTGCTTTTAAAATAGCTTAATTTCATTTGAAAAGTATACTTGAGAATTAGTAATAGTTAAATAGTTAGAGCCACCTTGTTCATCATAATTAGCAGCAACACAATACTTTATTTATATTATACTCGGAATGGTTTTGAAAAGCTGATGTTTTACGCGCTTGTGGTTAGCCTTTATCACCGTAACCCTTTGAAGTAAACTCTAACTTATTTAACACTGTCTATATTTTTCTTTCTTTTACCGTTTCTTTTTTGTGATCAGGACTTGAAAGCAAAACTGGAAGAGAAGAAACCAACGCTAGATGATGCACAAGGCTTGTGCGACAAGCTGGCAGATCAGAACAAAGAAGAACCTCTGGTAGTAGCAGCCATCAAAGACAAACTCGACAAAGTCGAGTCACCATTTGAAGACCTCAAGGCGAGAATCACTGAGTTGGAAGGCAGATTACAAGCGGCACAAATACGCTCACAAGAATTCAATGTGTCATTCAATGAGTTCACAGACAAGCTAGAGAATATGGAAGAACTCGCTGCCAAGGTGCAGCCTGTATCAGCCGTGTATGATACACTTAAACAACAGAAGAGTGATGATGAAGTAAGTGTTTTAACTGACTTGAACTTAACCCTTTAACACCCAAGAGTGCCAAAAATCAAAATTCAAGAAAATTTCCAAATTTCGTGTCATAAAATATTGAAAAACAAATGGTACCACGCAACAGTACTGTCAAAGAGGTTTCATTTGAATGATCACACCATAGGGTTTCGTCCACAGACTCAAAAGTTAGAACAAATGGTACCATGCAAAAGTACTGCTGAAGAGGTTTCATTTGAATGGTCACACCATAGGGTTTCATCCACAGACTCAAAAGTTAGAACAAATGGTACCATGCAAAAGTATTGCTGAAAAGGTTTCATTTGAATGGTCACACCATAGGGTTTCATCCACAGACTCAAAAGTTGGAACAAATGGTACCATGCAAAAGTACTGCTGAAGAGGTTTCATTTGAATGGTCACACCATAGGATTTCATCAGCAGACTCAAAAGTTATAACAAATGGTAACATGCAAAAGTACTGCTGACTCAAAGGTTAGAACTACATTACATGTCTCCATAAATTACTATGAGAGTGAAAGGGTTAAAGGTCATTGATTTGACGTGAAATTTCATGCTTTTATTAAAGGGATTTTGCATAGGGATTTTGAAGTTTTGGGGTGAAAACTGACCCAAAATAAAACATCCACATCCAAAACATCCACGTCGATTGACATTTTACAAAAAAAGCTCAAGACATACCTTTTTAAAAAAGTTACTTTTGATAATTTTAGTTTAGACACCCAAGAGAGCCTGAACCATAATCAGAGTTTTAGCGAGTTTTCCAAGACACAAGACAATAAACCACAGGACACCCAAGAGAGAATTAACCATAATCAGAGTTTTAGCGAGTTTTCCAAGACACAAAGCAATAAACCACAGGACACCCAAGAGAGACGTAACCATATTCTGAGTTTTAGTGAGTTTTCCAAGACACAAGGCGATAAACCACAGGACACCCAAGAGAGACTTAACCATATTCAGAGTTTTAGCGAGTTTTCCAAGACACAAGGCGATAAACCACAGGACACCCAAGAGGGAATAAATCAACCAACTTTTCAAGTTGCAATCTATTTCCATCCTGCTGGCCATCTGCAATCCAAGACGCTTATTTGCCCTCTCAGAGCACTGGTAGAGTAATTTTAAACAAAACTGGACTTTTTTTTGGGAGGGGGGGGGTGGAGGGGGGTCCATTTCTATAAATATGACTTTTGGGCTTTTCAAAGTGACACTAAGAATGGTGATATGACATAGCCCCTTTAATTAATGCGACGGAAGTTATAAAATTGCTTTGATTAGATGCCCTTTGATACATTGTAATCGTTAATGGGACTAATTGATTTGTTAATTGCAGGACTTGGAAGAAACGATCAGGCATCAAGAACCCGTATTTGACCAGCTCATGAAAAATGGCAACAACCTCCTCGAAAGCGCTGAGCCTGGCCCTGAGAAAGATGAACTCGAGGCAAAACTGGCAGACACTGAGAAGCGCTGGCGTGACATCAAAGAGAACACCGCTGAACACTTGAACCGCGTGAATACAGCACTTCCCGAGGCGGAGAAATACGACGAATCTTCAAGCAGTCTTGGACCATGGCTGTCAGAAACGGAGAAAACGTTAGAGTCGCTAGATCCTATTGTAGGTAGCCAAGACGAGGTAGCTAAACTCAGTAAAACTGTGGCCTTACTGCGTGACGACATCAACCAACACAAACCCGAGCGTGACTCTGTTAGCGTGACATCCGAAGCCGTGATAGACTTGACAGAAGCTGATGGAGATGTTGTGAAGAACGAAGCTAAAGACACAGTGGAACGCTATGATAAGTTAGACGCCGCTGTCGCCTCTCGCGAGAAGGACCTGGCAGAAGTAGGTCGTTTGCTGGATCAATATCGAAGCTTATTGATGCCGGTGGATGAGCTTTTTGAAAAGACGGACGCAGCTCTCGAGTCCCAGGGTCCCATTAGTGCTGACGTGGGAAAGAACAAAGAAGATCTCGACAGCATAAAGGTATTCATAAGTCGATTAATTGGGTAATGAAACGTTTCGCTTTTTTGAAGGAGAATTGCTCGTGGTATTAAGTGTGGTTAACGCTCTCAACATCTGTATCTTTTCCTGACATTTTGTTGTTTTTTCTTTGTTATCAACCAGACATTGATCCAGGAGCTGGAAGAAGCGAAAGAAAACTTTGAAAACGCTGAGACATGCGGACAACAAGCTGCTGATGCTATCACCGCTGCACAGGGTGATCCACAACTTGTAGAAGAAGAAATCCCTGCAGTTAATCAAAAGTACGCTGCTCTTCTCGATCAGTTGAAAGACAAACAAGCGAAACTGGAACAAGCTATCGAACAAGGGACGCAGATACAGGAAAATCTGGATGACATTCAAGCTTGGACGGCAGACAGTGCGCAAACCGTGGAGAACTGGGAGCCAATAAGCACTGATCCTGCTGCCTCTAAGAAACAACTGGAGGAGTTAGAGGTTTGTTTATTTTGTTTCAAGGGGGGGGGGGGGGGGGAATTAATTTGATAGACAAAGGAAAGTGATGTTGTGGTTTCCAATCTAATCAATCCTGCTATAAAATTATTTTCTTGCCCCGCTGGTTTTCGTTTTCATTTTGTTTGGAACTGTCTGTCTTTCAATATTCTGAAAAATAAAATTTTGATTCGGGTACTCTTCGAAATGAAAGGTTAAAAAGAACGATACGAAACGACAAAGAGCCGTTTATGTCCCTGAAATCCTTTGAAAATCCCAATGAAGTCTTGCACATACCAAGGTCGGCATAAAAATTATGCTTACAGCTATCTAGCCAAATCAGTCGTTTCAGCTGCCAAGGTTTAAAACAACGAATAAAAACGCGTAGTAGACAAAACAAACGTGTATCGTTATTAAAATACGTGAAAATCCAGGCATTGTCGATACAATCAAAATGTCAAATTCCATAACTTTGGTTAGTTAAATCCGGATGTTCAAAATTATCAATATTAGGCGATGTATTTTTCTATGATGTTTTATATAGATACATTTAGTAAACATGTTATAATACTCTTACTTTCATCGGCAGGCGCTTAAGAATGATCTTCAAAAGCGTCAAGCAAGTCTGAAGGACAGCGCATCCCTAGCAGAGGACCTGTTGTCCGCTAGCGATGACCCAGTAGCCGCTGCTGAGCTTCAAAGTCGTTTATCCAGAGCTGAACTTGAGCTAAACCAACTTGCGGAGAAGATTAAAGATCGGGAAGACAAGCTTCAAGCAGCACTCTCGCAGAGCGGACAGTTTGAAGCAAATTTCGATGATTTCTTACGCTGGCTTACTAAGACGGAAAGAACTGTGGCTAAATTGAGACCTATTTCGGCTGATCAAGCGACTGTTGCAGAACAGAAAGAGAGTTATCAGGTTTGTATAAGCTACAGTGAAAGCTGTATTAAGCGGACCCCATATCAAGCAGACACCCAGTATTAAGCAGACACCAGCTACTCCGATCCCTAAATTTTCTTCCCATATTTACTGTAAAACGAACCTGTATTCAGCGGACCCCTCTACTAAGCGGACACTAGCAAGGGTCCCGAGGGTGTCCGTCTAATACAGGTTTCATTGTAGAATAATGTGCTTACCGCATGTTGTTGCTGTTTGTTGAGCTTCAGTTCAAATGATGTTTTCGCCCTAGTTGTATTAGTTGTTTTTTAAATACTTCTACAACAAGAGCGGAACCATCGCTTGAAAAAAGAACGCTTATTCACTGCTGATTTAGCTTCACGAGTTTAAAAAAGGCCTTAATTTATTTAGTTTTATTTTTACGTTTGTGTGCTTCTTACTGATAATTGATTACATTTCCCCCTTCATATCCCCCTCCTTCCTCTTCCCCCACCCCCACCACCCCCACCCCCCCCCCCCAAAAAAAAAAAAAAAAAAAAACCACCCCCAGACACCTTCCATTTCCCGTAAGTAAAACCTGCCTGTCTGGCTGATCAAGATGACTTGTCATCGCTATGATTTAAACGTAATAGCGTTCCGCCCAGATGACGTCATATTTGGCAGCATTGCATTGTGGGATCGAAATGCGGACAAATATTTCAAAATGGCTGCCTCGAAAACACCAGTTTTTGCGATTCCTGTACATGTTGTGGATAATTGTCGAGTTGTACCCAAGAACAGTGCTTCGTAGCACCTGTTTTTTCTTAGCTACCTGCATAGTTCTTGAATGTTTGTACGCATTTCAATCCTATGATGCTGCGCGCCAATTCTATTTTTAGAATCTGGGCGGGACGCTATTGTAAATTGATGGCATATTTGAATGGTAAAAGGAAAATTTAAAGAAGAGTTACATTTTATTTTTTAAGTTCTTCTACTACGAAAATTTTTGTTGTTCTTTTCCATTTTTTTACTTCAATTTATTCCTTGGGTTCATAATTACATAAATAATATTGCCATAATTTAGAACGATATAAGCTTACTGAATCTAGAATTAGCTTGCCGGAAACCCTGGCCGCTCTTACTTAGTTCGCAAAAGTCAGGCCCGTGATTATTCTAGAAAGCGGTCTCAGGTTTGAGTTGGCTCGTGACATCATATTCGCAACCATTTTCGCGTATCCTGTCTAACTGGTTTGTCTATATAAATCGTCAGGACATTCACCAGGAGATTAAAGACAAAGAGCCCATATATGCCGCCCTATCAGCAGATGGAGAGCAGCTCAAGGAAACAAGTCAGCTGCCCTCTGATAGAGATAACCTACAGGAAAAACTCGATAACATGAGGGAGCGATGGACTGCGCTCAATTCAGCATCAGATTCCCGTACAACCATGTTGGAAGAAGCAGTGAAACTGACCGCTGAGTACCAGGAAGACCGCAGCCATTTTGTACCGTGGCTGGATGGAGCTGAAAGCAGACTGGAAGCTATTCAGTTGTCGTGCAATGCTGATGCTCTTGAGTCTCACAAGCAACATGTTGAGGTAACATTAGAAATGATCTTTTTTAGTGTGAAATTCAGTTCGTTGTTTAGTGGTGCACCGTTATAACAACAGTACTCAGTTGAAAAAAATAGTTCCTTATCATACACTGGCGATAGAGCAGTTTTCAATTGAGTGTCAAAAGTAATTACACAATTGCTTTGGTTTTGCATTGCTACGCTTTATGATTGGCTAAAAAATCTCCCGCCACTTTCTCGACCAATCAGAAGTAAAACCAAAACAAATCGTGACTTGCTCGCACGCGTTTTCCCGCGCTTGGCGCCGCCGACGACATGTAATTGCTTTGAGCTCTGATTGGTTCAATGGATTGTTTACGACTGCTGTGATTGGTCAGAGTAATTACTTTGGTTTTGGTTTTACGACACTCAATTGAAAACTGCTCTATAATATTACTGTTAATAACTGCCATGGTCATTTGTTATTGAATACATTCGAAACATTTCATTTCTTCAAATTTAAACAGGAGTTACAGCAAGATGTCGAGAACCATTCAGACACGCACAACAAGCTTGACAACAATGCAGAGGGTATCACCAAAGTCTGCGTTGAAGAAGTGAGCTCTGTCGAAGATGATATTCAAAATCTTGATAAACGATGGGACGACCTCAACAAAAACCTTCAAACCAAACACGCGGACATCGAAGCCTTTCAAGACCAGCTACGTGAATACAAAGAGGCGGCGATGGACGCTGATGAGAAATTATCCGCTGTAGAAACTGAACTTGACGTCGCTAAAACGCCTGTTTCAGACGTAGAGGAGATGAAAAAACACATTCAGGAGCTTGAGGCGCTGAGGGATCAGTTGGATGAGGTGAAACCAGACGTGCAGTCCTCCTTGGAGGCGGGGCAGAGTGTACAGGACAAGAATCCACAGGTACGATACACATTATATAGGGTCGCTAGTTTCGGCTTTGGGGGCTTTTCAATGTCGTTAGTTTTACTTTATTGCTGCTCAATAGTGACTTCTAACAACCTGATGCGATGAAAGGCTACACTGAGCAGTTGCGGATCTAGGGGGAGGAGGGCTGGCAAAAAGCTAAGTTTTTCTATTTTCACTAAGTTGTTTTTGCCAGTCCCTGATGAAGGTTAGTTTTACCTAACCTAACTGTTCGATCACCTTGCATATTTTTTTAAGTCTATTTCTATTTTAAGTCTATTTCTGATCCTGATCTACACAAATATCCGGCTGGAATTTACTGTTGTTTGTCCAACTAAAGTTGAAATAAAGTTATCAATAAAAGTGATAAATTGTACGAAAAACTGAAATCTTCCTGTCAAAAAGGCGAGTTTGAAGACCGTTTGAATGCTTTTTCTTTGAAACTCTTGTCAAGACTTTCTCCGTGCTTTTGGCAGCGGGAAGTTCATTGGCATGCATATGCAGCTGCCATTTTGAAGTGGGATAGACAAATTCGGCTAACACATTATTGTACCCAATTCAAACCTTTTGGGATTAGAACTCTTTGTTCGTCATATTTCCATATCAATGAAGCATTGACATTGAAATTATATGGAAATATTGTGAACAAAGCATCTTATTCCCAGAAGGTTTGAATTGGGTACAACAATGCTTTAGCCGAATTTGTCTATTGTTAAGGTGTTTCCCTCCAGTTTCCATGCAGCCGCACCGAACATTTTGAGCGGCCGTTTAACTAACTTTCCTTTATTGAATTAGTATGAAACTTACACAAAATATTGTACTTAGTTTGAAGTTTATATGAGTGTAACAAGTTTGTAAATCGCACTTAAAATTGCGGAGATAAACGAAAAACATTGAAATCACTTGAGTCTAAATTCCGAGCGATTGCGATGGCATCTAGAAAAATCAAAACTATTACGATAAACTATGACATATGGCAAACAAAATATCTAAAAATTATAATTATTTTTTTTGGCCATGGTCATTCCTATTTTCAGAGCGTCATTTGTCCCTGCATACTGAGAACATTTTACTTATTACATGACCGAGCTCCACGTTTACCATCTTTAAAGCGTAATGTGCCAAACTCTTTCCACAGGCTGATACTACTGCTGTCGAATCAGACAACTTGGAATTACAGAAGCATTGCGATGCTGTGCAAGAAAAGCTTGATGATGCGATAAACAAGAACAAGGCAATGCTGGCAGATCTTGAGGAGTACTGGAAACAAGAAGAAAAGCTAGACAAGGACCTTAAGGGGACTGGAACCAAGTTAGAAGAAAATAAACCGACCGTGATGGATGCTGGGAAACTCAAAGAGCAACTGGGCAGGGCACAGGTATGTTGTTAATGTAGCCGGGTTTTTTTTTTAACCTGGACCAATCAAAACTCTGAAACAAATCACTTTCTCTTATGGTTTTATCAGAATTACAAACCATTTGGGTTGTTGTTGAATATTGAAAAAGTCCAAACAAAGTTGGGACCGAATGAAGTTTGTTGTATCAACGAGAGGTTTTCTTATGACATTTCAAGAGGACTTCAATTCCTGCGTCTTAAGCGAATGACACACGGTTCAACATTGTTTAACATTGTTCAACATTTGCTGTCGTCGTTCAACAAGTTGGAATAGAGCCAGTCTCGATTTTCGTTCAACAACGTTCAACATGTTGACTTACCTATTTCAACATTCAACATGGCACGATACACTGTTCAACATTTGTTGAATAGCAGTCGCAACATCTTGTTGATCGATAAATGTTGAAGTTATATATCAAACACGAGGAAGAGTGTTTCATCAGATATCCAAACACCAAGAAGTGGGTTGAAAAACGAGGGGGGGGGGAGAGGGGGGGGAGGGGAGGGGAGGGGAGTAGTATATCAAACACGAGGAAGAGTGTTTCATCAGATATCCAAACAGCGAGAAGTGGGTTGAAAAACAAGGGGTGGGGGGAGAGGAGGGGAGTAATATATCAAACATGAGGAAGAGTGTTTCGTCAGATATCCAAACAGCGAGAAGTGGGTTGAAAAACGAGGCGCAGACTATTTTTTTTAACCCACATCATGAATTATTAATGAGTTTGAGAACCATGTATCACAGGCGTTTTAAAGTTGTCTGCAAGGAGCGAGTTGACTGTGTTTACTTTTTCTTTTCGTATATCCAGCTGCTGCAGGCAAGAATAGCAGATCTCAAGCCCGAGTTTGACACTGTCAACAAACATGCACAAGACCTGATCACCTCTGGTCTGGGATTTGATTCCGCGATAGTGAAACAGATGTCTGACACTGACAAACAATGGAATGACGTCAACGATGCTGCAGCCAATCAGAAGGCAGAGATTGAGAAGGCATTGAAGCAAGTGGAGGAGATGCAGGAAGCATTGCAGCAAGCAGATGAAGCCATGAGTGCAACTGAAGATAAAATTAAACAGCTGCCACCAATCGGCGCTGATGTGGACACCATAAACCAACAAGTGGAGGATATCAAGGTCAGTGAAATTGATAAAATAAATCCGAGACCATTGAAGTCTACAGAGCGTCATAAAAATAAGCGATAACAGCCGACACAGATAGGATGCAAATGGATAAAAATGCAACCCATTCACCCCATCCTTAACCCTTTAATTCTCAATATCAAAATACAAATTCTCCGTTCTTGTGTTCATACGTTTGTTATAGAAGTAGTAGGGAGAAGCTATTAACATGTCAAGATAATTCATCTTGGATGATCATGTCCGTAATTCTCATGAGCTGGGTTAACTGTTGTGATTAAGAGGCTATTTCACGTGACTTATCCAGTGTTCTCACCAGGATTTTATCTTGGGGAGTCGTAGGGCCCCCTCTGGCTTTTGGTGCGCCATCTCAATTTTTTTTTGCTGGTGAGAACACTGCTTATCTCTTATTTAAGTTAACTTTTAAGTATTAATGTCTACCTCTTATTTAATTTTACGGTGTTTTGAATGCTGGAAAAAATAGACAAAGTTGGGGGCGCAAATTGACAAGCCTTGCTATCCAACATCCGGTGATAAACCTCGTGGTTGTTTTCTTAAATTCGCAAATTGATATAATTTTGTTCCTAAGTTAGTTTTTTTGTTTGTTTGTTTTCGAGCGAGAACATCAAAGTGAGTAATTTTCCTTTATGTTAACGTGGTCTTATGAACAGGATTTACAAAAGGAAATTGACGGAATTCAGGAGCAGATGGCTGCTTTGAATGACATGAAATACAAGATGGCGGTCGCGTTTCCTGATGCTGACACAAGTGACATTGATCAAGCTATTAGTGATCTCAACCAGCGACTTCTAGCTGCCAATCAAGATCTTGGCAACAGGCAGACCAAGCTGGAGAATGCGCTGCTTGCCTGTGGCAAGTTCCGTGATGCTTTGCAGTCATTGCTGGATTGGCTGGCGGAGACACGTGAACTAGTAGAGAATCAAGGACCTATTGCAGCCACTGACCCCAATGTAATGAAGGCTCAACTGCAAGAACAAAAGGTGATTTTAACACAGCAACCTAAATATTTATGTTAGCGTTTGTCTAGTTTGGTACGTTTAGGCCAAAAAGCTGTTTTTGCTGCTTTGTCGACCATTTAGTTTTATATTGACTGTTAAATTAGGTTTGCTTTTTCCGAAAATCGTCCAAAAATCTTGCGCCGTTTTCTTTTTCAGTAAGGGCCAAAATTGTCTTGTCTTGATTTCTCCGCCCTAAGCCCTGGTTTTGTTGAGTCTTTGAATTTGCTTTCATTAACCAGATGAGATTCCCTTTCAGTCTTACGGACTTTCTGTAAAGCTCATTTCAACAAATGCACATCGAATTTGCGCTCGGCTTGAACAGAGCTGGGCAAATGTAAAGCCAATGAATCCAAAATTGTTCACAACGGGCTAATGACAACTGTTTTTGCAGTTATTTACCCGGATGATCGCTGACCGAGCGCCTGCTGTGAAGTCCTTACAAGAAACTGGCGAAGAGGTCCTGAAATCAGCTGATGATGACATGAAGGCACCTATTGAAGAGGGGCTGGCGAATGTCGCATCCCAGTGGCAGGAGTTGAATGACATGGTGAACTCCAGAAAGGAAGCTTTGGACGTTGCTATGGAGGCAGCGGTCAAATTTGATGGACTGCTTGCTGACGCCAATAAGAAGATAGCCGCTGCTGAAGAGGAACTGCAGGCTCAACAACTGGGACAGAAGGCGACACCGGAAGATATCAAAGAAGAGGCCAAGAAACTTCAGGTGGGAATGGTTATAGTGCACATTTCCTTGAAGACCTGTTCAAATACTTCTTTGCACGATAAAAAGTTTTACTAATCTTCTCGGCTTTACAGGAATTATGCGAGGAGATTGACAACCTTGAGTCTCCTGTCCAAGAAGCAACTCAAGCTGGTGAAGAGCTCATGTCACACTGCACTGATGAAGATAAAGACTTGGTGCGTGACAAAACTGACAAACTATCGCAGCGTTACAACAAGTTGCGTGACGAAGCTAAGGATAAGAAGCAGCAAGCTGAAGATGCGACCAAACTTTCGGAAGATTTCTTTGACGCTAAAGATAAGTTGATTGCTTGGTGTGACGAGATGGCGGGTAAACTTGAAGCCGCGAAAGAGGAAGGAGAAAATGTCCAGCAGGAGACACTGAAGGTCTGTATCTAATTATTGTCTGTTCTTTGGTAGCTGTTGTTGTTGTTGTTGGTACAATACTTTGGGCGCTTATTTGTCAGTACTGGCTGGCTGGACTGATCAGTTCGTAGACGGAATGTCCCTTTTTGAAGACGTTTCCCTACAAGTCCATCAAAATGATGCATACTATCTGCAACACCCATATCAAACAAGTAAATCAGTAATTATATAATGGTAAGACATCAGTAAGCGTCATAATTAGGAGGAAGCCTGAAACGCACCAGCCACAAACGTTAAGGTTTTTTTTTTTTTCGTTCCTGTTACAGGAAATACAGCAAGCTATAGCAGACAAGGAACCAGAGTTAGTGTCATGCAGGGAGATGGGCGACAACCTTAAGAAATACCTCATCGATGATGAAAAACCAAAAGTAGATGAAGCCCTGAGTGAGCTTGATGACAAATGGCAATCTCTGCAATCAGAGACGGATCAGCTTGCGAAGAACTTGTTCTCTACGCAGGCGCGTTTAGACAGCTTCCAGCACGATGTAGACGAGCTTAAGGCGTGGCTGACGGCGACTGAGGGGACCCTGGAGAGTTTGGATCCTGTGGAGGTGGAGCCGGAGAAGGTTAAAGAACAGCTTGGCGCCCAGGCGGTAAGTCACCTCTTCTTCATGATGAGGCTAAGCTTATTACTTTCATTTACTGATTCGGACGTATCTAAATTCGTGTGATCTCCGAGGTCAACCGTGATTACAAACTTTATAGTTTAACTGATTTTCTTAGTATCAGGTAACGTCTGTCATACAAAAAGAAAAGCAAATGAGACGTGATAATACAAAGATGCAGTTTTGAGCTATTTACCAAGAATTCATATTAGAACGTAGCCTAGCAATGAAATTATTCTTTTATTTGATTACCTCTAATTTTAACAATGTCGATTTTTCAGACGGTGTCTAAATTATAGCCAACGTTTATTCCAAAATTCGGCTCAGAGAGGTGTCAAAAACAGTTACCTTCAACATAAACATTCCTGTTTACTTAACAGACAGTCTTAAACGTTTAAAAAGTGTTTTCGGAAATGCTTTCACTAAAAATACGGCACCGACTTTCTACCGTTCACGGACAAATGAATGGAAAGGACAAATGGAAAACTTCATGATTTTGATCGACATGCATTGTAACGAACACACAGATTGTTTCTATTAGCATCAATTATGCTTGCCCTTTTGTTTACAGGCTCTAAACGCAGACGTAGCATCGCATGAAAAACCAGTGAAGGCCGTGTGTGAGGACGGCGAAGCGCTGCTACCTGCCCTGAAGGACGAGGAACAGCAGGTCGTAAAAGATGATCTAGATAGCATCAAGGCACGCTACCGTGATGTGAATAGCAAAACATCAGCCCGGCAGGCGGCTCTGGTGGAAGCTCTGTTGCTCTCGCAACAGTTCAGAGATATTCATAAGGAGGTGATCACGTGGCTGGATCGATGCGAGGAGAACTTCCGTAAACTTGACGAGGAGTTGGTGGCAGAACTACAGCAGGAGAGAATCAAGGTTAGAATAAGTGCACTCTATTATCATGTCATGTCAAACATAAGTGGTTTGTCATGGGGCGCTTACCATGTGTCAGAACTGGCCAGTCAGACTAGTCAATTCGAAAATAGTATGAACTTTTTTTATGGACTTGTGGGAACAAGTCTACAAAAATGCCTCATTCTAGTTACAAGCTGATTGGTCTGTCCAGCGAGTTCTGACAAATGGTAAGCGTCCATAGTCTAAAATCGTTTCATTTTAAATAATGATGAATACATGCGGTTGCGAAGATTTAGGCGATCGGTCGAACTCTACTGGAAGTACTCACAGTCCTGATTCGTCCATGCAACGGATTCATCTTGCCGAACCACTGAGACGTCAGAGCCGAAGTCGGAATCGCTTAGATCCAAACCAATAGTGGCACTCATCGCTTTCATGCGAACAACGATTGTGGATTGATAAATCAATGAAACACTTAACAGCGATTCCGAATGGTTAATGTACAAATGTGCACACCAAAGATCAGCTTTCAGCGTTAGTTTATTAATTTATCATTAAGGAAAGCCCTCGAATTTATTGAATAAACATATTCAGAAGCTCAAGTTACTCAATATTAATCTACGTGGTTTCCGTACCAATTTTGTTCGAAATAAAACTGTCAGTCTACGTGGCTTTAAAACTGGTTTTCCTTAGTAACTAGCCATCCCTGAAACAATCTGCCGAAATAAATACGAATAGTCAATAGCCTTTAAAACTATTAAACATGCAAATTTCAACAAAATGATATTGTTTTGCATTTCATTCTATGCAAGGGCTATGAACAGTTACATTTTGTTTTATAATATTTATCATTTTATGATGTGAATAATTCATTTTACCGCCATAACGTATTGTTATGTAAATTTTTAGAAGAGAATTTTTCGCGTGAAATTTATAATACCTTACAAACGAAGCATGTCAAGTCATTTCTTTTTCTGGTAAGTAAGGGGTGAACCATTATATTTCTGGGGGGGGGGGGGGGGGGGATTCTGAAAACAAAGTCTTACAAGCCAACTGGAAAAAGCCAGCTTGGAAAAAGATATGCTACAACTGGGAAAGCCCGATTTGAGGCTTCGGGGTTTTTTATAAATCCAAGAAAAATCCAGCAGCGACACGGCGAAAGGAAAAAATTTCGAGCGCAGACAAGATCAATCCCCTCCCCATCCCCTTCAGAAGTCTAATGGCAATTTCGTTCTTTTTACAGTCTATCCAAGAAGGCATCACGGCACTCAAGGTTTTGATCGGTAACTTGGAGGAAACTGGAAACGACTTAGTGAAGTTGAGCGGTCCTGGGGAGGGGTCTAGTTCAGTTGAAGAGAAGGTGGCAGTATGTGTTGAGCGGTATGAACGGCTCCAGAAACAAACAGAGGAGCGTGGAATAAAGATCGGAATGACCCTAGCACAGGAGGAAGAGTTGCAGAACAGACTGGATGAGTTGTTGGCCGTGCTGGAGAAAAGAAAAGAGGAGTTTGGAAATCTGAAGCCAATCAGTGTTCGGCCAGATAAAATCCGCGAACAGATTGAAGAGTTAAAGGTAGCTTGTTTTACGTTGATCGCTGGTGCTTTACAGTTATTATTGGTTAGCTGAAGCTTAAAATATATCACCCATGCTTTCGTAAAGAAGATTCAATGGAAGTACAACTAAGTTGACTTCAATTCGTACCGTCGTCAAGCGTGTAATTTCTTAGAAAGATTGTCCGTGATTTCTGTAACGTAGCACGCTAGTCATCTCGTATTCACACAGAGTTCGAGGTAAACCTGCTTTTCCTTATAATAAGCTCTCGAATATTGAATGTGCGATAAGAACCAATTAGATTTGAGAATTTTGTTATAAACTTGACTCCTGTCGTGAAATTGTTAAAACGTCACTGATGGGAAAATCGATGTCTTTAAAGTGTATATGACAGTGATTTTTTTATTTGCTTGATCGAATCTACATGATGTTCTGATAAGAAAATGAAAAAAAAAAATTCGATATCGAATTTCCTTCTCCGCGTTTTGGCCATCTAAAAACGTGAAATTTCACTTCCGATGTGTTAAAAAACCGCGCAAGAAGAAAGACTGGAAATAGTCCGCTGTTACGTCAATACAGGAATGCCGGTGTCGAGATTTATCAGTTCCTCACATGGTTCTATTAAGGTGTGTTGTCTATGGTTGTAGCAACACGCACCAAAAAACGGAGGAACTGAGAAATCGCGATATCGCGATACTGGCATTCCTGTATTGACGTCACAGCGGACTATTTCCAGTCTTTCTTCTTGCGCGGTTTTGTAACACACCGGAAGTGAAATTTCACGTTTTTAGACGGCCAAAACGCGGAGAAGGAAAATCGACATCGAGTTTTTTTTTTTCATTTTCTTATCAGAACATCGTGTAGATTCGATTAAGCAAATAAAAAAAATCACTGTCATAGACACTTTAAAATATTGCGTTCTTGAAAACAAATCTTTCTTAGATGACGTACATTCTGAATTGAATAATTCATTTAAAATTTCTCTAAGCGTATGAATTTATTAACCGTTGTATTTTCCCTGTTGTAGAACCTACAGATTGAATTCGATCCCGAGAAAGAGTCGGTTACTGAAATCAAGCCAATAGTAACAGCGCTAGTGAATGCCAATCCCGATTCTAAAACATCACTACTCATGAAAGACAAAATGAGTAAAGTTGATTCACTAGCAGCTGATACACAAAGCCTGTATGACGAGAGACTTCAAGCTCTAGAATTGGCGTTGGAAGCTGGGGACAAGTTTTGGACAGGGTTGGATGAGATCAAGCACATTCTCAAGGACGTGCAGGAGCATTTGGACTCGGAGGAGCCTCCGGCTGTCGAACTAGATGTGCTGGAAGAACAGATGCATGACCACCAGGTAAGAACAGTTGCGCTCATCTCTTGTTTTCCAAAATTCTTTTGCATCCAGGATAATCAAAGGCTCCTACTCTTGGATACGAAACATTCGCCCCCCCCCCCCCCCCTCTCGTGGGCGTTTTGCTCCACCGTCCCTCCACCCCTGTCATCCATGTCCCCACCCTTCCCTCCCTCCAATGCCGTCCCCATGGGTAAGGCAGGTGACCATTACAAATCGCGGGCCCAATTTTCACAGCCCATTGACGACCGATCGAGTGAACTTTGTCTCCAACTGCTGTAACTTGTTCAACGCTTCGCGAATTCACGAGTTAAAAATTACAATCAACGATGACCCTTGCCAAACTGATACAAGTATTCAACCAATACAGTCAAACCTCTATTAAGCGGTCATCCTCGGGGAATGGCCAACTGAACGCGTAATAAAGGTGACCGCTTAAAAGAGGTCAAGTTTACAGTAAATATGGGGAGCGATTTAAGTCCGGGGATTCGTTAAGTGACCACTTCATAGAGGGTGACCGCTTAATAGAGGTTTGACTCGTATTTAGCTATAACCAATAGGCGTAGTAGATAAGTACTGACTGGTTTAATGTCACTTGATGTTATTTTCAGGAACTTCGTTCGGAGTTAGATGCCCATAGTGAAGCTGTGAACGTGTTGTGTGAGGCCAGTCCTGTTCTTGTAGCACACTGCAGCCCAACGGACAAGCTCTTAGTTCAAACAGAGCTCGCTCAGATCAGCGAACAGTGGGCCGATATTGAGAAGACCTGGAAGAAACGAGAATCTGAAATGCATGACGTCAAGGAAACAGCTACTCAGTACCACAACACCCATGATTCCCTGCTGGCTGCATTGACTGACTTGGAACAGAGGCTGGCCGAGCAGCCACCTGTGGGGACTGAGTTGGACATTGTCAAAGAACAACTGAAGGAGCAAAAGGTGGGTCGTTTATGATAGCAGTGATAAATTGTTGCTAACGACTGAGCGTTGTTCCTATTGGACTTGTAAAGAAGTCGAGTCACGAGGATTAGAAAACAATAACGCATCAAATGAAGAATGATCCTCGCAGTTGTGAACGCAATTTAAGCAATTGCGAAAAGAAGCCTGAAAAAATTCAGGACTTCAACGGGGTTCGAACCCGTGACCTCTGCTCCCAACATCAGTGGCTTCATAGCTCAGTTGGTAGAGCATCGCACCGGTATCGCGAGGTCACGGGTTCGAACCCCGTTGAAGTCCTGAATTTTTTCAGGCTTCTTTTCGCAATTGCTTAAATTGCTTAAATTGCGTTCACAACTGCGAGGATCATTCTTCATTTGATTTCATTTCCGCAGTTCATATATGATTTATTTCATATATATCATTTCACACTTACTCCTTTCACGGGAACATATGAACCTACAATTGACCTGCTCCCAACGTCAGTGGCTTCATAGCTCAGTTGGTAGAGCATCGCACCGGTATCGCGAGGTCACGGGTTCGAACCCCGTTGAAGTCCTGAATTTTTTCAGGCTTCTTTTCGCCATTGCTTAAATTGCGTTCACAACTGCGAGGATCATTCTTCATTTGATTTCATTTCCGCAGTTCATATATGATTTATTTCATATATATCCTTTCACGGGAACATATGAACCTACAATTGACCTGCTCTCAACGTCAGTGGCTTCATAGCTCAGTTGGTAGAGCATCGCACCGGTATCGCGAGGTCACGGGTTCGAACCCCGTTGAAGTCCTGAATTTTTTCAGGCTTCTTTTCGCAATTGCTTAAATTGCGTTCACAACTGCGAGGATCATTCTTCATTTGATTTCATTTCCGCAGTTCATATATGATTTATTTCATATATATCATTTCACAATAACGAATCAGTTGCTTAAAGCAGCTATGTCATGGTGATTTTGAGGTTTTTGGTTTTCAAACTGCCCAAAATTAAACCTTCGTACCTTTGTCGTACACAAAGTGCTTATAAAACACTAAGAGGAAGATATCAAGTGAATTAACGAAGTAAAAATAAACCATAATCAGAATTTTAGAGACTTTTCCAAGAGAGAAGCGATAATCCCATTTTTTTCAATATGCAATCCATTTCCATCCTGGCCATCTGCAGCCCCAGACACTTATTTCTACTCTTAGAGCACTAGTACAATAATTTTAAACAAAACTGGACCATTATTTTTGGATTTCCTTTGATATAAAGATGTATTTTGGTGTTTTAAAGTAACACTAAATGTGATGACATAGCCCCTCAACCAACAAAACCCAGCTTTGGTTCGGTATAAGCCGTACGCTTTGTGGCTACTAAGACAAGATTAATGAGGACATTTAAGTGCCACTATGATCAAAAATATACATTTTCTGTTCTCTTTATGTTTTGAAAATATAAGTACTCGTTACCTACATTGCGAAGTTTCAAGTCAAAACTCGTACGGGAAGTGCCATTATTTTAACTTCACATTCCGAATTCGGCTTGCCGCCATTACTCAATTCAAAAATGACCGGGACCGAACCCTGAGAGTTGGATCGAGTTGGCCTAAAGATTTTGTGATGTCAATGACTCAACATGTGCCATTTGGCTTTGTTGTTTGTGACCCGGAGGGAACCACGTTGAGTCAGTGACGTCACAAATCAAGTCACGAGTACCAGATCGCATACCAGTAGAACGTGGGCTCGGATTTATGAACGGAGTAATGGCGGACGGATTTTACGTGATTTTCGTGGATTTTCGGCCAACTATTTCTCGGCTGTGTAAGAATATATCAGTCTAATTTATAGCAGTTCGTATTTTTCTAAACCTATTAGATACATTTGCGTTAAAAAAAGCGGAAAAGAAGTACAAATATTTTCGTCGTAGTGGCATTTTAAAAGAATATAAAATCAGAAATTGCTTTCCAGCAAAAATGACGTGACGTCATCAAAAATAATGATGCGAACGAATGTCACAAGCCATGTTGACACTTTAAGCACTGTTTCTCTGTGTATTTTACTGACATGAAACAGCACTCAGTCGGCTTACACTGCATAAACATCATCTTACCCATTAAAACTTTTATGTCGTAGGAGTTCCATAAAGAACTGACTCCTCTTCAAAGCGATGTAACAGCCGTCAACCAAAAGGGTACCATGCTAAGCGAACAGTGCCGCCCTGAGGACTCAGACCTCATCACAGCTCAGCTGGAGGAAGTTAACTCTCGCTGGGATGACCTGTGTTTACATTCAACTGAGAGACAGCAGACCATTGAAGGAGCTCTCATACAACTGGGGCAGTTCCAACTGGCGCTGGAAGAGCTGCTTGTCTGGGTTAAACAGACTAATGCTACTCTTGATGAACAGCTGGCTAGGAACGTTCAGGGAGATGTCAAGTTCATTGAAGTGGAGAAAGCGAAGCACAAGGTAGGGCACTAAGTTCCTGTTGTTGTGGTCTTTCCTATTCGCTTTCATTCATGAGTGGGGTGGGATGATGGACCAATAGGAGCGCTATATGCGCCATAACATATTAACGCCCTATGTTCCTCAAATGCTATAGAGCAGTTTTCAATTGAGTGTCGAATGTAATTTCGCGATTGCTTTGGTTTTGCATTGCTACGCTTTGTGATTGGCTTAAAAAAATCTCGCGCCACTTTCTCAACCAATCAGAAGTAAAACCAAAACCAACCGTGACTTACTCGCACGCGTTTACCCGCGCGTGGCGCCGGCGACTGGCGTGTCAGCGTCGTCTGTAAGTTGTGATTAGTACTCATGATGGAGTATAAGCTCTATGAGGCTTTCCGGCCTTTTTATGGCGAAGTTTGTATATAAATAAATCAATATATTTTTTGTTATATTTTTCAGATTCTTCATAATGATATCCTCGCTCACGAGCCGTCCGTGGAATCTGTGTCACGTGCCGCGTCCTCGCTGCTGATGGAGAACGGAGACAGCAAGCTGGAGAGCGGCGCCTTGCAGACGAAGGTGACAGAGTTGCAAGACGGCTGGCAGGAGGTGTTGGACAAGGCGGCTCGCTTGGAGGCCGAACTGGCAGCGGCGCTGAGCGCGTCACATGACGTCATGGATCAGATGAAGGAGCTCAGGGCTTGGCTTAATGAAGCACGTGACTTCATGTATGCTCGACGACCAATCGGTGGCCGACCGGAGAGTGCGCGCAGTCAACTGGCTAAACATAAGGTTTGTTTTGTGAACCTACTCTGTTTCTTTTTCCGTAACAACATGGTTCCCGCGGTTTGGAAAAAAACGTTTAACTTCTTGCATACAAATCTCCTTCAGTCTACCGGTCTGTTAGAATAGTATTTTATAGTTCCTCGCGAAGCGAGGTTAATAAATTTGTCCTCCCTCGAGAGCTGAGCCGCGTGAATTCGAGCGAAAAATATATTTTTATATATACTTGATGGTGTCCGGCAGTTGCCTGGCAACAAAAATCGCGACCGCTGACAATGGCGTAATTATGTTTATTCATGGAGGCCGTGCCGGCGGCCTTTTAACCTTACTCACAGTCTGTGAAAAAATGTTTACTCTCGGTGAAACAACCAATTTCTGATGCAAATGAGAAAGAACAGCAAAGACAACAACGCTGGATTCCACAAGTGGCTGGAAATCCTTGTCCGTGAAAATTAACCACCGAAACTCCGCTGAACGCTGACTTGAAATTCAGCGCGATCGCGATCGAGCAACCAAGAGACAACGAAATAATAGATTACAAAGACTTCGAACAGCCTAGGCACACCGTTTGACTAGGTTCAAACGCCTTGACAAAATGCCGCCATTAGAATTCTAAACGAAACTGATCAGGAGAGGCGACACCGACTGCAAGTGTTGGACAAAATGATTCTGTTTGTAGACGCAACGAAAGGCGGCAAGAAATTTACACGATCAGCTAAATACTCGTGACGAATATCTTTCATACCTGATACGATAGGGAAAAGCAAACACTGACTACAGGAAAGGCTCAGAGAAGAAGAGCGATTAAGAAATGTAGCTCAAATCACCGGCTAAACTACTGAGAGGATAATCAAACACTGAAAAATAATTCTCTTACGACACACTGTAATTTGATGTTTATTGATATTCTCACTAACGTCACTAACGAACTTTTTAAATGATCAAAACTACAGATAAATGATCAAAACTACAGACCACACAGGTGGAAATTATTTACCAAATATACAACATTTTCATGATGTAGCATTGTTTGTGAATGAAACAGTGAGTTGTATACGTATACAGTATCTTTAGTTTACAGCATTCTTCATAAAACAGTTCAATAAGAATAACATTCGATTCGAATGGTTTAGTAAGGAGAATTTCTGTTTACAATTTGGATAAAAACATTTTGTTAGGAAAAAACAATTTTCTGTTAGCAATCATGACCAGCTAATGTCAATGTGTAGCAACTGTATACATGTAGCTAAACACATGACACATCAACATTACTGCTTCACATTTATTATTGGAACGGTGATCAGTATCTTAAATCTCCTCACAATATCAGTGTACGAGCAAGTACATAGATTATACAAATTGAGAACCTGATGACTTTCAACATAAGTTGTCTGTGGAAATTGAATACAAATTCACTGTAGTTATATGGCTATGTGAACTGCATTGACACCAGTAAGGAGAATGTACATCAACAAATTAATTTTGATTTTAAGATTTTTAAAGGCGCTAACTGGTCATGAAGACCTAAATCCTGGTCTTAACCTACGAATTCTCCATCCAGGTCTCTATACATTGCTTATGGTATTTGCAGAGAATGTGTTGCTTCATCTTGAATATTCATGTTTTGTAATCAATTTTGTAATTCCCATGACCTGTATCCAAAATATAGTATTGTTACTGCTAGGAGAATCTCATGCCACTTTCACCATTGAGTTGTTATTTTTTGGACAACATCACTTTTCAGCAGCAGTAACCTCCTGTGATCTCAACCATTCAAATGAATAGAGAATTGCGTTACCAATTGTTTGATTCCCAGTATATAGAACAAAAACTATAGCAGTATGTAAAGGGAACAGGAGATAGCACTCACAAGTTTCAAAAACGGAATTTAATTGAGACAATCAAAATAAACAGAACACCACTGCGTATTGTCCTCGACCCATGTCCCACAACAGTACTTAAAACATCCACTTTCAGACCAATTTTCCTTCTGATAAAAATTAATGAAGATATGTGGGGAGGGGGGGGGGGGCAGTCCCATGGCAGTTACAGCGACCCACAGCTCAAAACCCAACACTGACCAACACCAGCTCCCATTTATTTTATTTTAGGAAGACAGGGCACAAAGTACAAGTTAAATTGAAGAGACTGAGAACGAAAATGTCTCAACTTTAAATGAGGTCATTGCCAGCAAGCAACCCAACCTCTCCATTTAAATCAGAAATTCCATCTTTCCCTCCCACATCGCTAAAATTTTGCAGTGCTTCCTCCCCTTAGCTTCGCGAGGTTCTGCGAGACACGTATTTCTAGTCTTACAATGCAATCATGATTTTTCAGAACTTTTTTTGCATTCAGTATTTAAGGTAACATTAATCGTTCCTTTCAACAGGATTTCCTAGACGTGCTAGAAAAACGGAAAGAAACCTACGAACGAATCACCGAATCTGTTCAAGCCATGATTGCCAACAGTGACCCGACCACGGCAGCCTCGCTTCAGAGACAGCTGGATGAAGTGAAAGAATCCTGGGAACAAGTAAACACGAAGTCTGAAGAGGAGGGTCACAAGCTTGAGGATGCACTGAAGAATGCGGAGGAGTTACAGAAACAGCTAACAGAAATGGACTCTTGGCTAACACAGGTTCATGATCAAATAGTGTCTTTTGATCATGTCAGCTCCATTCTGGATATTCTGGAAAAACAACGCCAAGAACACAAGGTGAGAAATACAAAGGGTCTGATAGTTCTAAAAGTGAATAACGCTATCCATGGGATGCATTAAAATCCAGTGGATAAACGTTAACAAACCAGTTACGTTATCCAATAAATGTTTATTTCTGTATCTACCTTTTTACTAACATCCGTTAACTGTTTGTTTGCACAGGATCTCAAGGAGGACATTGATGCCCACCGCGAACCTTTCAAGCAGATGAAGATTCTGGCATACAAGATCACTGATGTTTGTCTACAAGATGATGTGGCTTATATCGACGTCACTGTCAATGAACTGGAAGCTCGCTGGAAAGAACTGCTTGGTCTGTCTTCCGGCAGAAAGAAGGAACTTGATGAAAACTACAAACTGTCGCAGAAGTTTTTCAAGGGCGCTGAAGATTTGTTAAAGATGCTGAATGAAGCTGAGAAGAGCTTGAAAGATGAGGAGCCCATCGGTGTGGATCCTGCTCATTTGAGGGCGCAACTCAAGAAGCATAAGGTTTGTCTTTATATTAGAGCGGTTTTAAATTGAGTATCGAAAGTAATTCGCGGTCGCTCTGGTTATGCGTTGCTATGCGAAGTAATTGGCTAAAAGAACGTCCTTGTGCCACTTTCTGAACCAATCAAAAGTAAATCTTGCACGCGTTTTCCCGCGCTTGGCGCCGGAGTTCTGATTTGTTCGTTGTATTGTCGGGTTATGGCTCGTGTACGACGACTGTATTGTGATGTATTGTGTTAGGTTGTGTTAGGTTGTATTGTATTGCATTAGGTTTTACAACGTCAGTCAGTTCGCCGTACATGAGCCATGACCCGTATTGTCTGACCTCTACGGTTTTTGCGTCGCATCTTGACACCTTTGTTCCCGTGCTCATAATTCATTTTGCAGTTTGATACAGCATGGGAAACACCTGCCTTTTATATGGGTTCTCTTATAAAGATTATTTAATTGTTCATTTTGCGATTGTTTATCAGGAGTTTCAGTCCATGTTGGGAGCCAATCAAACTTCAATGGATGGTACTGTTAAGACAGGGAAAGTGCTGATGGATAAGAGTCCAGATGACGACGCCATCATTATCGAAGGAAAGATCGCTGACATCAAGGCACGATGGGATGCAATCTGCGCGCTTTCGGTAGAAAGGTTAGTCATTTTGAACTATTTTTATTTCACGTCACAATAACGTTTTCGTCCTGCGAATGATTAACAATTATCGATCAATGGCCGTGGTTTTATCATACTTACTTACAGAAATGCAAGTTAAAAATTAATCAAACCTCGCTTTTATTGTTTTGACTTAAACCGCGCGATTTAGAACTGGCCGCTAATAAGAAGGTCGAAAATGTCGTCTTTGTTTGTTCCTGAGACCTCAACTGAATATTTAGCTAGGATAGGTGTCAGGAAATATTTCGCTTTTTAGATGATTGTCACTGATCTTTATCTCATTCCACAGACAACAAAAGCTCGAGGAAGCGCTCCTTTTCACTGGCATGTTCCAAGATGCTTTGCAGTCTCTTCTTGACTGGCTGAGTGCAGTGGAACCCAGTCTCTCAACGGAGACCGCAGTCATGGGTGACCCTGAAACTGTGCAAATCCTGATCGACAATCATAAGGTAGGGACACTTGAAAATAAGTCCAAAGCTGATAAACATTTTATCCAAAGGATATTTCGAGTTTGATATACTCCTGACGATTTTGCCATTTATAGCTCCAGAGTAGTCCTTTTTAAAAATGACGGACGCTCATCGGAAATTTTCGAAAAACACCACAACCTCTTTTGATGGGCGTGGCTCAAATGGATTTTTACTCCTTAGAGGTACCAATTCTAAAAGTTCCTGTCATATTTGTTTGGCTCAATACCCTAAAGGTACAAATGTTGACCCCTTTAAGGTACGACAAACACTCCCGTCGTTTTCATATCCCCCCCCCCCCCCCCCCGGGGGAGTAGTGTAATGAAACTCGAAACTCTCTAAACATACTGTAACAATAGGAAAATTTGAAGATTGCAATCAGAGCAAGTTGTTTACCTTTACAGTATCTCGATTAGACTTACCATATATGAACATATTTATCTTTTTTTGCGTAGACGTTCCAGCGTGAACTTGGTCGCCGCCAAGCGAACTACGACTCAGTGATGAATGCAGGCCGAGCAATGATCAAAGAAAACAAGGTCGAGGATCCACAGAAACTGGAAGAGAGGCTGGATGACTTGCGCATGCGCTGGGAGGCCATCAGCGCCTTGGCGGCCACTAAACAAGACAGGTGCGTCTACAGTACCCAGTTTTGTTTTTTGTTTGTTTGTTTTTGTGAGTTTTTGAAAAAAAGGTTCTCTCCACAGCATGCGGGGAGCCAGTCTTGCAGGCGCACAATGCTACTTGTTTTATCTGCATAACTGACTTCTGTTTTGCACTATTTATTTTTCAGGCTTGACAATGCCTTGGTTTTGGCAAACGAGTTCGACTCTGCAGTCAAGACTGAGCTGCGTATACTGAAGGACTTTGAGGATACGCTCAGGGGTCTGGGACCTATTGCTGAGGACCTGGAAACGATCGGCGAACAACTGAATGAACACAAGGTTTGTTTCATCGTCACGTGATGACCTTAATAATGTGTTATAATTTAAATAATGAGACATGTTTTCGTGGTCCCTTTTGCTTTGTCTGCAGGCTTTCCACGAGGAGTTGATGGCAGAAGAGGTGAATGTTCAGTCAGCGATTAAGAAGGGTCAGGTGATCGCACGCTTCTGTCATCCCAGCGCACTACAGATTATACAGCAGTGGATTGCCAGGCTTAAGAAACGCTGGGATGAGGTGAGTCTCCACATCTTATTGCTGAGGGTCGTGTTTCGAGAAACGTAAATTAAGGACCGAGTGCTTTTCTCTCGGATGAATTAGGTTCACCAGATTGTCGCATTTAAATTTTATTTTATGATACAGTGAAACCTGTATTCAGCGGTCTCCATATATGTTAAGCGCACACCAGCTGCTTGGGTCCCCAAATTTTGGCTTATCGTCGCTGTAAAAAGCTGTCCTGTTTCTACCTATTGTTGTCTTGCACACTATTGTTGCATATGTTTTGTTTTCTTTGTTTTACGTCACTCATGAGTTTCGCAGGTTTTTACTCCGAGGTAAACCCCAAATTTTCTTCCCATATTTACTATAAAACGAACCTGAATTCAGCGGATCCCTCATTAAGCCAACACAAGCGAGGGTCCCGAGGGTGTTTACTTAATATAGTAACTTTGTGACGACCATTTTTATTCTTATTTTTAGCTTATTTTTATTTAGTGGCTTTTCTTAAGACAGGACTCGTCTAAAAACCACCTATGGGTGATGGCGACTTCCTGTTTAAAGACAGTTATAATAAAAATAATCTAAGAACGACACCTAACAATAAGTTGCTGTGTTTCAGGTTCGTAAGTGGTCAGTACAGCGCATGACGCGATTGCAGGAAGAACAAGCCAAGCTGTCCGAGGAGCAAGGCATGATGGAAGAACTGTTACAATGGATCGGAGAGAAGGAAGAAGTTCTCATTGAAAAGGAGAACGAACCCATCCCAGACGATGATTACGAACAAGTCGTAAAACTCCTGGATGAGCACAAGGGCTTCCAAGAAGAAATGGCCAAGAAACAACCGACATACGACAGGCTAACCAAGTCGGTCAAGCGGCGTGGCTCTGTTGTGCCAACTGCTGCATCTCCGGTAGCAACACACGCCACTCCTCCAGATCCCAAGCAAGGAAGGCGCGGCAGCAAAATACCGAAACTTGCCAGCCCGGCCACGTCATTTACACGTGAACGATCACGTGACAAGTTGACGAGCCCAGGCTCCTCGTTCACGCGGTCAGGTTCCGCCACCATGGATAAGAACCACCCGGCTTTATTACACTTGTCCAAGCGATGGCAGCATTTGTGGCTGCTTTCAATGGAAAGGCTCAGGCGGCTTCAAGAGAAGTTGGAGAGAATCGCTATTGTAAGTACAGAGCTTTTATGGTCACTATATTGCTATTGTCCGAGGAGGGCCACTACTGCCATGATATGCGTCACAAAGTGTCCTTATCTATAAAAGTTCACATCAACACATATGACATATGGCATATGAAGTAACGAAAGTTTAAATTTGAATCTTTCGGTACGTTCGCGTGTGGTTAAATCATTTCTCGACAACATTTTCCCCGGTAGAATCTGACGTCTGATTTATTTCATTTCTTTTCGGCAGAGACGAGCTTCAGCGAAGTTTGACTTCAACGAATGGAAAAACAGGGTAAGGTTCAGAAAAAAAGGGACTGAAAACAATTTGTAACTTACACGAACTGCCTTGCTGACACTTCTACATTTTCATTTGCACTACAAAACACGATCTTAGCTTAAAATATTTAACACTTATTCCACATGTATCTCTGTATCTCTTTGTATACAGGAGGTGACTTGTTTTTACATGGGGTTCAGACTCCTTTACAAGTTATCCTTATGGCAGTTGTTATTATTATTGTTGTATATTTATATTATTTGCCATCAAATTGTAATAAATAAATAAATACGGAGACATTCGCTTATTTGCGAATCTGTTTTTTACGCAGTTTAACAAGTGGTTGCGTGACAGCAAGTCACGCGTTCTTGATATTTTCCGACGCATGGATCACGACAAGGATGGCAAACTCACTCGAGAACAGTTCATCACGGGAATTCTCAACACAAGTAAGTGTCACACAATACAAGTGACCCTCTTTTAAAGGGGCTCTGTCACCATTTTTGATGTTACTTTAAAAAAGTCAAAATTCATCTTTATATCAGTGAAAACCCAAAAATAAGGGTTCAGTTTTGTTTAAAATTATTGTACTAGTGCTCGAAGAGTAAAAATAAGTGTCTTGGGCTACAGATGGCCAGGATGGAAATGGATTGCACCTTGGAAAAATTGGGCCAAGTTTTTAAAGTTATCCGGCTTGTGTCTTGGAAAACTCTCAAACTCAAATTATGGTTCTTTATCTCTTCAAAAATTCATTTAATATCTTCCTCTAGATGTTCTATAAGCATTTTGTGTCTGACAAAGGTAATTCGTTTTAATTTGGAGCAGTTTTGACCAAAAACGTCTAAATCCCCCTGACGTATCTCCTTTAACACAGATACCACGCAGCTCTTTACAACCTCTAATTTCATTGGACCTGGGTATCACGCAGCTCTATTGTTTTCAGGATCAGGGTCCATTGTTGTGTTGTTTGTTCTATTGTTTTCTCAGCAAATCAGAGACGACCTTGTGAGAACTGCGTATTGCCCCCTTTAACACATGGTTTGCGCAACGTAGTTTTCGTTCGTTGAATCGGGATTTCACTGTATGACTCAAAGTTAAACTCGGCCAGGATAGAAAGTGTTAATGATTATTTTCCCCTTTTCGTTTTACCAGGTTTCCCTACAGAAAGGTGGGAGATGGAAATAGTGGCTAGCAAATTTGAACGCGATGGACTCGTTGACTACAAAGAGTTTGTGAACTCATTGAAGGACAAGAAGCCGGTAAGCTACAATGACATCTATTCTATTTCGTGATATTTATCGATAATTGTACGATCTCAAAAAGTCAATTAGGAAGTTAAAAGGGCTAACGATAGCGAGGACGGAAATGGATTGCAATACGGCCGGACAAAATTAAGACCGTGAGGCTTGTCTGAACTGCTCCGCAGGCATTTTTTGGCTCCAGGATTGGGAGAGGACTGGGGGAGAACAAGGATGAAGAGGAGCACTAGGAAGGAGAGTTCGCTCTACCCAGGCTTTTCTCAATTGTGCCTCGTTTGAGTCCCATTCTCCCAGTCTTGAGGAGGCGTTCATTCAAAAGTCAATGACTAAAAAGCAAATCAGAAGCCCGTACAAAGAGTTCCAGAGTGCTAAAAGACAAAATTTAAGAAAAATCCCAATTTCTTTTAAAATATTGAAGTACGAATGGTTCCGTGAAATAGTACTGCTGAAGAGGTTTCATTAAAATGGTCACACCACAGGATTTCGTCTACAGACTAAAAAGTTTGCAATGCACTACATGTCTCCATGATTGACTGTGCCGGGAATGAAGGGGTTTAATAACTCCATCCTTAAATAAGTGAACCATTTTCTAATAGGTTTTGCAGCGGTACTGTAGTCTGTTTGGTTTAACCTTATTTTCTTTACTGTTATTCAGTCGACCAAAAAGCCGGAGAAACCCAAGACGGAAGAACAGCAGATTCAGTCTGAAGTGGCACGTCTGTGCCACAAGTGCGAATGCTGCATCAAGTTTCAGTACGTCAAAATCGCTGAAAACAAGTACAGAGTAAGTCGATGGAAAATTTGTTGAAATTTCTTCACTTTTCTAAAAAAAAACATTCGTTGGGTCGATTTGGAAAATGAACAGTACTACAGGAAAGTACTGCTCAATAACTTTCGTTTGAATGGTCACACTGTAGGATTTCATCCACAAACTCAAAAGTTAGAACCACTTTGTACAGCATAATAAACAGTACGACAGAAAAGTATTGCTCAGTAGCTTTCATTTGAATGGTCACACTGTAGGATTTCATCCACAGACTCAAAAGTTAGAACCACTTTATACAACATAATAAACAGTACTACAGGAAATTACTGCTCGGTAGGTTTCATTTGAATGGTCACACTGTAGGATTTCATCCACAGACTCAAACGTTAGAACCACCTCGTACAGCATAATAAACAGTACCACTGGAAAGTACTGCTCGATAGCTTTCATTTGAATGGTCACACTGTAGGATTTTATCTACAGACTCAAAAGTTGGAACCACCTTTTCAGCATAATAAACAGTACCACAGGAAAGTACTGCTCAACAGCTTTCATTTTAATGGTCACACTGTAGGATTTCATCCATAGACTCAAAAGTTAGAACCACCTTGTACAGCATAATAAACAGAACCACAGGAAAGTACTGCTCAGTAGTTTTCATTTGAATGGTCACACTGTAGGATTTCATCCACAGACTCAAATAATAAACAGTACCACAGGACATGAAGTACTGCTCAGTAGTTTTCATTTGAATGATTACGCCTTACATTTGCTCCAAATACACTAGTTTTGGTATATACTAAAACAATAATTTATCTCCGTGTCGGCGAAGAGTGGTAGATATTTACCCCTTACTGCCACTCTTCAACTCCACATCGGTGAATAATTGTTAAATATACCAACAGGAGACCAAGGAAGACTTAGGGCGGGACATTGCATTGTGTGCCATTCGAGAGCAGAGAATAACCAGTTTGTTTGCCATTCGAGAGCAGAGAATAATCAGTTTTTATTTCCATCTCTTCTAGTTCGGAGAATCCCAGAAGTTACGGTTGGTTCGTATTCTACGAAGCACTGTCATGGTTCGTGTTGGAGGGGGCTGGGAAACATTGGATGAATTCCTTAACAAGAACGATCCTTGCAGAGGTAAATACTTCCTAACAAACATGGTTTTCGTTTTCTAACCTTCGACCAGGCCTAAGCAATCATTATGCTTGTATTAACAGTGATGTGAGTCACTATATAAACTATTTCCCGAACAAATAATCAAGAACGTAAAACCTGAGCACCGTACTTAAAGGGGCAAGAAAATTTCGCTTAGCTTATTTCCATGTTTGTTGCCGAATGCCCCCAAATATACAACTTAATTGGATAAACACATAGAGCAATTTTCAATTGAGTGTGGTAAAACCAAATTCAAAGTAATTACTCTGACCAATCACAGCAGTCGTAAACAATCCAATGAACCAATCAGGGCTCGAAGCAATTACATGTCGGCGGCGCCAAGCGCGGGAAAACGCGTGCGAGCAAGTCACGATTGGTTTTGGTTTTACTTCTGATTGGTCGAGAAAGTGGCGCGAGATTTTATAGCAAATCACAAAGCCTAGCAATGCAAAACCAAAGGAATTGTGTAATTACTTTTCACACTCACTCAATTGAAAACTGCTATATGGAGAAAAACAGAAGCAGTAGTTTCAAGGAGACAAAATGCTGGATTACAGGAATGAATGTGGATTACAGTTTCGTGACATGCGGTCAAGAAATCAAAATTGCCATTCTTGTGGAATTTGGACTTTGTTATCCGTTATTTTTGTCTTTTTAGTTGGTATTTCTGCTTTCATCGCTTTTGGCGATTTTTGCTTCCTCAAAATTTAAATTCTCATTTCTAGTCCCTATACATTTCCTATAGAAGTAGTGGGGAGAAATTGTTTGGATATCAAGAGAACTCATCTTGTGTGATCGTGTCCTTAATTCTCATGACCTTTCTTGATTGATGAGGCATTAATATTACAAGGAGAAATTTATTGCTGATCACTCTATTGACTTAAAGGGTTAAGCCATGTATAACATTTGTTAGATTTCAAGTTACCACCAATACTTCTTTCTACGTTTCGTTTGAGTGGTCATATTAAGGCTTTCAGCCACTGACATGAAAGTTTAAACCACACTGCACGAGGCAGGGTTTGCCTCTGAGGAGAGAATAGGAAGACGTTTGATGAAAGAACTTGGAACAAAATTGTCCACAGCAACGAGTTTTATGCCGCAGAACATTGAGTGTTTGTTTTGTTTGTTTTTTCAGCTGCCGGGCGAACAAATGTAGAACTTAGAGAACAGCTGACAAGACCAGAAGGCATTACACAAACAATGGGTTCTTTTACAAGTAAACGGCCCACAACAGCCTCAAAACCATCGATCACACGCGAGCATTCTGGAAGTCAACTCAAGGGTTCTGCAGAAAAACCACCGGTGGGTCCTGGCAGAAAACCACGACTTGATGTGCCGAGTAGCGGTTATGGTATACGCCGGGAGAAATCCGGAGATCTTCATCTTCGTCGTGAAAAGTCGGGGGAACTTCGGGCGCCATCTGGCCCTGCAAGGAAAGGCAGTGACACCAAGTTAAAGGGGACAGCTGAAAAGTCCGCTGCAACAAGGAAAGTTCCCGCTTCAAGAGTTAAGAAGTCGGATAGTCAGACATCGCTTGGCAGTACGGGATCCCTCGAAGATCCACTGGAAAGCCCTCGGGCATCTTCGGGAATCCCTTCGAGCCCGTCCCGTGGGTCTCCTGTAGGTCTCAGTTCGACCGCGCGGAAGGGAAGTCGAGAAAATGTACGGGGCAGCAGGGAAAGTCTACCTAAAGCTAAAGACGGAAAAGAAACGTCGCATGCTACTGGCAAAAAAACTGTGAGCGGAATTCCTGCTAAGAGTCCACCAAAACCAACAAAGAACGGAGAAAAGAAATAACAAAAAACAACTGTCAATTTAAAAATTGTTGTTTTTCACGAGTGAAATGAGTTTAAGATAGAAATGGACGCATAATGACGTAGTAGGTAGTGTTAAGTAAATTTGTCAATTCTTAGGAAAGTATTTAATTTAATGACTTAAAGTTGAGAAGTGTTATCGTTGGTGTGGTTTTATTTCACTTAAAGAGTCGTTTATATGAGAAAATAACAACAAGCACAAACATGCAAACGTTGTCATCCGTTCAGCTTTTTTTCTATTTCTATTAAGATAAAAAACAATCATTTTTGATAATTGGAACATTTTTGTATCGTGTTACGGTCTGACCTGTTAAATTAGTTTGTTCTTACTGTAATAAAATGTCGGACCATTTCCAGTTGTAATATAACCCTATGGGAACATAGTGAAAAACCTAAGTTAACAAGACGTTTTTAAGCTATTATATTTGTTGGAAATAATGTAGGATTTGTACGAGAATGTTCAAGTAACTATTTAAGTAGAAATTAATATTATAATAATCGCTGTCCGTGTGCATTCCATGCTCCCTTAATTTCCACGTTTTGTGAAAGCTAATTAAGCTATAAAAAATTTTCTAGGAAATTAATAAAGGTACTTTTTTATGAAATTGTTTGCTCTCAACTTGGCGTGAACGGGTCGTGAAGGAAAACAGGGGGACTGGGAGAAAGAAAAGGGATCCTCCCCAGTTTTTCTCATTTTCTGACTCACTCTCTTTTGAATACTGGTGTAACTGAACTGTCTTGAGTGACCGATTTCAGACGAGATAAGCCTTTGCAAAAAGGCTTGCCCACACCTTACCAAGTAGTGGATCTTAGTATGAGCAATAGAAATCCAGTTAACATCATAGATTAGAAGTGGTCTTCTATTGCTCAGGGATAGTCGAGCACTCTAAACAAGCCTGACGCGAGTAAACGTAACCCCTCCCTCCCCCACCCCTTGCAAAAACGCTTGCCCACACCTCGCCAAGTACTGGATCTTAGTATGGGCAATGGAAATCCAGCTAGGCGAGCACTCTAAACAAGCCCGCCGTGGGACGTAACGTATTGGAGAGGAGAGAAACTTTTCTCTTCAAAATTAACCGAGAGTCTTGCAATAAGCCGTTTCAAGCGGTTGCATCATGGGTTTTGGGGAGAAGATAGCGAAAATTCAATGATTTCAGTGGGAATTTAGGATGGTCATCGCTCGTCTGTTTTTCATAGCCAAACCTTAGAAAAATGTTGGAAGTTGGGATCATTTAAGAACTTCATTTAAGAAATTCTCTTCGTCTTACGATCGTCTGTAATTTTACGGTGATCGAACACATAAAAATTTCAGGTGATAGAAGGCGTAAACGTAATTTATAATGCAAACCTCCAGGAATATCTAGCGTCTTCATAGTCCTTTCAGGACAACCTTGAAACAATATCTTAAATTTCCCAGCGAAGAAAGTTTCGGAAAAGAAAGCAGTGGATCAAAACTTGGAATTTAAAATTCGAATTTTCGCCCTGTTTGTCCTCAAAGAGACAGCGTTCCACTGAAATATCGTGTTTATGACCAGGAGCTTGCTTTAAGCTTGCTTTATTATCTTATTAAAAAGGAAAATCGCCGAAAGCGATGAACTAAAAAGACAAAATAACACTATAAAACTGAAAAATCCACCAGAATGGAAACTTTGATTTCTTGACCGCCTGTCATGCACGAAATTAAAATTGATGAACTGTAATCCCCTTCCATCCTTGTAACCCTGCACTTTTTCTCCAAACCACTGCTTCTGTTTTGCTCTATGGGATCTTTTATTTTTTATCCAATTTAGTTGTATATTTGGTGGCCTCGTTTGTGCGAAATTCCTTGCAAACCTTTGATAAGTTCACGTTGTTTTTGAGTGGGCATTCTTTTCAACTTTGCTCCTTTGAGAATAGATCGAGGCTTGGGGGTGAAATTAGCTAGTTTGACGTAAACAAGCAAAAGGCTATTTCGCCGTTATTTCGGCAAGACACTCTGCCTTTAATACCCATGATGCAACATTTTGCTTGAAAGAGCTTTTAAGCATTATTAGATCATTCCAAACAGGGTTTTCAGAACTAATGAACAATTTCATGTTTGTTAAGATATTTTATTTTGCATTACTTCCTGAGATAGCTTGCTCGCTGGCTTCTACTGTATCTGTTAAAAAGGATATTTTAAGTAATGATCCACATAAGAAGGATAGCGCTGAACGGCAATGCACGATGGAATGTCAACTTTTTTATTTATTTATTTATTTATTTATTTATTTCATCAAGTTTCAGATTACAATAAAAAAAATCTGAGGTAGGCTTAAAACAGAGTACAAGACTCCTTAAAAATAAGCCACCTATTATTACATCATAAATACATCTAAGAATTAATTAAGTAATGCAATTATCTAAAAAGTTATATTAAAAAGAAGACAATGATTATGTAAAACACAATGTAAAAATTAGAAAAAAATCTACATTAAACTTATCGTGATAAAAGGCCTTCAAATTCTTACGAAAGATTGACAAGATATTTGACTCTCTTATACTAAGAGGTAATTCATTCCACAGGCGACAAATCCGAACAAAAAAAGAATTCTTAAAGACGTCAGTCCTACTAAAAGGGACATCAAGCGTTAAATGATCAACATTCCTAAGCGGTTTGGTACAAGTGCGAAATGATACATAATCGAAAATGTTTAACTCAGTAGAAAAGTGATGGGGGGGGGGGGGGGGGGGTGGGTGGGAACTTTGGGAGAGGCAAGAAATTTTTTTTGGTCCACCTAAAGTGGAAATCTTTTTTTTTTTTTTTCACTCGATGGCTGGAATATTTTTTTTTTTAATAGTTTATTTTTTAATTGTCCTTGGGCAGATTTTTTTTTTTTGCGATAATGCGTGGGAATTTTTTTTCTTAATAATTTACTGGGAAATTTTTTTTTTGGCTTTTGCCCCCCCCCATCACTTTTCTAATGGTCCATCCCTTATGCGGATGGATCGATGGAACGCTCGCGAAACCAAACGCGGCTTATTTATTCCCGGAGACACTCCAAACTTTCTGTGATTTTTTAGCGCGGTGGAAAACTTGGAAATGAAGGCTGAGAGTTTGGAAAAGCTTAATCTTAATTTGGCGAGCGAAACTACAAAGAAAACGGAGAATTTGTAGAAGCGCATAGTCTGTTTTTTTTAATATATAAATACTTGCGAATTTCGCTTTCGCCAGCGTGTTTTCAGGTTTCAAATTACCGTATTTGGTGCACTTTTTCCACTTTTCCCAAGGGACCGCCAAGCACTTTTCTTTACCGACAACTACAACAAACTTCAAAGGATTTAATTTGTTTTTCTGCTACCAAACTTTTCCTACCGTCTTCATACACAGAGTAAATACAGGTTTCACTGTACACAATAACCCTTAATTTGACAATATGCCGTGATAGACATATTCATCTATCCCAATAACCAAAAAACAAAATCCCCCCTTTCAACCGCCGAACGCACTACCCTAATCTCCAATTACTCCTAGTATAAACGATAAAAAGGTAATTTCCCTCCTTCTATGAGATGGTCAAAACGACGCCACATTTCTGATAAAACAGATAAGCATTTCCTCTTGACTTCTCAGCGTAAATGGTGAAAAGGGATTTTCCTTCTTAGAATTCCTGGCATTGCACATTCCACATATTAAGTAATTTTTCAAGGAGGTGTTTGTTACGAGAAGTGCGACTGTAGTTTTTGATAAACATTTAATTTTAGCGACGTTTTGTTTTACAAACGGCCAAGAGCCCGCGCCAAACTTCCGAGGGTTGTTCAATTGAATTTATATGGTATGTCAGTAGATTTGAAGGATTTTCGTGAAATTTGGCCAAAACATTCCTGGGATACAATGCAATCATTTACGCAACACTTCTCGAAAGTTTTTATCCACTCCAACTTTTAATAGACGTAGATATTCCACTGACCAATCAGGTTGGGAGTTCCCCTTAACTTTTAGTAAAATTTAACCTTTAAAAATTCACATCGGTTATTCTTTTCAACATCATGAGCAACGAATTGCATCTTAAAGTAGAGCTCATGTTTTAATAGTGGATCAACGCATGTCACGATATAACATATGTTTCCGACAATTTGAAACTGTTGTTGTTTATGATCACCTTTGTTAACACACAAGGGATTTTTCCCTTCTTTATAATAGAACTGATAGCGTTGCACATTTCGCACAGTATTGACCTTTGTTCCATTTAAATAAAGAAAGCAACAAAATGCTTCTTTGGCATATTTTTCGCCACCACATAACCAAAATAAACAGCACATAGTTTGTTGTTTATGATCGCCTTTGTTAACACCCAAGCAGGGACCGCGGAGCAAGGTGAAAAGTGGGAGGGCTGACAATTGAAAATAATTTTTTCATATTTTTTTATTTTAATTATTTTTCTTTTTAGCGCAAAAAGTGGGGGAGGGGGCGCAAACAAGTGGTGGGGCCGCGGCCCTACCAGCCCCTCCCCTCCGCGGTCCCTGCCAAGGGATTTTTTCCTTCTTTAATAGAACTGATAGCGTTGCACATTTCACACAGTATTGACCTTTGTCCCATTTAAATGAAGAAGGCAACAAAAATGCTTCTTTGGCATCTTTTTCGCCACCATATAACCACATTACTAGCCTTCAGGACTATGAATAGAAACAGTGCACAGTTTAATGATGTAATTGTCAGTCAAAAATCCTATATATATTCATTTCGAAATTCATATTTACTTATGCTATACGTTTTAGGTCCTTAAAGTTAATCTAGGGTCCTTTGTTGTCTGGCGAAATTTATTCCCACTAGGATCAAACGATGAAAAGGGAATTTTCCTCCTTGTTTGAGATAGTATTTCGATAAAAGCATTTCCTCTTGACCTTTCAGTTTCGGCGGACCCAAGCCTCGCTTTCATCCTTGGCAACGCACTATATATATGGTAAAGAACAGCTCTTTCTCGGAACTAAACCAAACGGATCGGTGAGAATAGATTGGTTTAGCAGTTGAGTTCAGCAGTATGGCGTTTGCGGCTTTTTTCGCACGATTTGCTCTCTGTTCAACTGTTTTATTTGCCCGGACCGTAGTCGGCGAAACTGTTGATTCGTTACCAGCGAATTCACTGCACGATGCGGTACAAAGCGCCTGCATTTGGTAATGCAATGTTGTCGGCTCGGAGTTTGGATTAAAAATGAATTCGCTCATACCCGTATACAGGCTTATTACATTGCATCTGAAGTACGAGGAGCAAGTGGACAAGAAGTGTTCAAACCAAACAGATGCGTACAACTCGTCAATTAAACTCGCAGAGCTTTGGATTTGGTTGACTGGTGGCAATCCGACTCACGGCGGACAGAACATGTCACAACCTTCCAGCAGCAACAAAGACTCAGGAACCTGGTTTCGAAAATCGCTCGAGGGACAAATAGAGGTAGGTGTGTCATGCTCTCTTAGACCAACAAATGATTTAAATGACACACAGCCTTCTTTAAACCAATTAAATGATCTGATTGCAACAGTGGTGATGGAAGAAGTTGCTAACGTTGCTGAACTTGCATATTCTGACACAGTCCTTTGTTACAAGCTCTCGGCTAAGAATGGATCATTCGTATGCGTGAACAAAACCACAATAACAGCAGATAGCATCCACGTTAGTTGGCAGCAACATGGGTTCAAAATTTTAGCTGTGTTTATCAGTTTTGTATCGTTGTGGTACTTCCCTGCTATAGTTTGCCTATTCGTTCCCACACAAGTCAAAAAAACACAGGGATGCGTGAACATCGTTCTTAATGGAACCAGTCCAATAAGCATTCGAAGCTGGATAGCAAATAAACTATCTTCACATAATGAATCCATCAAATGGAAGTTGAAACTGGCTTTAATATTTATCGTTATTTCTTTCGGATTTACTTTAGTCGAAATAAAGGTTGTACAAGTGGTTTTACCTACTCTTTCACTGACAGAATATACCGATTCCCTAATTGCACGCTTGGTAGTGTTGAGTGTATGTAACATCTTACTTACAATTCGGTCTTCGGTGAAAATGTTACGGTCTGATCTGTCTTTCGGTGTGCCCTGCCTTATCTGCCATGTTTTTGGCGACAAATGCGACATTATTCATGATCAAGACAACCCTGAGTATTATGGACGGAATGAAATAAAGATGCATCTTCGATTACAGCCGTCTATTGTCAAAGGTTTGTTTGTCAGATATTATTCATTTCTGAAGAAACTCCTTGCTTGTCTATCAGGTCGTCTATGTTGTCCAGTTAGGTGGCTGGTGCTTGTGTTATTAGCTTTACTGTTTAGTCCGGTATACCTTCTAGTGGTTGTGATTGTTTTATTCCACTCCTGTCCTTTGTCGACCTTTTATGATATGCTCGTATACCAGTCTCGCGCTAACCGACGAAATCCCAAGTTTCCAGTGGTCGGTTATCTACAAATGTCTGTTGTTGTATGGACGTCTTTTTTCATTTTTGTTGAATTAGCAAACGATTCATTGTCAATCATCAGAGGAAGTTTAATGCGTTTGCCAAATTATCTTCCATATGCCACCTTGGGGGTAGTTATTGCTTACTGCATCTGGAAGTGTTACATTTCGTTACCCAGGGATTACAACAATCTCGCTTTAAAACTGTATAAACATTACAAAGAAGAGACAGCAAAGACAGAAGGCGGGGAGAAAAAACCGTTTCATTACACACAGAACTTCACAAGAGAGTTTCCAAAGGATCTTTTTGACAAGGCATGCGAAGAACTGATGCCGCTTCGAGAAAGCGTGGGTATACCGGTGGTGAGGATTATTGCAATCCTGACTGGTGTCTTCGTCGTTTTTGCCGTCATAATGGAAACACCGGGCGCTGATGACGTAACAAAAGCTATCGGCACTCTTCTCGCGATTTTAATCCCAAAGATTAGCGAAATGTTTTTCGATGTAAACTCAGAAGTGGAAAAACTGGACGATGAAACTTTCGACAAGACAGTGGGGTCTGTAGTAGATGAATATCTCCGATCGATCAATAAAGAAACTGTCGCAAATCAAAATGCTAGCAATTACAATAATGTCAGCACAAGTGCAGAAAATGAAGAAAGAGATCAAAAACTGAACTTCTCCAACGACATTAAGCTATCGGTTTCTTATGGTACATTCGAGCGGTCAGAAAACACAGACCAACCAAGGACATAAATGCACTGTTTCCTCCCGGGTGTTTCCTACTCCACAATGACATCAAGGGCCGGTTATTTAAACAAGGCTTAGAAGGTGTTTAACAAAAATCGCGGTCCAAACCAATCTCAATTTGCCAAACCTCAATATTTAAACATTGTTTACTGTAAACAGTATCAAGAAGGCATGCAGCACGGACTAGAAAAACATTTATCTAATAAAATGACCAAATTATAAACGGATATGAAGGTCCGTTGATTTTCTTAAACCGCGGTCTAAGCTAGATTTCATTTAAATAACCGGCCCCAAATGTCTGACTGAAAATTTAGATATGATCACATTGTTTCGTGATCTAATGATAGTTCCTTTGTTATATTTTTGGTTTATAATACTCATTCCAATCATGAGTGTGGTGCATGTCAAGTCTTGTTTATTTGTTTATTTTTTTGTAAAGAATGAAAAACAGGTTTTGTAAATATTTGCATCGCATTCAACGCTATCTAAACAGACAAACATTGGAGCAGCTCCGAACCGAACCTGTGCCCGTTTTCAATAAGTGTGTAGGCTATAGCCATGGCGCCGGAATTGTAATGCATCTTTTTACCGTTTATTACCAATCTTAAACAGCGTTTCAGTGAAAAACGTAATAGAATTGAAGAGGCGGTAGTGAAAGATTTGGCATTTAACTAGACTGCGATCAAACTCTCTTAGGGGAAAACGGGGAGGGAGGGCTCAATTTCCGCCGCTTTATCGCGTCCGTTCTTTGAGCCTCCCCGGGGGAGCACGGGCTCGTTTCCCGAACACCGGCTGGTAGTCGAGCCTAGGAGAGAGAGAAGGAGAAAGACAGCTTGCTCGCAGGCTTGCATTTAACCAATATATATTTTTTTTTGCAACTGGTAATCTACATGTATGAGTAATGTTTTTAATTGAAATAAATCGGTTTTCGATCGTTTGTTTTGCTTATAACATTTCATTTTCTGAGGTCTGGCTATAAACGGTTCGAATAAAACTCTGACCGACCAATCACGCAGCACGTCCGAGCTCAGCTCCAGTGGAAAGAAGTGTAGGGATGATGGGTAATGAATGAATTTTACAGCCTTCATAGCTTAGCTTTTACGTTCTTTCTTAAGCAAAAAAAAAAATTCGTGCACAACCTTTAGGTACTAAAAAAAATTCTTGCACAGCCCAAAGGCAAAAAAAAAAATTCTTACCAAGCAAAAATTGCCCAACCCCCCCCCCCCCCCCTCAAAAATAAAATGGTCCATCCCTTACACCGTGCTGACGAGACCCAACCAAAAATGACAGAACAGATGTCAAAATCGGGTTTTTTCCTATCCCGATCGCATATTGGTCGGGATTCGGGATTTTCAAGTCAAATCGGGATAATCCCGACGAAATCGGGATGGTTGGACAGTCTGGAAAAGAAGTGGAATGCATTATGTACGAAAAATTCAATTTAAAGGTTTATTTTGATGTTCCGCATGTTCAATTTCTAATGTCAGTAGACGGTCACCCACATAAAGTATGACAACAATGATATAAAGCTGATTTTTTATAATGGTTTTGAGGTTAAAGTTTTCATGTGATCTGTTAAGATGTCATGTAATTTAAAAGAAATTAGGTAACAGAAATATTAAGACACAGTGAACTCCTGTTTTTGAGACAACATTGGTTTATTAAATAATAGAACATAGCTTGGATGTAAAGACTGCACTCAGCTTTGTTAGCCTACAGGTAGGGATTTGCACCAACCAACCCATCGAAAAATGTCTATGATTTGTAGGAATTTTTTTTTGGCGCACAATCCATGCATGTTATTTTTTCCTCAGAGTTTACCATGCATGAACTTTTTTCCTTGCTTGGGCGGCTGCATCTGAATTTCAGATGAAAATGTTTGTAAAACTATATCACCTTCCGAAGGACCGCCATGTTATTGAATTTTCCCGCGAAATTTTGTCCCTACAAGCCGCTAAACTAGTACCCAGACTTCCCGGTATGAAAGTCCCTATTTTTAAAAATTGAATGGAGTTTTCAAGATTACGCATCGGTTTTGAAAATTCATTCCGAGATTCGGAATTCCCGTGAGAACTTTACCGCATTTTTGAAAACAAAGGGCAACAAAATATAATTTTGTTTGAAATGTTACATATCCGAACAATATTAGGTTTACTTATGCGTGCAGCGAAGTTATTTTCCATTAATTTGTGACTTTCAAAGTGTTTTCCACAGAGATCTGCAAGGTTTCATTCAAATCTCGGACGTTACAAAGAAATATTCAAATGTTCATTTCATTCTCAAAATTACTGGTCACGCGTGACGGAGCATGGCTGTAACGTCAACAGTCGCGAGAAAGTGCGCCCGCAATACTTTGCCAAAAGGCGCGTGCCAAGAAACAAATTGCCCTAATTAACTCCTTGATCACTTCTGTTTATTCCATAAATGAAATCAAACAATGAAATGAGAAAAAAATGAAAAATAAATAAAAAATGAAAAATAAAAAAAAAATTTAAAAAATGTCGTTACGCCGATTCTCGTTACGCCATTACGCCGTTACCCGTTACGCCGTTACGCGTTTTACTAACAACCCAGAAAAATAAACTCGGTTATTTCACTTTTCACCGAGTTATTTTCACCGGGTTATTTTAACCGGGTTACTCAAAAAATAACCCAGTTAACTCACCAAGTGCGGCCGCAGCCACTGGCTGCTGTTGTTTACCTTTGTTAACACACAAGGGATTTTTCCCTTCTTAAAACTGATAGCGTTGCACTTTTCACACAGTCACCTTTTCACCTTTGTCCCATTTAAATAATAAAAAAATAAAAATGCTTCTTTGGCATCTTTTTCACTACCACATAACCACATTACTAGCCTTACCAATAGAAACAGTACACAGTTTTAAAATAATGTAATTGTATTCAAGAATCCTTCATAAATTCATTTCAACATTCATATTTACTTAACTAGGCTTTTTAGGACCTTAAAGTTAAACTAGGGTCCTCTGTATTTGTCTGGCAAATTTTATTCCCACCAGGATTAAACGATTACAGCCATGCTCCGTCACGCGTGACCAGTATTTTTGAAAATTGAATGGAGTTTTCAAGTTTCCGCGTCAGTTTTGTAAATTCATTCCGAGATTCGGAGTTCCCGTGAGAATTTTATCACATTCGGAAACAAAGGGCAACAAAATATCATTTTACTTTAAATGTTACATATCTGAACAATATTAGACTTTTTATGCGTGTAGTATTTTCCAGCGAGATCTTCAAGGTTTCATTAAAATCTCGGACGTTACAAAGAATATTCAAATGTCCATTTCAGTCTCGTGGATACTGGTCACGCGTGACGGAGCATGGTTTCCCTCCTTGTTCGAATTCGAAGGACCCAAGCCTCGCTTTCATCCTTGGCAACGCACTATATATATGGTGAAGAACACTCTTTCTCGGAACTGAACCAAACAGATCGGTGAGAATAGACTGGTTTAGCAGTTGAGTTCAGCAGTATGGCGTTTGCGGCTTTTTTCGCACGATTTGCTCTCTGTGTAAGTGCATTATTTGCTCGGACCGTAGTCAGCGAAACTGTTGCTTCGTCACCAGCGAATTCACTGCACGATGTACTACAAAGCGGGTGCAATTGGGAATGCAATGTTGTCGGCTCGGAGTTTGGATTAGAAATGAAGGCGCTCATCTCCGAATACCGGCTTATTACACTGCATCTGAAGTACGAGCAGCAAGTTGAAAAGAAGTGTTCAAACCAAACAGATGCGAACAACTCGTCAATTAAACTCGCAGAGCATTGGACTTGGTTGACTGGCGGCAATCCGAGTCATGGCGGACAAAACATCATGTCACAGCCTTCCAGCAGCAACAAAGATTCAGGAACCTGGTTTCAAAAATCGCTCGAGGGACAAAAAGAGGTAGGTGTGTCATGCTCTCTTAAACCAACAAATGATTTAAATGACACACAGCCTTCTTTAAACCAATTAAACGATCTGATTGCAATAGTGCTGATGGAAGAAGTTGCTAACGTTGCTGAACTTGCATATTCTGACACAGTCCTTTGTTACAAGCTCTCGGCTAAGAATGGATCATTCGTATGCGTGAACAAAACCACAATAACAGCAGATAGAATCCACTTTAGTTGGCAGCAACATGGGTTCAAAATTTTAGCTGTGTTTATCAGTTTTGTATCGTTGTGGTACCTCCCTGCAATAGTTTGCCTATTCGCTCCCACACAAGTCAAAACAAAACAGGGATGCGTGAACATCGTTCTTAATGGAACCAGTCCAATAAGCATTCGAAGCTGGATAGCAAATAAACTATCTTCACATAATGACTCCATCGAATGGAAGTTGAAACTGACTTTAATGTTTATTGTTATTTCTTCCGGATTTACTTTTGTCGAAAAAAAGGTTGTACAAGTGGTTTTACCTGATCTTTCCTGTTCAATGAAAGAATATACCGATTCCCTAACTCAGCTAATTACACTCTTGGTAGTGTTGAGTGTATGTAACATCTTGCTTACAATTCGGTCTTTGGTGAAGGTGTTCATACGGTCTGATCTGTCTTTCGGTGTGCCCTGCCTTATCTGCCATGTTTTTGGAGACAAATACGACATAATTCATGATCAAGAGAACCCAGAGTATTATGGACGGAATGAAATAAAGATGCATCTTCGATTACAGCCGTCTATTGTCAAAGGTTTGTTTGTCAGATATTATTCATTTCTGAAGAAACACCTTGCTTGTCTATCAGGTCGTCTATGTTGTCCAGTTAGGTGGCTGGTGCTTGTGCTATTAGCTTTACTGTTTAGTCCGGTATACCTTCTAGTGGTTGTGATTGTTTTATTCCACTCCTGTCCTTTGTCTACCTTTTATGATATGCTCGTATACCAGTCTCGCGCTAACCGACGAAATCCCAAGTTTCCAGTGGTCGGTTATCTACAAATGTCTGTTGTTGTATGGACGTCTTTTTTCATTGTTGTTGAATTAGCAAACGATTCATTGTCAATCATCAGAGGAAGTTTAATGCGTTTGCCAAATTATCTTCCATATGCCACCTTGGGGGTAGTTATTGCTTACTGCATCTGGAAGTGTTACATTTCGTTACCCAGGGATTACAACAATCTCGCTTTAAAACTGTATAAACATTACAAAGAAGAGACAGCAAAGACAGAAGGCGGGGAGAAAAAACCGTTTCATTACACACAGAACTTCACAAGAGAGTTTCCAAAGGATCTTTTTGACAAGGCATGCGAAGAACTGATGCCGCTTCGAGAAAGCGTGGGTATACCGGTGGTGAGGATTATTGCAATCCTGACTGGTGTCTTCGTCGTTTTTGCCGTCATAATGGAAACACCGGGCGCTGATGACGTAACAAAAGCTATCGGTACTCTTCTCGCGATTTTAATCCCAAAGATTAGCGAAATGTTTTTCGATGTAAACTCAGAAGTGGAAAAACTGGACGATGAAACTTTCGACAAGACAGTGGGGTCTGTAGTAGATGAATATCTCCGATCGATCAATAAAGAAACTGTCGCAAATCAAAATGCTAGCAATTACAATAATGTCAGCACAAGTGCAGAAAATGAAGAAAGAGATCAAAAACTGAACTTCTCCAACGACATTAAGCTATCGGTTTCTTATGGTACATTCGAGCGGTCAGAAAACACAGACCAACCAAGGACATAGATGCACTGTTTCCTCCCGGGTGTTTCCTACTCCACAATGACATCAAGAGCCGGTTATTTAAACAAGGCTTAGAAGGTGTTTAACAAAACCGCGGTCCAAACCAATCTCAATCTGCCAAACCTCAATATTTAAACATTGTTTACTGTAAACAGTATCAAGAAGGCATGCAGCACGGACTAGAAAAACACTTATCTAATAAAATGACCAAATTATAAACGGATATGAAGGTCCGTTGATTTTTTTAAACCAAGGTCTAAGTTAGATTTCATTTAAATAACCGGCCCCAAATGTCTGACTGAAAATTTAGATGATCACATTGTTTCGTGATCTAATGATAGTTACTTTGTTATATTTTTGGTTTATAATACTCATTCCAATCATGAGTGTGGTGCATGTCAAGTCTTGTTTATTTGTTTATTTTTTTGTAAAGAATGAAAAACAGGTTTTGTAAATATTTGCATCGCATTCAACGCTATCTAAACAGACAAACATTGGAGCAGCTCCGAACCGAACCTGTGCCCGTTTTCAATAAGTGTGTAGGCTATAGCCATGGCGCCGGAATTGTAATGCATCCGTTTTTACCGTTTATTACCAATCTTAAATAGCGTTTCAGTGAAAAACGTAATAGAATTGAAGAGGCGGTAGTGAAAGATTTGGCATTTAACTAGACTGCGATCAAACTCTCTTAGGGGAAAACGGGGAGGGAGAGCTCAATTTCCGCCGCTTTATCGCGTCCGTTCTTTGAGCCTCCCCGGGGGAGCACGGGCTCGTTTCCCGAACACCGGCTGGTAGTCGAGCCTAGGAGAGAAAGAAGGAGGAAGAGAGCTTGCTCGCAGGCTTGCATTTAACCAATATACTTTTTTTTGCAACTGGTAATCTACATGTATGAGTAATATTTTTAATTGAAATAAATCGGTTTTCGATCGTTTGTTTTGCTTATAAAATTTCATTTTCTGAGGTCTGGCTATAAATGGTTCGAATAAAACTCTGACCGACCAATCACGCAGCACGTCCGAGCTCAGCTCCAGTGGAAAGAAGTGTAGGGATGATGGGTAATCAAAAAACCCTGCCGCCAAATACAGTTTTTTAGGGAAATCCAGTGTCAAATGATTTCGGTCAAATTTTCTTATATTTGTAAACTGAAAACTAACGATGCTAGAAAGAAGACTTTACTTATCAAATTTGAAGAATATAGATGTGCTACAAGGCGTGTAATTGATTTTTTGTTTTCTATACATTTGTCAGTAAATTGTCGGTGGTTTCATTGATGTATGAAAAACAAAACTGATCAAGTCTTCTACCTAGTATCGTTAGTTTTCAATTCACCGTATTGGAAAATTCAAATTTTACCGAAATTATTTCACTGTATTTGGCGGCCTTTTTTTCCCTAAAATCGATAACAGATGATTCCCTTATCGAGAACAAATTGGAGGTCACCGATCATCCAAGCGAGTTAATCTAAGCAAAGTGTAGCACCAAATTGAAGAAACGTTGTCGGGTGAAAAGCATAAACCATGAACGATGCGACCCAAAGGTTTACTGGGAAGTTGGAAAAAATAGTTTTCGTCTGTGACAGAATATACATTATATTAACACAGGATGCCAAAATCATGCTCTTAAATGTCTCAAGCAAAGAAAAAAAATTGATAATCAAGAAATGGAATATTACTAGCTTGCCAATGCTGCTTACCCAGAATCCCATTCGGTCTCATCGTTCATGGTTTATGCGTTTCACGGGTCAACGTTTCTTCAATTTGGTGTGTATAACGCAACATGCAGCTACCAGCCTTTTATGTGCTTCTCTTGCTCGCTCGCTCGTGCGACATGAATTGCGTGCGCAGTGAAGCCCGGTTTCCATATGATCGCTACGATCGCTGCGATCGCTGCGATCGCTGAAAAAAAAGTTCAGCGATCGTAGCGATCATATGGAAACCACTCTCCAGCGATCGTAGCGATCACAGCGATCGCAGCGACAACGATCGCTGCGATCGCTGTGATTCTATCTCAGCGATCGTAGCGATCGTAGCGATCATATGGAAACCACTCTCCAGCGATCGCAGCGACGGCAAAAATACCATGATGCACTGCGTACGCTCACTCAAAGGGTGCGATTTGGCCCTTTTTATGGAAGAAGTGCAAAGATACGACTGTCTTTACAACAAATTTTAAAAACAATTCACAGCCGCTATGTTGAATTTCAAGAATGAGGCGAAACGATATTGTCAGACCCAGGTCCCCTCGATCTTCATTCACTTTCTCAGCGATCGTAGCGATCGCAGCGATCATATGGAAACCATCAATCGCTGCGATCGCTGAACTATTTTTTTCAGCGAGATCGCAGCGATCGCAACGATCGTAGCGATCATATGGAAACCGGGCTTAAGGATGCTCATAAACAATTAGCGTGAACGTCCTTAATTTTGTGGAGCAAGTCACTCATTTTGTTTAGTACCAATAAGGGTTCTTCGTAAACATTAAACTAAGTCACCGTTTAATAGAGGTGAAATACAATAAAATTGCCAATTGAAAAGTGCCAGTTCGATGAAATTTTTAATTGTTTTTGCACTTTTCCAAAGAAAATAATGTATTTCGTAACCTGTCCAAACAGTTTTTCAATCCGATCATGGGAAACTGTTCTCTTTATTCGGCCGCACTTTCGCATTTGCACGGCCGCCATTAAATTCGCATGTTCCTGAAGTTTCAAGATAGCCAGCGAAAGTGACATCAGACTCAAAAATTCCTCTCACAATCAATTTCATTGTGAAGTTCCCAAGCACGAACGGCCGAAAAAAGATTTTCCCATGATCGAATTGAAAAATGGTTTACACAGATTACTAAATACATTATTTCCTTCCGAAAAATCCAATTTAAAAATTTGATCCAACTGGCAATGGGGATCGATTTCCGGGGATTTGTTAAGTGACCGCTTAATGGCAATTTATAGTTGTCTGTAGGGGTTGACCACTGGATCTAGTTTTACAACACGTAATTGAAAATCGTTGCATTTTAGATATTTTTAGGGAACTTTTTAAAATAATTGCTATCATTTTCTCCAATAATCGGCTCCCTTGAATAATCGCCCCATTTAGAGAAGACAACAAACTGCCCTTGGCTATTATTCTAGAAAATAACTCCCCAACCCCTCTAGAGAGAACACCTAACTTTAACTTATCGAAAAACTTAATAGACCTTTTCACAGATATGGCAGCCATATACCTGGGCACCATTAAAATTGTTTATAAAGGAACCATTATTTTTATTGGTCATTATGGGATACCCAGGGGGCAAAATCAATAATATGGGTTTAGCTGTAAAACTAAAATTGCTCTTCGTTAATTTGGAAAGGGAAAAGTTCAAAAATTTTTAAAAAAGGACTTTATTAAAGTGTACTGGTTAAAAACACAGAACGACCCTATTAAAGAAAAGGACACGCCCTCTTTGCTGAACAATTTATTGGCCTGCGAAGACAGCCGCCTCTTATCGCTCCCGGTCGCTAGAGGCAGCTGCATTCGCAGGCTAGGCGAATGCTGAAGTATAAATGGTCCTCTAAGAGCACAACTCAACCGAGATTCAGGTACCTTTTCGGGTTTTTTAAAAAAAATTCCAATCACCCAGGTCATTTTTATATGGGAGTTCCCACCCACCAGGAATGGCGGAGTGATAAGGCTGCCCACTTCCCACACATTGCTTTGTTGTTGGTCCTGGCCTTTCTCCGAAGGTTTTTGTTTGGGCTCTACTAACATATAAAATTCCAGTTCAGTTGAAGGGCCGAGAGCATAACCAACCTATGGCGAATTTAAGACCTTTTTTATTTTTTTTTTCTCGCTCAGATTTGCCTCATTTTATCGTACAGCGAATATCACAAACCCTTGTCGAATTTGCACTAACCCTAAGGAATCTGACTAATTTCACCTGAAAAAAGCAGAGTTCTGGCCCTCCAGTGCTTTGACTGTACATTCAGAGCGCAATTTCGACGCCATTTCAAAGCAGAAATTGTTGTTGGCCAGTGCCAACAACCTGAACGAAAATACCATTATTTACGCACGCCTGGCTCGCTTATCTATCGTGAGCTCACTACGGTAACACATCGGCTGTAGCGTGTGTATAAAAGCCAACTTGTATGAGGCCCGTCCGGGGATTGAAAGACATCATTAAGTCCGGAAATCCTTTAGTCTCTGGCACCTCTCTAAGAAACGAGTCGTGTTTCTTGTCGTACCTTGTGTCTAAAGCGCCATTTAGCGCTCGAAGTGAAAAATTCCGGTGGAGGGTACATGGGTCAACTTTTGCTGGGTGTGAGCCGCTGGCCTCTCAGAGCCCCTACCCCATTATAGTCTATTCTGTGGCCAATTATAGACCCCATCTTAGTCACTTTTGAGTAAATGTAAATTTCGCAATCCAAACTTAGTCACTTTCTGTTTAACCATCTACGTTGAGTTTGGAACCCTTTTATCTAGGTCATCCCCAAATGAATAGACGTAGATACAGATCCCTTTGTTTTCTGATTAAAAATTACATTTCATAATTTAGCCTTAAAAGATTTAACTGATGTCTCCATTTTTAAAGATCGGGGCAGACTGTTCCAATCTTACAGTTCTTACAGTGAAGGTGCGTCCACCTTCCGAGATGTTTCTGTAAAAGGGGCACAATAAATTTAAATTACAATTTCTAGTGTTCCTCGAATGGACAAATCTGAGCGAGACAAAATAAAAAAGGCCTACTAGCAGTAATCAAAGATTAATAAGTGCGTTCGAAGTTCAATGAATTTAGCTAAAATCATAGGAAAAAGATAGGCGCCAATTAGTTGAGACATTAACTAAATCGTAAAAACTCTTATTCTTCGGCCATTTCAACTTTAACAGAAATAAAATACACACTGCGGTTATAAACATGACAAAACAACGCATGTTGTAAAAAACTTTGATTAATGACTTCAACGGGCCACAACATTAAATGGTATCATTTTGAAATTTTAACAACTGGGCGATCGGATATCCATTGTAGAATTAAGGAGACATTATTGATTAAGGATTTAAAACCAGCTTTAAATGAAAATGTGGGTAGTGAGAAACTTTTTCTTTACTAGCCTTGTATATATGTTTATATTTTCTAGCAGACTTTAAGATAGGTCTGTACATTATCATTTTTTCACTATTGTCATTTCTTTTAATTAGGTTCCAGTCTTTCTCCATAGCATTTAAATTTTATTGTATTATATCCAACCGTCACTTCTGAAGATGTATGTTGAAGCATACGAAACGTCAAGTCATTAATTAACAACATGCGTTGTTTTGTCATGTTTATAACCGCAGTGTGTATTTTATTTCTGTTGAGACATTAAGCTTAATTGAGAAACACGAAGTAGTTAAGGACGGTGCCACCTATTGTTATTGCGCATACGTTCTGCGCATGCATTGCGCGATAGTCGCGCGAGACACGACAGGGCGTAAAAACGGCTGATTGGCTGAGAGATATGACGTAAAACGCATCATGAAAGCATTAATGCGGTTGCGCGAAGCTTTCTCGGAGAAAAATTCTTCAAAATGGCGGACGGCTTCGATGCTTGTATAAGCACGGAAAGTTTGACTTCGGGGATAATCTAAGATGTCTTAGATCGTTTCATTATAAGAAATATTGACTGACTGTTGGCTGTCACTCACTGGAGAAATATCATTTGAATTATGTTCTTCTGCAGTAACCTACAACGGATTTAATGCAGCTGAACAGTCGAGCACTCCATTTATATTTACTTGCTTTATTTACTCTGTCTTTGTTTGCTCCCTCGATCTCAAAACTGGACACATTTGGATCCACTCCTTTAATGGCGCTAAGGATTCATTTCATTGTTTCATTTTATTTTTATTCTCCTGTTCGAGACGAAACAGAAGAGAACAGCGAAATGTCAGGCTTGTCAAATTCTCTAGCTGGCTTCCTCGATATTTTAAAATCGTTTGGCTCAGGTCATCCGATCTTCGAACTAATACATGTAAAATCAAGTTCTGCAATCCTGTCATCATCTTCTGCCACATAGCTTTATTTATTTATGTTTTGTGAACAAAACAGCACATGCACAGTAATCATATGGCTGCAGGTCAGTAATATATTTAAAATATTTTTAAATCTTTGCATTTTAGCAGCATACAAATAAGCTTATTAATATTAAGTTTTAATTTTCTGATGTTAACATTTGCTGAGGCCAAATTGAATTTGATTTTTAAAGACCAAGTGAAGGACATTTAATAATGAACTGTGGAGCTACATGTTGTAGCAGCAGCATTTAATAGCTTTTCACCTGTGGTCCTAAAAAAGGGACTGTGAGATACAAAATGTTTCACTGTGCTCATCATATTGCATATACAGCTGTAGCACAGTCATACTTGTAATATGTATGGCCGCAAATGAAAAAATGCCGATTACAGTTTGTGTTGACTTGGAATTGTATTTGTAGCAAGCTAAGATGTGATCAGCTGTAATTCCATGTGCTCATTGTCTATGATATTACAATCTTTGTTACCAAAATTATTGTTCTAAGCCTCTGTTTTATTGTTTATTTTTAGCCAAAAGGTGTTTTCCTTTTTAAATATTTTTCCTAAACCAACATCACAATAAACAAGTCACCATGAGTAATGTACTGTTGAAAGTCAAGAAACAAATGTTCCTTAATAATTATTACAGAAGATTTTTCAACCAAAATATATTTTTTCCTCTTTTCTTTTCAACCATAATGGCAGTTTTTAGCATTCATTAGGACAAGACATAAAGTAAGATGTGTATTGCAAACTTAGCAGTTTAATAATTGTCAAACCAGTTCAACTGTTTCTCAGATTGTGGCAATGGGTTTGAGACAATAATTATTGGAATAAAATTAAACTTGTTTGAGAATTTTTAAAACCAGAAAAAAATTAATCACAACATAGACATGACATATCAACCGTTTTGGTATATTTTACCTTCTAAAGCCTACAAGCCAAAGCAGGTTAGAGGTTTTTGGCAAATATGCAGAAAACAATACCTAAGTTATGACATACAGTTCATTTAATGGTGAAGAAATTCCAATATATAAGGAATATAAAGTCACTTACATTCAAGGCAAGGGAATTAAATATTTTAATTTATGGATCAAACTGGTCAAATCCTTCCCTAAACTGGTTGATGTAAATAATTCTGCACTTGCGCTACAGCAATCCAGCTGGTGTTTTGAGATCTGCTCACGGCCTTGAGACAATAGTTAAATTCTAAGTGAAATCAAACAGCAAAGCCAGAGTTTGATGAGCCTGCAGTTTTGTTATAATTTAACAATAACAATTATTATTGTAAACTATAACAAAAATGCAGGCTAGTCAAACTCACCGAAGTAGAGGTGAATAGTGATACATATTTTTCAAGCCACAGTGTAGATGGGTGAGATAAATATCTGTGGCTCTTCGCCAACACTGAGGTGTACAAAACCGATACTGATCGTGAAGTGAATCATGGGATGTCACCACTTGATAACCTAGCATAACTTGTGTATTCACAGACACTGAAGTCCTATTGATAATCTCTTACAAGCCATTATTCACTGTTCATAAGCGTGATCAAAACTCTCAACCATGTTATTGTCTACCGTTGTGCGCTGTTTGATTGGGCTTCAAGGCTCAATTTTGAAAAATTTTTGTATCATTTTTGGTCGTATGGGACCCGTAAATTTCTATGGTCTACTATTTTGAACATGGAGAGGGCCCTGGAGATGAGGTCAATGTAGTTTAATAAACAATTTCATTGCATATGTCAATCATGATGTTTATGTTTAATAGTGTATATGTCTACTACAATATTTCCATCTTCAAAAGTATTTAAGTCAAACCCATCCTTATGGACATCTCCATAATATGGACACCTTTCTATTGTGGACAGTTCTCTTGGTCCCGAAGGTACCAAAATTCATACAACCCCTTCTCTGTTATACAAACACCTCTATAATGTAGACACTTTCCATATCATTGAGGTTCGACTGTTTATGTTTGTATAATGTACGGTTTCACATGTGAAGGTCTCTGGTCAAAAAGCCTATAAAGGGGACAAACCAACAAATCAATGTGAGATCACAAGAGGTCCACATTGTCTGACTTCATACAATTCCACTTTGGCACAATAATGTCATCTCTGACACTATACATAAATAGGAAACAATGTATGGTATACAGGAGCAGTCTTCTCCAGAAGGGTATCTGGGTGTCCTGTGGTCATGGAAGTCCACTTTTTAAAATACACAACATTTTTGGATTTAAAAAGTAAATAAAATTTAAATTGCCCTCAGTGTAATCCTGGATCTAGAGGAAAACTGAGGGAAAACACTTTTCTGTTGATTAGCGTAGATTCAAAGAATGTTGGCATTTGCACAACCTTTTTGTGCCTGCCATGGGTCATTGACCAATTTTTTTTTTTACAAAATGTTAATGCCCTTGGGGGGGGGGGGGGGGCACTGCTGGAATCGACTAATCCATCAATGTACCTCTGGGGAGTGGTGTGTGCAGTTTCTGTTGGGTCACCCCCAACCATTTGCCGCTCCATTGCCATGTTATTACTGATATAATGTAATGGTCAAATTCAACCTTTAACACCCCCCTCCCCCTCCCCCTCCCCCCTGGGCAACACAGGGAAATTTGATCAATCTTTATGCCTGGGTAGGCAGTAATTTGACGTTAGCATACATTACATGTATGTTTTGAGTTGAGTTTGCATTTGAAAATGCTCACCTTCCACCATTAGGTCTGGTTAACAAATCTATGTTTTAATGGCAGTCTGGTGATTTGAGGCAAAGCATGCCCTTCTTAAAATCAGACCATATAGTAATTGGTGAATTGGCAGTACTTGTCTTCCTTTTGTCACCATTATAGAAGCTTTTTGCATTGGAAGGAACAGTAGTTGCATGAGTGATGAGTAGTGGGAAAAATTGTTTACTGTGTTGATGTTGTTTAGAGCTATAACACTGATCACCGAAACAATGAACCTTCACGGCATGAAACAACAAAGTGGGATCACTCTGACTATTGATTTGCATGGTTTCGTGGAACTAGATAGTCCAATATTAAAGAGCAGCTTCCAAGAAACCAATGCTACATGTAGGTCACAAGTATCATACTCGAGTTGGTTGAGAAGGTATTCTTGAATTATAGTCAATCTCTACTATTCATAATTATATTAACGTATAGGAATGCACATAGTAATTTGTTGTTGTTGTTAGTTTGTACAAAACGACTGAAAATTAAAGTCAGTTCAAATGTACTAAACGTAGATAAGCTTAATCAACACTACAGTTTCGTGAGTTAAAAGATTTTAATGAGTTACAGAGCTTGTGAACATGGACTCTAGATATCCAACCGTGAAAATACGAAGAACGAATTCCCTTGACTGAGTGTGTAAACACGTACAATCGAGTTGCTTGCAAAATCACAAAGGGAAATAATGGATTATGGCGATAAAAGTACTTACATGTCTGCAAGCTTCGCAGTGAAGAAGCCTTCGTTCGCCTTTATAGAAAATTAAAAGGAAGTCCACCTTTCAAGAGCTCTTAAAAAAAGTCATCGAAACGAAAAAAAAGTCATTTTTGATATGTTTCGTAGAAATAAATAAGGTTCAAAAATTTGTACTTCCGAACCTTAGAGAACTTGAGACGACCTTAGTTAACCGTAAAACTGCACTTAAAGCAAATTCGAAGAAGGAGAACGCTTCCTTTGAAAGGCATAGCGTTCTTCGCCTTATAAATCTAAAAACACTGTTCCGATTGTCTTGATCATAATCAAATCTCCAGCATGAATGTTTATAAAGTTCACACAAGTTGTTTTGAGCTCCTTGAGCGAGCACGACGCTGCGTGGGGCCGTTACAATGACGTGTTGAATTCTGATTCGTCGTCCGCCATTTTGAAAATGGAATCGCGGGAACCAGGCCTGCGTTCTACTGCGCATGTTCAGCCGTTTTTACGCCCTGTTGCGAGACACTGGTTATTTTTTAAACGCGAACGCGGGTGGTAAAGACTAAGTTCCGCCCACTTTTCATGTCAACTGTCAACTCCCTGGCTCAGTTTCTAAACTTTATATTTAATACAAGATAAATAGAGTTCTCAAAAATCTATAAAAATGTGTTTTTAGACCTTCTGCAGCATAAAAGTGCTAAATTCTTTCTCTATTTTGCAAACGACACAGCCTCGGTAATGAAACTATTTTGAGCTAATTGGCAATGCTGCCTCGATCAGCAGAACGCGTACGTTTTGCCTTTCTTTACAAAGATTGTTTACATTGGCTCCTTTTCACCATTTAAAATTTTAACAAAACTTAAAGTCAAACCAGACTAGTGTTTTTTATACATAAAACAAGCATCCACAAGGCATAAAATCCAAGGAAAGGCTGGCATTTTGTTTGGCGGCCAAACTCGCGTTGTTTGAAATTTTTGTTTATCTGCAAAAATATTTTGCCAGTGGCCATTTTTGCGAATAAAAAAGTACATAACAAAAGCAGAAAAACAATTGTTCCTGACCAGTTAAATCAAACAAACGTCGAAAGGAGAATTGAGATGAGCAAAGCGTTTCGAAAAAACCGTTTTTGACAATTGATGAAGATATATTAAAAAAACAAGGCTGAAGCCAGCAACTAAAGAAAACTGGCCGCTCCAAAGCCGGGAAGCATCCGACTAAAGTCTTCCCTCCCTGGATTGCTGGCAAGCATGGTTTTTGGTGTAATCTTTCGTAAACACATTTGTGCATTTAGGTTCAATTAATTTCCTTTATTCTCTATTATAGGCAAGTGATGTTTTTCGAAGTCGCATCGTGTCAGTTCTCAACTTCTTTGCATTAGAGCAAATTTTGATAGGCTAAAAACTTGCTATGATAAACTGAAAAGAAATCTTATCTTTTTAGATCAAATAAAGCCGTAGACTTAGGCAAAAAAAAGTGCTTTATTATTTCACGATTTTTTTGACATTAAAGTGTAAACTCTTTTGAAGTTATCAGAGAATCCATGAAAACTACAGGAGCTTCACAAGAAAATAAACACGCGGCCAAATGAAATTACAAAACTCAAGCAGGTTTCAACAAATATTTCTTAAATTTTGACTCAAAATAACCGTTAAAAGACTAACCTGCCAATCTAGAGTTTTTCGGCAGCCGAACAGTCACCTCGATATAGCACTGATGTTTTCAAGTTGGTAATGGATCGAAAGAAGATGCACACGATGTATAGTTCTTGTGCCCGAAGGAACATAATAAATCCGTAGATCCACTGTAGATCAATGGAAGTAAACCGATTTTGCCTTTTTACTCCTTTACTGTGCTACTTGACCTTGAAATCCCCGAAAAATGTTTCTCAAAAGAGCACCTTACATCTACAAATAGAATTCCTTTGAATTCTACAATGTTTGTCTTGTTATCGTGCCTGAAAGTATTTAAAAGTTTTGAACGGTAAGCCGTCGAGTGGAAATCCCAGCATGCCCCCGAAAAAGACACGCACAATATTCAACTTACTAGGGAGGGCATAGAAAAAAATGTCGCGAACCCCGAAAGTGATTCCGTAAAGGTTGAAAATATCTAAATATAACTTGTAAAAACGCATGGTGACCCCTACTTTTTATCTTATAAAATGGAAGTGGTAAGCATATTAAGCACCCCATTAATTTTTTGTTGTGGGCAAACGTTATTAAGACCGTATTTTTGGCGAACGTGGGAAAGCTGTCAGGGCCGATAATGGCTCCGTTGTGATGATTTTGTAACTTAAAACACATAAACAGTAGTTGTTACGTTACCATTTGTTATGTGTTTTAGAGATTTTTAGAATTTTTGTTGCTTTTGTGTATGTAAAGGCGAATTCTAAGGAAATCCGCGAAGAAAGATCTATTTTTCCTTTTTTCGAAAAAATGCTGATGTCAGCATTTTTTCCAGATTGAAGCTTAAATATCTCCGAAAATTGCGTGGTTACCCCCAATTTTCTCTTTGGATTCCAATAGCCCCTGCTAAGATCTACTTTTCCCGCATAGTCAAAAACCTGGCAAAATACCTTGCCATTAGGTGGCACCGTCCTTAAACAGCAACATGAACAACAGTAATTTTAATAGTGAAACCAAAAAATGTAACAAAACATGTCTATCTACTTAGTTACAATGTAGTTCAGATACTGATTGTGCGAAACTAATTTTGTAACAATAACATGAATGATAATAACTTGAATAGTTGCAAGGGAACATGTAAATTTGGCGCAATGGCCACCAACTACATATACAATGACTCGGTTTGTTTGGTTTGTATTTGTGACCGCTATGGGTCAAAGCACAATGGCTTGGTTGATTTGCTTTGAGACAACTTTGGGTCAAAGTAATCGGTTGATTTGCTTTGTTGTTCGGCAAACTCGACTGAGGACATTAAGCTTAATTCAAAGCAGGAAAGCAGCGAAGGTCTTCGGTTTGTTTTGGGACGCAGACGTCGGGCTTTCCACATGCTCTTGGAGTACTAAAAACTTTCTTGTTAAGGCTTTGACAAGTTGAAGCGATGAATTTTTTAAGAAACATCGCATGAAGTTTGAGAAAAATGATTGCACTTACCGAATAATCCAAAGATATCCACGCTACGGACGCACGAGGTATTTTTCAGCTGAAAAGGTGGAGCCGCAATTTCTTTGGCCAGTGTTTGGGCTTAAAATTGGTGCGCGCGCATAATAATTATTCAAAATGGCGCAGATTTTGAACATCGCCCGTCCATCGGTAGAGTCTTCCTTCTATAGCTCAAAAGGAGGTCGGACACTTATTGAGAATTATATAACGTAATGTCGACAATTAGAATTTTATTTTCAATAAATTTTTAAGTGTAAAAAAAAAAATCTAAAATCCCCACTCAAGATTGAACCTGTGACCTCAGCCCCTCAGCTAGGCTTAAACCTACATAAGTTAAGACAATGAACAGTAGAAACCACAACTACAAACCAATGAGAGGTGCCGGATCTGTGACAAAGATCTGAATCAGTAGAAAAACTTGAATAAATGTAAAATAACACGGCAAACTGATCCGTACGGCCGAGAAAAGATTGACTCAAGAAAAATAAAGTAAAATAAAAAATTTTGGGCACAAAATATATATCTTTTATTTTACTTTATTTTTCTTGAGTCAATCTTTTCTCGGCCGTACGGATCAGTTTGCCGTGTTATTTTACATTTAAACCTACATAGCCTACCGTACCACAGTACCACCTAGCTTCTCGGGTTGTTTTGGCCTAAATGTAACTATATAAATTGCTTACCCCAACGTCAACCGAAATCTAACCAGTTACTCCGTTATATAAGTCTCAATAAGGTGTCCGATCTCCTTCTGAGCTATGGAATCTAGACTCTACCCCGTCCATCGAACCAAAAAATCTCGATTCTTCACGCCTGGCATGCACAGGTATCCCATCGACCACAGCATGCCAAAATCCGGTTGAAATTAGGATGGCGTTCTCCAAACGTCGAACGCAAAAATTCGACATAGGTTGGTTATGCTCTCGGACCTTCAATTTGGATGTTGTTTTCCTTTCTTAACATCATGACCATAACCCCTTTTATTTCAATAATCATTGTCATACTGACCAGGAACTTAACCCAAATGCAACAGGGACTGCGGAGCAAGGTGAAAAGTGGGAGGGCTGACAATTGAAAATAATTTTTTCATATTGAAAATCGAAAAAAGGAATAAAATCATAGTATTTGATTTGCCCCTCCCCCTCCGCGGTCCCTGTGCAATAGTTGCAAACACATTCCTCTAAACATGAACAGCTTCGTGGGTGAAGCAGTAAATCAAGGTGAACTAGTTTGGCCTTTTGGGCTTGATGAAATGCTGAGATTTGAACCTTACAACCAAAAAAATTCATGATCCATAAATTATGACTCGTAGTTACGACAAGATTTCAATTTCTGACATAAGTGATATCCTTCTTCACAGACTGAGACATTCTGTTCGTTGGTCACGCAATTGTTCCTTCACACAACGGAAACTTGCGTGACAGGCCAAAAAACGTGTGGTAATACTAGATGGTAATTTACGCATGTTTACTTGAGATGGTATAAGCAGTGAACATGTCAATTCACACCGCAAGTGTTTAGAAAGGTTTCTTGTCTTTGTATATCATATTAATATTATACAGTGAAACCCACATTAAGCGGACACCCTTGGGACCCTTAGGTAATACTACGAAGTCCCCGTTTGATGGTAATTTATGCATGTTTACTTGAGATGGTATAAGCAGTGAACAAGTCAATTCACACCGCAAGTGTTTAGAAAGGTTTCTTGTCTTATTAATATTATACGGTGAAACCTATATTAAGTGGACACCCTTGGGACCCTCACTAGTGTCCCCTTAATACAGGGGTCCGCTTAATACAGGTTTTACTGTATTAATATTAATTTAATATATATTATTGTCCATGAAAATCTTAAAAGTCTTGACAACAGCTGCTTAAAAATATTTCTCCTGAGGCGACAAAAGCCTTGACTGTGTCTGCAAGGGGTAGTCAGTCACATGTGGAGTAAAATATTGACATCTAGAAAGGAGCAAAAGAAATACATCATTAGTTTAGTTGGATAAGTAAGCCATATTTTTATTCTCAGTCAAACTGGAAAACAGATTGTGAGGAAGCTAATGCCTCATCCCTCATGCACTTGAAAATACTCTCCTTAGTGCGCTTACATTGCAAGTTATGTCATATAATCAGTGTATATGTAGATGTTAGACAAGAGCTAGTGATAAGAAAATTTATCATTAGCGCAATGATAAGGCTTAAAATTTTCTTTTAAAGAATAAAGGCTTTGCTCTAAGTAAAATCATAGAAAGCCTTAAGGGCCCCAAATATGAAATTTGAGGTGCCCAGCATGTGACTTTTGTGTAAACATTAACTTCATCTTGTTGCCAAAGACAAAGGTTAGAAAATGAAAAAATTGTAGTAAGTTGAGAAAAAATAGTTACTTGACTATAATATGTAATATATTACAATTCTGACCAGTTGGTTTAGGAACACTTCACCTGTTTTACCAATAATAAACGTCACTAAAATCTAACTTAGAAAGTTTGTTACCCCCCCCCCCCCCCCCCACCTCCCCACATCCCCTATACAATTTTGAAGCCCACAACTAAATGTTAGATGCTTGCCTTACTCTTGGATATCAATATTATTCGGGGGAGAGGAGTTTATGTAGAAGGCACATTTTTGTCGAAAAAAAAAAAAATGTGCCAAATGTCTCAAACCAATTGGTGAGGATTGTAGCCCTGCTAAGCTAAACTTTAACATTTCTGACTAAAGAAAATTCAACCTACATTCCATAAAATCCTTCATGAAACTTGGACTAGTGGAACTGCCCCAGGTGTTTCCCATTGTAAGTTGGGACATCAAAGGATCGTCAACGCTGTTGATAATTTGCTTTCCTGCGTTTTACTAAAAACATAATAGTAACAACAAATAAGCATACCTCTATTATTCGACTCCAAATAGTAATAAAAAGTTGACCTGATATTTTTAAAACTTTCTTTTCAGCTAAGGCCATTTTATTTGAAATTATTTTTCAGTTATTAACAAGCACTGATATCCCAAACACAGTTTAAAGTTTTCAGCTGCATATATTAAAAATTTTCAAAATGTTAACCTGGTTAACTTGTAAATTTGATTAAAAGTGCTTAACACTGATTTAGTTTTACAAATAATATTTTGTGTCCTTAACTCCAACATCATCACTGCATTTAAAATTATTTGTTCCACTAAGCAGTGACTGTTAAAATATTTCAGTCTTATTGAGAAATGTTTTTCTGTGGTGCAATTTGTCAAATTAACACTTAGCACCTTTTATGAGCTAAACATACAGAAAGCGCACATACATGAACTTCAATGTTCTTTTCTTTTCAAAAAGCAACCTCATCCATTCTTTTAGAATTCACAGATTTTTATTTTATCTTGGGGTTATTCTTGAATAAGAAAGTAAGAAATAAGGGAAATGGTCAAAACTTTTGTACACGGAGAGGAACCACCGTTTGACAACTGAAAAGACTGGTGACCTCTTCATGCATTCCACTCCCTAACCCCACTCTATCTGGGGTACAAACTGAGAGAAAGATTCAATCGTCCCTGTGCCGTTTTACCAGCAATGCAAGCTTCATGCACACAGAATAATTATTTAATTCTCATCTCAAATTTTTAGGCCAACAAATTTCGTCCATTCGGCTGATCAGATTGGTGGTGTCCTGCATAGCCCCCCTATCCCCACACAAGGTAGGTCCTTGTCCAGTATACTTGTTATGACCACTTCCCTAAAACAATTTACCTTTCAGACCATTAAGTTCTCAGCAGGAATGAAGTCTTCCTCAAGCCTCAAATTGCTCTCAAAAACTTTAAGAAGTATATCGGTATTTAGCCGGCCATCTTCATGTTATTGAACTGTTTCATTATATGCGACTTCAAGTTTTTAAACGTTTTTTCTCTTGTTTGGTGTTTAGATTTCATGGCTCAGTTTTCAAAAGCACGATTAAGCTAACCCAGATTAAGTATTGACTCCTTAACTCTGTTTTATAATTTATAGATGATTTCTTGTCTACCAATTGTCACTTTGGCTTCACTGTCAATATATTAAATGAATGCTTTAATTCAGAAAGTGAATACCTTAATGTTTAAAACTGGATTAGCATTAACTGGCTTTCAAACAACTAGGGTCATGAAATTAAACAAATTATTTAAAAGTAAAATCAATGACATTTTAGACACACGGCATGTTCATCTTTTAGCTGACACAAAACGTGTTACATGTGGAAGAAGAGAAAAAACTTTACAAGCATTTCAAGCATACCGGCAATACCCCAATATCAAGCATTACCAGTAAAACTGAAGTTAAAGAAGAGAGAAAAATATTGAAGATCACTTTGATTGGAAACCAAGCATTTAAAAGAACTGATTCTGTTATTTATGAAAATGAATGGGAAGGGCTAGTTTCTTATTTGCAAAAACGTTCAAAGTACTTGCCAGGTCAGGGATGATTAAGATAAGGAACAATTACACGTATATTATAATTTTATCTCTCTTTCCATTCAACTCTGATGTTTTAGTGAGGGAGGTATGTCGGTAAAATGGAGTGGAAGTGGAAGATAATGTGCTACAAATGTGGACAGAATACCAAAGCTTAAAAGGGGAACATTTAACTTCAACCAAGACAAGCTAACAAAGTTGTGTCTCAGCTTTAAAACTATACACCTTCTGCTGACGGGTTACATAAATACTATTAATTTTGCATTACACAAGTACGGTGCTGTAGAACCTAACAACATACATGTAGTTCACTCAGCTAAAAAACCAATAAGCTTTTATTGATATAGAAATAGGAATGTTAAAAAAGTTTACTCCAAAAGGTGGATAATTTGTTGACAGTACTGGAAAACGATCAATAACAAAACATAAATATCACGTTTATAAAAATAGTTGTAAAACTAAGTTTGGGGGCATATTTACGACCACAATACTGGCCTAATTAATTTTGAAAATATTTCACCGAAAATATTGCTTAGAAGCTTCCGAGTCCAGTTTAAAGCATTAACACACAAAAATAATGTTTAACAGTGCCTCACTTTTTTAATACATCGTCACAAGTTTCTTTGAATCAACCGATAGTTAAACTGCAAACACAGTATTTAGCTCAAGCTTCATTATTATACTCCAAAGTGAAATGTTTATAGTTAAGAAAATCCAAGTAACAGATTCAGAGATTAAGAACTACAATAGTAAAACCAAACTGTTTAGCAATGTTTACTGCAATGACTTTATTCAGTGTGAGCTCAATCTTGACAAGTTTAAATTATTTTAAATTTAACACACAAGGCTTTATTGAACTTAAACATAATACTGGTCAGACTTTAGTGAAGTTTAAAAGTTTTAAGTAGTTTTACACATTATTAACAATCATTATTGTTTACCAAGGGTTTGGGAGGTTCAATGTTTGAGTCAGATGAGGGTTTAACATAATTTTAACATTACAAAAGAAAATCAAATTCGAAAAACAAAATGGTTCAGTAGAAAATCATTTATCACACTAATGTTAAGTTTGCATGCATCAATATTAAGTAATTGTTTCAAAGGGCAAAATACAATAATTGCTTTGTTGTACAAATCAGGATTTTATCTTTCAGTTTCAGAAATGAAAAAAAAAAAAAAGAAAACAATTTTATGCTCTTTCTTAGGACCAAAAAGGGTTTTATATTACTGTTAAGCCAAAATAAGTATTATTTTTAGTTTTTTAACTTTGACTTCATCATCATCTTTATCTTAGTTTAAATGAAAGCCCCATGCACGGAATAGTCCCCATTTTATAGGGAAAAGTAATTAAATTGATTAACAAAAATGAAACACGACTTAAAATGCAATTACATGAACAAGTATGAAAATATCTATCATCTCTAAACAATTTTAAACAAGGTACAGTTGCGCACTGCTGTCCTTTAAACACGAAACACAAGTTCATAATAATTTGTATGAAAAAGTATCAAAATGCTACAGTATTAACAAGGTTCTGTTTCGAATAAGAAACCTAGAATAATTGTTAATGGCTTCAGTAAGGGTAAGCTGCTTCACGAACAATTTTCTTGACGGTTCTACCAGGAGGTGCCTTGAATGTTGCAGACGAACTCACTGCTACTCTGGTTGGAGCTAAAATAAGAATTTAATGTGAGTTTAATGTTAGCAACTTACCGACGAGCTGTTATAAATTAGCCTTTAGTTATCACAAGTATAATTTTAGTTACCGGTAGTCTTAAATTATATACCGTTAACACAGGTGTATAAGGCACACTCGTGGATAAGCCGCATCCCGAGTTTTGAAGCTCAAATGTTGGGGAAAAAAGTTTTTAACATAAAACGTAAGTTAGAGAATTGGTTCCACGAAATGTGTGCTAGTCTTTGCTTCTATTCATCAAATCTTTCTGTATATGAAAAAACACTTTTCATCACAGCTGCATTGTTCATTTGCCCACTGTTCGTTCAGGCCAAAACAAGCTTGGTAACTGTGCAAATTTCTTCAGCACATGTTTTTATTTAGCCTGGTTACTAAGGTTAACCAAGATGGCTGCTTGCTTACAGACTCTTTTCTTTGGCTTCTTTCATTTGTCTTCTGTGTCCTTTCAATGCTAAAAGCATCAAAATGTCTGACATAGATAGACAGTGAGCACTGTTTTAACATAGGTATTTTGACAATTGAAGGCAAAAATTTACAATTTATAAACACAACCCTCACGTTTGTGTGTTACGTACATGTTTGATGTGGATTGTTTAGTTTAATTTTCGGTCTTGGAGGGGCTCTGGCAGCTCTGTTAGACAAACAAGACCCACCTTTCTACATCATGTTACTCCACGTTATACACCTCTAATAAATAAAATCTTAATTTCAAGGCTCAAAAAGTCTGGTCAACTTATATCACCAGAAAGTACCATAACCTTTTACAGATGTTTCTGCAGATAAGCTGCACCCCTGATTTTGAGCAAAAATTTTAGGGAAAAAAGTGGGACTTACACACCGGTTTTTACGGTACATGGTTTTTGAGAAGTGCCTTATTGTAGAAAATTTTCATGATAACAAAATTTTAACTCCATAAAACGTGATGTTTTGATATTCTTGCTAAAGCCCTTATAAAGAGTATAACGATATCAATATGTCATCATTATATTCTTTATAATGATATTAACAAGAATATTGAAAATGGTGATGTGAACTATCTTTTCATTTAGAAATAAAGAAAGCCATGTACAAAAAACTTGAAACTAAAAATAGATGGCATTTTACATGAACTTATCGTCAAAAACTTTACTTTGCAGTTAGTGGGTATTATCATAAAAAAGTGGAATTTTATCATTTAATTGGGTTTAAAAAAATTGTAAGGTATAAAATATTACTTGTAAAAACTAAGACTTGCATTCATGTAGTCATTAACACTCCTTACATATTTTTTCATGTTTTAAATCAATAATCAACTAAGTTTGATGTCAGCTCGTCGATTTGTTGTTTTTCCTGCTATTTTACATACATGTAGCTCCTTGCACATGAGTCATTTAATGAAGGGGATATTCTCCGACCATGCAATGAAAATGCTCTACAATAAGGTACAATATGTGACTTGAGGAAAATAATTATTCGGTATGATTTTAATATCAAGATAATATCCAACTTTGATGCACCACACAAACCCAAACCAAACTGGTTTTTGACAAAACATTCCACAGTATATTTTGTGATGTATGTAGAATTAATAAATCAAAGTTCAACATTATTTCACGCTGAGAACTCAAACTATAAAGAGGAATACAAACTGTTACAGTTATTCAGGGTTAAATTCATTAAAAAAAAGTCAAACAGGGGAAACTGTACATGGTTTAAGTTAGCAAGTGGTTCAAATTATTGGAAATTCAAGTAATCTAGACTGCACTGTATCACAATCTCTTTAATCAGGCATAGTTGTTCATGTAATAGAGTGCAATGGCTATGCAACCCAAGACATTTTTTGCTCAATATCTTTCTTAGCATTTTTCAGCCTTGACCAGGCAGAACCACAATATATTTGTAATTTTTGCTCTAGCAACTAACCAAAAGAAATGTTTCTCCTAAGTTATCCAGTCATAAGGTGTGATTGAAAAACAAAGGATGTGTACGGTTGTAGTACTTAAATTGTAGCTCCTTTGTTATCACCATTATTTTATTATCAGTCATTTGACTAACTATGGTTCAATTTATTAGAACAAATTAGACGTTATACATATGTAATCATGATGCGTTAGTTGTCTTGTCTAACAAGGCCAACATTTTTAAACTTTAAATGTGTAAGTATATGGAACCACATGCAAAATAATTGTTAGGAGATAACAAATTTAACAGGAAAATTTTAAGTAACAAGCACATTTTAAACTATATGTTAGCAAGCTACATGTAAGTCACACAACCATTGATGGACAGGTGGACTATGGTAATGAACTTAGTTATGATAAATGCCACAATTAAACTTAAAAGTTATGGTATTCTGAAGGTACAGTGGAAAATACAAAATAATTCTGTTCTGTGATTGGTGCCAAAAACAGATACCTGAAAATACATGTACAGTACCTCTCAAAAGTAAGTTACCTGTCGCGTAGCGTTTCGCGCGCTACGCGATTCGCGTCCTGCGCTACGCGATTCGCGTAGCGCAGGACGCGAATCGCGTAGCGCGAGAGTCACCGAAGCGGCAATAATTACACTGTACGAAAAGTTTATCTTGCGCGAAACCGATCAATTTCGCGCAAAGGTCGGCATCTAACTGCAACTGGATGGTTGTCAGGAAAACAAGGCAAAAAGTATCTCGGGATTCGATGCGTTTCGTGTTTTCCTCGACGGAAATGTTTCAGTCTGTCCTCAACAAATCATGCGAATTAAATGGCTAAGTTTTCTAAAACAGATCGGTTTCGAAAGTGTTTGTACTTGTAGTTTTCGTTAATTTTTGCGCAAGCGACACGTTATGCGAAATTACTATGTATTTGTCATCGACAGACATTGTGGTTTGGATGGCCGAGTATTTCACGAGCAAGGTATTTTTCCTTTTGGTTCACCACAAACAAAACAATTGTGTTTGTTAGTTTTTGTTTATTACAGCGACTAGATTCTAAACTAAACATGTGAATCAAATGGCGTTTTTTGTTTGCGAGCGACATTTAACCGTAAATAAAGAGATCGACTGCAAATGTGTTTTGAAGTTTTTCGTTTGATACAAGCGCTACGCTATAATTTCTTCGAGATTCAGGAAACGTTTGCTTAGCTTTTGGCATTAATGCAGTGACGGCAAGTCGGCAACCTTCACTTACTATTTCCATGGTATAAATCTAACATCCCGTTGTAAGCGGAGCGAAGTTTCGTCCAATAATCCATAATTATAAACAGTCTGCGAAGAGTCGCTTTCACTGATACGTTCATTATCGAACGGCAAAATAATTCGAACGGCTCGCGGTGAATGGCTGAATGACAGACTACACCAGCAGTTCGCGAGAAGACAAAGTAATAGTACTAGTCACGCTCGTTTTACCATTTATTTGAATCGAGCAAGGTTTTGACTTCAAGGCCAGGGAATGATAAACGTGATTTCTTTTATCAGACTGCAAAACATTAATTCTTCTGTCGCTGTTTGCTCGCGGAATGTAAACAAGCGGCCCGGAGTCCCAAGTGCAGTAGTCACGCAAAATTCATGTGTAAAATTATTTCTGCACTTCATGTTTACTTATTAAAACAAATCTTGAATGGAACTAAAAATTATAATCGAAATTAAAGACGGTAGGGAAAGTTTGGTAGCAAAATAAAAATTAAACCCTTTGAAGTTTGTTGTAGTTGTCGGTAAAAAAAGTGCTTGGCGGTCCCTTGGGAAAAGTGGTAAAAGTGCACTGAATTTGCATATGTCAAAACGGTAATTTGAAACCTGAAAACACGCTGGCACAAGCGAAAGTCGCAAGTATTTATATAAACTTCTACAAATTCTCTGTTTTCTTTCTTCATTTCCAAGTATTCCACCGCGCTAAAACATCACAGAAAGTTTGGAATGCCTTCGGGCTGGGAATAAACATAAGCCGCATTTGGTTTCGCGAGCGTTTCATCGATCCATCCACGTGATCTCCGTCTAAGTGAGAAAAACATTCGTCGCTTGATTCTTGCTCGTTTTAAGAGCGGGACTGTTGTCTGGCTTGAATCTCGCTCGTGTTTGGCCAAACAGATGCTCGATGATATTTCTGGGAGATAAAAACTAGCTGTTTTATTATGGAAGATCATCCAGCGCAATTATTTCCTGAGTCGGCAAAATGTTTCCAAAGACTTGTTTACGCGACGTGAAATTTGACCGGGGGAAGATATTTATCACGTGCTTGGCAACGGCAAGAAAAAGCCGTAAAAAGATGCTTAAACCAAGCAAATGGAAGCAAAGTTCGTGATAAACTTTGCAATGGATAATTGTTCGCTGTGTTCGCGATCTGTTTTAAAATATACAGAGTTCAGCAAACAGCGTCTATCGAACCAAAGTTTGGTCGCCTTGCATGCGCTTAGCGCGATCGGTGGTTCACTTGGTCGCATCTTCATCTTCTGCCCAGGAAATCAGATATTTTTAAATTGGAATCGCGCAAGAAGTTGTACAAGCTGTTTAAGCTTCGCGCGCTACGCGATTCGCGTAGCGCAGGACGCGAATCGCGTAGCGCGCGACGACGGTAACTTACTTTTGAGAGGTACTGTACTGTAACTCTCATACAGGCATGTGGACTGTGCTTTAGTTCATATTCCAATAATATTACACCAAATTTAAAATTCAATTTGAAGCTTTATCATGTTTAATAAAATTATTGGTCAATCAATAAGCTGGATATTATCTTGACAATTTACAGATTTATGTTCACAACACATGTAAATGTCCTATGTGCAACACTGTTTTCACTTTTCATGTAATATAGAACTGTATGTTACATAAAGGCAACATATATATTTTATATATATTACTATACAGAAGGAGAGCATACATGTATGTTGTAAACAGTAACTTAACATTTTATGTGACTGCATAATATTAATTCACATTACTGCACCAAGAAATTTGATACCTCATCTTATGATTCAAAGTTAAAGCTAAAGTCAAACCTTTGCTGTCATATTATTTTAAGTATCAAGTTAATCATTTTCAATATCAGCATAACAATATATTTTGTCATGAAAAATATGGCTATTCATCCTGGTGGCTTGAATGACAGCTTTCTTTATGATTTGTCTCACAATGTGGTCACTTTAGATGCGGATCGTGGTGTTTCGCTTGCTCGTGCTGGTCTTCATCAGACGATTGAGTCGACTCGAAGTGTAACACTTTATCATATGACCCGTACGGCCCTGTGAACCTTTTCTTTGCAAAACCATTGATGAAAGTCTCGTATGAGGGCCGTACGCATTTGCGTGAGCGGGGCCGGAAAAAAACATACGGCCCTACTACAAAAACGGATGGCCTCACGCGTTAAAATTTCAAGTAATTTTGTCTCCAAATTGGTCATATGATAAAATACTTATTGACTTAGTTAGGTCGGGCCGGATGGGAAAATATTTGGCTCTCGGTCATGGCGCACGGACCTCGCTGTGTTCGGTCTGTACGCCATGACCTTGAGCCAAATATTTTCCCATCCAGCCCTCCCACTTAGTTAATAAGTACATATTATTTATCACTGTTGTTGTTTGTGATCCATATCTACCACCAGAAGTCAAAATGCTGCAATGCACATCTAAAATGACCACATCATGACACAAACGATAAAGAAAGTTATCATAATAATTATTACAGTTTATATCACTAATAATCAATAGTAGAGCCTTCATCACCATACAAGGTAATAGAACCTATGACCCTTCTTAAAAAATGCATGAAAAGGCCTTTAGAGACAATCTTCCTACCTGGATAAGCCGTTTCATAGACCTCAGGCTGTCCATACTCATAATAAACTGCCTCACTGTTAATTACAATAACAAACAGTTACTTTGATAAATTATTCCATAGAGGCATAAAGTACATTATCAGTATCATAAAGGGAAAGAAAACAATATTCACAAATCACACTAAAGGGTTCCAGCTTGACCAGTTAACCCTTTAACACCCAATATTAAAATACAACTTCTCCTAGTTATTGTCGGCACCCCATAATTTCTTATAGAAACAGTAGGGAGAAGTTGTTAAAATAAGAGAATTCATCGTGGGTGATCGCATCCTTAATTCTCCTGACCACTCTAATTGATTAAGTATTGATATTACAAGGAGAAATTTGATGTTGATCACTATTGTGACTTAAAGGTTAAGGTAGACAAAAATAACTCGCACACTCTGTACTCTTAATACAAAATAGATAATATACAAGTGGGCATCTTTCTCATAGCGGGAATTTTTCCTTGAACATCTGGCCATGGAAAATCCCGACCCTTATCAACAGCCCTGTAAGATGTCGGTAAAAAACATAGAATATACATGCACACTTGTGTATCTTTATTTGCTGAATAATGCATCAAACACCAGTTCAGGAAGAAGACTACACTCAATGACAACACTGTTAAGTATTAACAGTAGTGCACTGAGTGCAATTGAGGGAGAATGACAAAGTAGTGATACTCCTGTTGTCTTGCTACAGTCACGCCTCTATTGAGGCTAATTTACATGTATCGCTTTCGGCCTGATTTGTCTGCCACAATAAATCAGGAAGTGCAACAGTGCATGTGAATGTCTGACGCACCTGTGGATCTAATTAAAATAGTCAGCCCAATTCTGAAAAAACTGTGGCAGCCATAATGGTTTTTTCCGCTTTGGGCCCGATTTGTGATGATTTGTGCTGACATGCACACAGTAGCATATATTTGTGTCAAAATGACAGACATGAAAAAGCATTTTTTTTTAAAAAAAAAGAGATTTCTCTCTTAACAGTGGCATGTATGGAATATCACTGGCTATATAACAAGTGTGATCCAGATGTGTCATATTTGCACTCTAATAATAATCAGCATAGTGTGGTAGGTACATGTACAACATACAATACTCACCCATGTTCAGGATAAGCAGCCTCGTATTCAAAACCCGACTCATAAGACTCATAACCCTGAAAACATTTGATAACACACATTAGATAAGAGAATTGTTGTTGTGGCTCCATGTCAGTAAAGGCACTTTTTATCATGTTAAACTTGGGACATAAGGCATATCGAAATACTGAAATACAGTGGAACCCCGTTAATACGGTCACCAACGGGTCATAAAAATTTGGCTGTACTAACAGGGTGGCCGTATTAATGGGGTAGGGTCAAATTTCATGACTGGTCCATGTTTCTTTTTCATGACAGGAAAGTAAATTGCTGTTTGATTACGTTAACAACAAAGGTCAATGACATGACAAGTTACAGGCGCTGTGAATAAATACAGTATTGTTTCTCAAGAACTGTACAGTATTTGTTTTGTTTGATCAATAATTAATGCATACATGTATTTGGTTTGAGTGGCCATATTAACGGGATAAAATTATAAAGGATTATACAGGTTGGGATTACAGAATGTGGTCGTTGGCCGTAGTAACGGGGTGCCTGCATTATCAGGGTTTTATTATAAGAAAATGTACGTGCATTTCATTAGGACAAAAAAAACAGTGACCGTAATAATGAGGTGACCGTAAGGCGGGGTTCCACTGTACATGTAGTTAACAACTTCACTCTTTTTAGCAAGGATTATTATTTTATTTAAAAGCCCAGAGCCACACTGAGCACAAAAGAGTACACAGTTAAATAATTATTGCTGCATGTGTCCAACAAGTACAATGTTGCCTCAATATTTTTAACTACTGCAGTTAAGTTTAACTTAAAAAATGTTTATCATTGATGACTTATTGAAATTTATTTTTAAAGTTAATAAGTTCAACTACTGCACTGTTGATTTAGCAGATTAGCAATAATATGATTTAGCAGAAGGTACATCGACATTCACTTTAAGTTTTACTGATTTTAGTTTATTCATTATTTGATCAGGATTATTGTTGATCCAACACTTACAATGAATGGCTCCCCTGAAGTCAGCAACTGAACCCCAACTGTTGCGGGAAGAGCATGCACTGTCTACACAAGTGAAATTTGCTTAGGATTACTAGTTATGGCCTGGATTGTTAACAAAGCAATTTTTATGTCTAGATCTCTCATAACCTGCATTGCAAAATAATCTCCACTCTATCACTCAAAACATGATGAAAATTTATAGGCCTGGGATGGTTAACATTTGAATCATGATATTCAAACACTTTTTAATATGTTTCAGCTGTCAAGATAAATGTATGATAAAACATGAGATACATATATAACATGTCTATCATTACTTAAGAATAAAAGATTTGAGAGTTTTGACAATGAAAAGTATATTGTATCTGAATTTCTAAGAAGTCAATTTTTTAAGGATATTATTTTAACCTTGCACATCCATGTCAACAGTTCCAGTCAAACTCTTTTATCACATAATGTACTTTAGGAATGCACATAAAGTTCATACCAAATCAACAAGCTATCAACTGCAGCCACAATGAACAATTAAAATTGAACTTTGAAATTTGTCCAGAGTTTATAGTTCTCTTTAAATCAAATCTGTTACAACTGTTTAGACAAGTGGACTTCTATAGGTTGTGTTAACAAAGTTTAAAATCAAACAATTAAGAAAGAGTTTATTTAGAGCTAAAACAATTTTAAATTAACATGAGACTGGAGTTCTACATGTAGGCAAGAAATACATGTATAAACAATGACTACAAATTAGAGCAACAATACAAAATTAAAAGTAACTTACTCCATAAGGGTCACCAGGTACTGCGGCAGCCCTCGGTGCAGCATGAGCCACAGTGGGGGATGAGGGTCCTAATCCTGCTGCTGAGCGTGCTGCCGTTACACTCACATGTCCCACAGCGGGTCCTCTAGGTCTTGGAATAGAAGCTATCCTTGGAACAGGGGCACCTCTGCCATGATGTACTGGATGGTGATGGTGATGATGATGTGGGACTCCTCTGGCATGTGGACGTCCCCTGAGAACGGGTGTGGTCACTGGGACTGGTGCTGCCGCTGGGACTGGCTCTTCCATGCCATTAAGAATGGCCATCTCTCTCATCTGTTCTTGATGAATTTCATCATTGTTTTCCTATGTTTGCAAACAAAGTTTAAGATTTAACTCAGTCTGTTCTATGAGGATACTTGATTACCATAGACTAGGCAGTCATATTGATCAAATTGTCAACAAATAGCCATGAGAAACCAAATGAATTATTTCCTGCTCGACAGTAAGAAAATGACATGTCAGCTTTTTTGCTTCAAAATTTTAGATTTAGCTGTACAAAATACACCCAGTATAAAACAATATTACTTGTGTATTCAGTGTCAGAGATAAGTTTGAGGATTTTTGAGAGGCCAACAGAAAGTGGGTTGGTCTAAATTACCAGGTGCATGCTATTGGATTTGTCACTAATACTTCTACTAATACTTAACTTATTTATGTAAACAAATTATGTCCACAACATTTCAAAGTATACTTACAGGTACAAGAAATTTTTTAATCTCTTCAATAGCGAGACCTAATCTGGCATGAGCCTGGCCTGGAGGGGCCTCCACTTCAATAAGCACATGCAGCTCTTCGTCAAGGTGAGCGTATTTTGGATCAGCAGTGTTACGTAACTCTTCTTCCTGTAGAGGTAAGGCACATAAAAAAGCAGTCAGTCTATAAAAAGAGATTATGATAAAGCCATCTTACATCACATGTATTAACTCAATTATTTAAAAAATAATATAAATTACAGATGAAAATGCATTTAACATGTAACATATCTCAATTCATTCTCTTTATGTCTACTGCAGGGTTGAAAACTTAATTTTGAGAGCACTTGCTAGTTGAGCGAGTGACTTTAGGATGCAATCACCCAGTAAACACTAGCATATAAGTTGTATCCACATATAGACCTCTTTCATAATGGCGGCCGATTTATTTATTCTTTTATATGTATGTTAATTAGCCTCACTGGCCTCGGTAACATATGCAAAATTCAAAAGAATTTTTACTCTAAAATAAGGCCAGTGAGGCCAATAAGCATACATATAAAAGAATAAATAAATCGGCCCGCCATTATGAAAGAGGTCTATAAGCTGCACCCTGAGTTTTGAAGCTCAAAATATGGAAAAAAAAGTTGTTAAATATAATAATGTAAGTCAGAGAATTGCCTCCACAAATTCTCTTTGGTGTCTCCAAGGGGCCATCTTATTCCTCATATTTTCAATGCAATTAGTGGCAGAGTGACCAACAGTATCAGCACTCCCCCACTCACCCAGGCAAGTATCAAAACTTCTTGGGCAAGAACAAATTGTATATTTTTTGGTGCAATTCTGAAAACCACTTACACAAATCACAAGTGTTAATAATAATAATCTTTATTGAGATGACTTTTTCATATAAAATATGGTTTTCAAAAAGGATCTCAAAGTGTTGATAAAATTAAGTTAACTTTCCATACCTGCAGGATGACTAAAGAAATTCTGATCCATTTAATTATTACTCTGAAAAAGTCGATTGTACATGTACATGTACTTGCCAAACCGGGAGTGTGATGTTTGATTTTTACTCACCAAAAAGGATTTACACTCACATCGGTGAGTAATTAAGCAAGCACTAATTTTATTATTCGACTGTGATGTCATTTTACCTTATAAGGGAAAGAGAACAAGCAAAATATCCAAGCGTATTACACAGTAGATTGCCGTATTACACCTTAGCATCCCAGTTTCAAGACACAAGCTATTATAAATAAAATAATTTCAGTCGAATAATAAATCCCTTATTCGATGGTTTAACAGATAATACGTGCAGACATTTTACTTATTGCTCGCATTTTTTCTCGCCTTGCGGGGCTCGAAAAAATAATACGCAACTCGTAAAATATCCACGCGTATTATCTGTTAAGTAACAGTAAGAACAGTAGTTCTCATTAACTGACCTTCTCTTTTTCCCTCATGGATCCTTTGCCAAGAATGGACATTTTTGTTCCAGTGCTGGACTGGAGTCTCTTGAAAGTGTTGCCTCTTGGTCCAAGCAACTTTCCTACAAAATTAAACTACACAAGACCAGTGTTATCATTTTGAACTGTAGAGCCTATCACAAACAACACATTAACAAATCACAGATGGAATTCTATTTTGGCTTGAGAATATTTGCACTGATACATGACGAATATTTTATGCCAACAGAATTAAGGCCTTGACTGATTGACCACTTTAAGGAATATGAATATAATAAAATATATATATATAAATATAAACACAAAGTGAAAACCTTAAAAATTGTCCTGATCGGGATTCGAACCCGCATCCCCAGCTTTCTAGCACCGATGTGCTAACCACTACACCACCAGGACGGCCACGCAATAACGCAGCCGAACTAAAGGCTTTATGGCTCACGGGCCTCCCAAACAATTTTCAGTGTTTTCACAGGAGCTGACTGGAAGGCCTAAAGGCCTTTTTGACAAATATAAATAACACAAATGAACTTAAACCAGTCAAATAAAGAATAAATAAACACAAAGTGAAAACCTTAAAAATTGTCCTGATCGGGATTCAAATCCCGACAATTTTTAAGGTTTTCACTTTGTGTTTATTTATTCTTTATTTGACTGGTTTAAGTTCATTTGTGTTTTATATAAATATATATATAAATATATATATATATATGTGTGTGTGTGTGTGTGTTTATATATACAGCAATAGATGTTAGTCTTCTAGGGCTTCCAAATACCGATAAAAGGTGATTTCTTGTGACCATTCTTTATGATTATTCCTATTTTGGAATTTGTTCAATGGAATGCCACCTTAGTGACAAGAGCACAATGACTAAAAATCTACTGAAATCACTGATAATCCAGCTGCATTGAACAAGATAACTTGTCACGGAAATTTCATGCTTGCTCGAGTGACTACAGCTTTTGTTTGTGGTTGTTTAGTTCCCAGATGGGCAAGTAAGCAAAAGTTACCAGCCTGACAACAAAATGTACTGTCTTTACTTGACTTAGACAACTGTAGACAGACATTTAAAAAGTGCATTGCACATGTAAACAATCACCTCATCAAATTTCTATTATTTATTTTCACTTTGGTTAAAAGGTTAAACTACAGTATCACAACCAGCTTAAAATAAAATGTACAAAATAATACTATAAAATACACATGGCAAGTACACATGCAGTCAGATGTACCAACCTTCGGATAATCTTTAACCGGTATGAACACTTTTTCGCTCAACTTTGTCGGCTGATAAAGCTTGCTGTCAAATACATCTGCGGGTTTACGAAATTGATGTTGCGGAGGTGGTCTTGCGATGGGCATGGCCTCTGGACTTGCACTAGGAGGTACCTGACTACTAACTGGCAATGGTTTATTCATTACTGGACTATCTGATAAGCCGGGTATAGGACCACCATTTGTTGTTTCCTCTCTTCTTTCTTTTTTCTGATTCATTTGTCCAACAGGGGCAGCACCGCCAGTTTGCATTCGGTTGATTTCTGGTATATCATGGAAAGTGATACAATTAAAAATTTTGCTAAAGCAATGCCTCAACATTTTGCAATTTGAAATGATTATACACCAAGGGCTGTGCTCTAAGAGTTAGCAAAGGCAGGGCTTGAAATTAACGCTCGCAAACTTGCAAAATGCGAGTGGTTTTTGGATGTTGCAATTCTGAAGAATATCCTCTTGTAAACTTTTGTGAGTAAGCATTTCTCTAAGAAAAGTTGGAGGGAAAAAGTGAATTTTCTTGGAGAATTTTGTGGCAAAAATTCAGACATCATTGAATGTCATCTTCAGGAGAAAATAAGCATGGTTTTACACAGAACCTGTGAACACTTTATCTACGTATTCACATTTTGTTGGAATCAGCAACGTGACAGAAGAGAATGAATTTCACGCTTTGTGAGCCAAAGAAAACAACAAGACAAGGCCGCAAATAAGACCACAAAATTAACAGTATGCCATTAAGGTATTTTTACCATAATTTATTTTCAGAATCATCAAAGGGAAAATGACTGCAATAAATAGCTAGGGACCTTACTAGTTTTGCCAGTGGAAAACTTTACTAGTGGACAAAAAAAATTAAGTTCAACCCGATACATTGTAGGGAGCCCAAAAGGAGTCCAGCTATAAAATTTGGGTGCCAAGTAGTTAAGCTACATGTATATGGTGCAAAAAACTCGTTTTTTCCTGTCGCCCTAAGACAAAACACCCCAGCACTGCTAGAGCACACCCTTTTACACTGTTCTCAACAAACAACAACAACAACTTTATTTGTACTCCACATTGATTTACATTATATAAAAACTACTGCTAAATATAGAGAGGGTACAGGCTGTCCATAATACCCAATGCGGGCTAAAAAATAGGTACTGTGAGAGTGCACAACAGACAGGAAATTATAAACATACAACATTGCAAACCCTCTAGAATGCTGAAAGACGCCCATAAACATACATGTAGCACCACAACAATGTACAGCAAGGCCCAGTTCAGACACTGCACTACACATCATTTGAATTTAGGCCAACCCAAATTAAATTAACCCTGGCTGAATTGAGTCAGATGATGAACTACTACTACTACTACTCAGCCGGCTGCAGGCAGTCGGCCACGATCCTTCTCCACTGTTTCCTATCCTGCGCCATCCGTCTGATTTCCTCTGGTAGTGTTGGATGCTCGCTGTTTATGACCTTGGCAATATACTGGTAGAACATTGTGTATACTGGTGGAACATTAAGTTCATTGATGAACTTAATTCAGCCAAAATTAATTCAAAGCAGACAAAATTGCAGAATATAATTTAATAATTTATGCTTTTGATCCTGTTCATATGAAGTTCAGCGTCTGATAAAATAAAGATGGTCCATGACTGTTATTTCTTACTGAACCAGGCGGGAACAGCGACTGAGCTGATCCAAATTAGATCAGATGCACCAAACTGATTCAGGCTATGTCTACACTATACCGGATAGCTCTTGCGCCGACACGAAAACCATACTGGATAGGCCTTTCATTCACACATGAAACGCTAGTTTCGCAACGATTTTTGATCCGGAGCGACGCTGTGACGCGGCGCTCGTGAAAGTGAATCGTCAAATATTGGATAGATTCTCGTGCCAATCTCTGGGGCAGTGTGAACAGGCAATCGAACCGAACCGTAGTGGAAGTCAAGAACTAGGAGCGAGGATTGAAACCCACTGACAAAGAAGTAAATATCCAGTTCTGGGTCGTTTCTGTTCACACCAGGCCGGAGTATTTTTCATGTAGACATGATAAGCTATCCGGTATAGTGTAGACATAGCCTCAGATGCCAAACAATGTACTTCACATGAAATTAATGAACCAGTCAATTTTGAACCTCGATAAACAGACATCTAAAATGTTAGGACTTCAAACAGCCAAAGCTTTTTATAAGCTTCTAATCTCTACATTTTCTTTACAAGAGGAAATAAAACATTTTTGCAATGTACTTGGTCCCTCCAAAACGTGTATACTTTTCCAATAGTGAATCAACGAATTAAAATATCCATCGGAGGTTGCAATAGGGTACAATAATGCAAAAGACAAAAGGCTTTTGTATTCAAAATTCACGTCAAACAAGAGTCGATAAAGAAACAGCAAAGAACTGTTAAGAATTCAGTGGGGTTCCTCGACTCTGAAAACGGCAAAAATGAACATTCTGAATGCTAAGACTATAAAATATGAAAGACTTAAGATGGCTTAGGCTGAAAACGTTAACAACTTCACTGATCAGAACAAGATCACTAAGCTTAAATTCGGAATCTAATGTAAGAAGTTATTTAGCGATCATTTATAGATTGGCTGATTATTTCTTCAACATATAGAAGATTTACAAGCAAGAGTCTAGTATAAGGGCGCAGAGGAGTTACAAATGTAAAGTTTTAGCAAGCAACTGGTGGTTCTTGACCGCGAAGGAATGCAAACGTACCCAAGCGTTTCGAGCGGTGATTTTAATTTAAAGAGCATACTCACTCACCTTCGGTTAATAAACGCATTGAATGCACAAATGAGGGATCGAGGTTGTCCTTTTCGGTTAAAAGTTCGGTTAGGTAGCTACCCTCCACCGCCATGGCGAACAAATTCGACAAATTCTACCTAAAATAAATCAACAAGATCGACTACAGAATGCAAAATGGCGCCAAGTTAGCAAGTTCTTTCATGCGTCAGTGAGCATTCATCAAACAATCCAGAGTGATTGGCGATTTTTGATTGGTCCAGATCAAAGATTCCTTCATTTTGATTGGTTCATCTGTTGCTCTTAGGTCACGAGGTCACGTCAATGATCCAGACCGCGTTCGTTTTGATTGATTGCGTTTGCAGCCGCAAAACCCATATAAAACTGTTCAGTTCCTGTTTGTCATATTACGAGAACTAATTTCTGTTCACACGAAAAAGCCGACCGGACCGCATTGCCCAGGAGCGCACACCTTTTATAAATGATCGCGTGACTGCTTAATGTCTCGGTAGCACGCCAACCTCGTACCCGCCACTACCCCGACGAGAGGGGAAGGCAGTGGCTCATCGTGATCAGATACACCGAACTCTCCGAACTCTGTCAAGGGCGGTCTAGCTCCGCCTTATCGAGAAGAACAGCCCTTTTTCGAAACAGCGTCACGATTTCAGATTTCAACAAAATATTAAATTAACTGAAAAACGGGATCGATAAAATAGATTCCCCATAATAAATTTAACAAAAATGTGAAGTTTCGTAGAAATCTGCTTCAAACATAAAAAGTCAAAAATTTTGATTTCTGCAAAGAAACGAATTGTGACGGTCTGAGCACAGGGAACCCATACAATCTGTTTGTGTAACATAATAATGACCGTTTGTGATTTTATAGGAAATTTCAAATAGTAGTCTTCAATGTTATTCTCCTTCTCTCCCCTCCCCCTGTATAACGGGACATGTTTAGTGCGTAATTGTTTGTATTTAATCTTTTATTTGAATCATTTTATATCTTGTAACCGTTTTATTCCATTCTTACTTAGCTCTTTGCAGCCCCTGATGAAGGATAGTTTTGCCTAACCGAAATATTGGGCAATAAAATACCCTTTATAGCTGTCCGATCAGCCTTGCAAGCTCTTGAATTTAGCCGCGTTCGAACTGAACGCAATCCAAATTTCGTGTTGGTTGTCCTGTGGTTTATGTACAGTAAATTTGAAATTTTTTGGTGGCCGGTCTTCCAAATGGCCGCCCTTATTTCTTTATTTTTTTTTTCAGGGGCTCATTTCCGCCGGAAATTCCTTCGAACGCGTCTCCATAATTTGTGATTACTGCTAGTTTTAAGTTCGCTTAGATCCCGACATTGAATAGGGGGTGGGGGGGAGGGCTCAGAAAATTAACTAATTATTTTTAATTTATATGAAGAGAACATTGATGTAATTTACCACAGATGCTATTCACTTTCACAACCTTTCCAGCTACTTCTGTCAGTTGCAATTGTAACAGCTATCCCTTTTCAATCAGTCGAGCGTCCCCCAGCTTCTTCTCGGCACGTTCGCTCGCTCCAGTCTCGCGGCCGAGCTTGTTTTTCGTGAATCCCCCTCGGCCTCGACGACTGGACGGACAGCTGGCAGTCTATTTGTGGATCTCGGGGAGGGCCCCCTTATCCCCACCGCTATTCACCACCACCCTCCTCCCCTCCTCCCTTCAATGGGGTCTTTGAAGAAATGAAAAAATTCTCCACATTAACATGCCATTGTAGGCTTTTCACTTCGGCAAAAAATATCCTGTGTCAAACATACAGACAGTTACTCCAGATTGGTGTGGCCGGGTTTTCACTAATACGTAAAATCTACTTGAAGAGTTAGCCTGTTCCAGGCGTTCAGATGAGGAGGGCGCGAAGGAAAATTATGACGCGAGTGAATAGAGGATGGTTGCGCGCCGGTTTAATCTCAATGAGATAGCTGCCCCCCGGGGGGGTACTCCCTATAATGGGCTATACGGGGATGCTCCGCCCGAAAGGGGTACCTTTTTGAGGCTGGAGGTATATGAAAGGGTAGGGATTTCACAGGTTGAAGTATATGAAAGGGTAGGGATTTCACGAAGTATAGGAAAAGGTAGGGAAAACACAAGTTGAAGTATAAAAAAGGGTAAAGAAATCTGCCATTTAAGTATATAAAAAGCGCCTTTCAAAATACATCAAACAGACGCAAGTAAAGGCTATATGAAAGGGGTACCATCTTCAATGAAAGGTATATGAAAGGGGTACCATTTTCATTGAAAGGTATATGAAAGGGGTACCTTTTCCTGTCAAAATCGGTATGTGAAAGGGTAAGGGTTTGGACCTTGGGGCGGAGCATCCCCGTACAAAACTTTGTTGGGTACCCCCCCCCCCCCCCCCCCGGGAGCTGCCCTCTGGCCCCACAACCCTAACGTCTGGATTAGGTTCGGCTTGAAGTTCTTCGATCATTCAGGTGTACGGGTTTGTAAACTGTTTTCCCTCCCCTCGCGTGTCACGCGCTACGCGCTCGCGTCCCAAAATTCGCTTGAGCATTCCCAATAGCGCCTGGTGCAAGCTAATTGAAGTCAGTGGACGTTTGGCTTTTGTGAGAAAATAATGGTTTCTTTTCCAATGTTTTTCTGGCTTATAATCGGTAATTCCGACTTACTTTCTAGAGCAAGGTCTCAAAAATTTCCCCTCGGCTCGTTCGCTCGCTTTCCGTGCTTGTTTTTGAAAAGGGACGACTGGCAGTTCTCCTATACTTTCGGGTGACCGTTATTTTCGGAATTCTACGATACAAAAACAAAGTATTCAATGACCATTTGTGAAACATTTATTCGTAATAAAAAAAAAATGATTTGAATTATATACAAAAAACGTCTGCTATATAATGTCAGACAAAACGTACATCAACGTTCTCCATCGTTGAGCATTAACTTAAAATATCACGTATTTTCAGTTCAGGCGAAATCCGGCATTAAAGCGATTTTGCAACCTCCGCGTAGCTTAAACGTTTCTTATTAGGAGCTTCATTTTCTAGCTTCCCTGAGGGTGGTTTAGGTGAGGTCGCCTTTTGTTGTTCATCATTGGTGTCCAACACTCCCAGCTTGTTAAGCGAGCGTTCTTTAGCAGTTACAGCCGTGTTGTTTTCGGTGTTGGAATGAATTGGATTGACGTCATTTTTCTTCTTAACGTCTGCCTTGCGAGAGCCTTTTGAGTCTACCATTGTATTTGCTCGAGAAGGCTTTAGATAACCCGATGAATGTTTGGTATCCGAGGAGGTGGAGGAGCGCTGAGTGTTTGCATGTTTATCCCTGCGTGAATGAGCGTCCACAGAAGAGCCTTTCCTCGCATTCTTTCCAACAACAGGAGAATTACGCATACTTTCCTTTGCAACCTCCGCGTAGCTTAAACGTTTCTTATTAGGGTCCGCCTTCTGTAGCTTCCCTGAATGTGATTTAGGTGAGGTCGCCTTTTGTTGTTCATCATTGGTGTTCAATACTTCCAACTTGTTCAGCGAGGTCTTGCTGTGTGAGGTTCTGGATCGCAGTTCGGGATAAGAAGGCGATGCAAACGTAAAGGTCTTCGAGGAATCCAAAACTTCGAATTGCGTCGGTGAAGCTGGGGGGCTGCGTGCACATGAAGCCCTTTTAATCGTCCCGTCCAACTGCGTTGAAGATGCGCTTGAGCTGCGAGAGCTTTGAGACCTTTCGTCTATCTTTTCTATGGAAGCCGAACTGGAAGGTCTTCTCCTGCTAACTGATCGTTCACTTTTTGTCGTGCTTGGCGAACGAGAAAAAGATTTTGTGTCAGAAAAACCTTCTTTTGAGTCTTTCAAAGACGCGCAATAAGCTGAAGACTTGGAACTTGGCTCTACTTGTGTTTCAATGACCGACCTTACTTTCTTTGCAGAGAAGGTACTAGCGTTTGATTGAGGCCTGTCCTGTTTGTCGACCGCCTTTTTCTTATGCCCGGATGAACTTTCAGTAGAATGTCCTTCTTTGTGGCTCTTTCTGACAACTGGAGAATCACAGGAACCTGTTTTTTCCGACTTCTGTAGACCGTGCGAGCCTTCTTTAGTAGCTAAAGAAGTGTTGTCAGTGTTACAATGAATAGGATTGACTTTCTTTTCCTTTTTAGCACCTGCCTTGCGATAACCTTTTGAGTCTTCCTTAGCATTTGCTCCAGAAGTCGAAGGCTCTAGGTAACCTGATTTTCTTTTGGCGCGATCCGAGGAGGTGGAGGAGTGCTCAGTGTTTGCATGTTTATCCCTGCGTGAATGAGCGTCCACAGAAGAGCCTTCCCTAGCATTCTTTCCAACAACGGGAGAACCACGCACACCTTCCTTTGCAACCTCAGCGTAGCTTAAACGTTTGTTATTGTTCTTTGCTTTTGTTTGAGACGGCTCCGCAAGGACTGATGTTTGTTTGTTATCCGTGGAGGTGGAGGAATGCTTTGTACTTTCATATTTATCCCTGCGTGAATACCGTTGCGCGCCCACCTGAGAGCTTTTCTTAGCATTCTTTCCAACAGTTGAAGAATCTGACATGTTTTCCTTTGGTCTTGCTTGAGGAAGCTCTGGATAAGCTGATGATTTTTTGGTAGCCACGGAATGCTTAAAGGTTGCATGTTTACCCCTGGGAGAATCTACGTCCACAGAAGAAGTCGATTTGCTGCTCCTTGTGTCCGAATCATGACTGGCTTTCAGTTTAAGCGACGATGTTTTGCTATCCAAAGTGGTTTTACTTTTTGACTGTTCAGTATCAAGAGGCTTTGATGAACCATTCTGAATTTGATTGTTGCACACTGCATCAGTTTGAGGAGGCTCCAGAGAACGCCGTGACGTTCTGCTACCAGAGTATGTCCAGCTACTCCCCTGCTCCACTTTTATTCCCGTCTTCGTTTTAGCCGAATCACAAGGAACCGTGGTATCTGACTTTCCATGCTGTAGTCTTTTAGGCTGCTTGTTCCTCGAGGAGGGTTTTTTCTCTTGAGGTGAACCATCGTCCTTCCTGAAAGTATCTATATTCTCCTTTCGGAGCTTTTTTTCAGGGCTCTTCTGTCTGGTTGGTTGTTTAGATCGTTGCGAGACTTGCTGGATAGTGCGGCTTGCCTTAGCTGAATGGCTCCGGTTTGTTGTCGGTGGTTTCGTAGCGCTAGCCTTTTTCGGCATGTCTCTAGCAGATCGGCTCTTCTTAGGTTCTTCAGGGGAAGAGGGCGCTGGAATAATTCTACATTTGCTTCCAACGATTTCCAAGTCAACACTTGAGCTTTCTGTAGAACTGTTTGAGCTCTTTGGCGGCTGGGCGCTGTCTTCCTCTGTAGTGACTGTTGGCGTTTGTACATTTGATGCGGTTTGGTTAAGGCCTGCAAAGAATCAACATATAATATCTGAGAAGTGAGGTACAATCTCCATAAGCCAAGTGGCCCGGACGGTTGCATTGTTTATGCCGGTTATCGACTAGGTCAAAAGCGTTGTTTTACTCCGTGATAGAAGTCCACTTAAACATCCCGAGGCGGTAAACTTATGAAAGGGCGGGAGATGACGGGAGAAATGTAAAAATGTAGCATCGAATTAAAAGTCGTGGGAGCCACCAAGGAAAGGGAGGGATCTGTTCCGGGAGGGAGGGGGGACTTTCATATGAAAGTGACGAGGATGATCGTCATATCTTCCAGGAGTAAAACTCGTAGTTTGGTATACCACTAAAGCACCATTCAGACCAAAAAACCTTTGGAGGTTACATTTAATCTTCCCGATAATCACCCCCGTTAATTTTATATGGGAGTCGCCCGGGGGGATTCGGAAATAACGGGTTAGGGAAGGAGAAAGGTTCCCCTCCCCCCCCCCCCCCGTCTTCTCCACTTACTGGTTTCTGCAGTAGGCGATCGCACTCTTGGGGTTCGCCTCACAAGAGGCTTTGGAGTCGTTGGCGGTGAAGGAGGTTTTCTAACTACATCCACCTGAAGGTGCAGAATGTCCTTAATGGCCCGATCTAACTCAGCTTCTGACAGCAAAGATTCCTAAAAATAAAACGAAACATACCAATTTATAATTTATTAGCTAAGTGGAGTGCCACGTTAAATAAAGTTCTAAAATAAATAAAAACAATATCAACAGACGTCCGAATATTCCACTGGCCCTATCAAGGCTATTCAAATGAGAAGTAAATGAGCGAACAGACGAGAGCATTCCTCCCTGAATAGTTTGTTTTTGGATTTATCTACCTATAAATCAATCAATCAATCAATCAATCAATCAATCAATCAATCAATAAATTATTAATTAAATAACAAAATTAAATTAAGGAAAGGGCTTTGTAGGATTGTTACCGGGATTATTATTCACTTATATTTAAGTGAAACCTGATGCTCGTTTCTGCAATGCACTCACATTCATTTTATGAACTATAATTGTAAATGGGCACCTTCCATAAAGCAACCGTTATAATCTTGTCATATAAAGAACAAAAATATACACAGTTACCTCATCAGTGAGTATGGATCCTTCCGAGACAATGTCCACACTAGAAACCTCCTGGATCAATGTCACTACGGGGTCTGCTGACACAAGGTCTGTGGTACACCCTTCTTGGGTCAAGGATACTCCAGGCTCTACTGGCACAAGGTCATAATTAGATCCCATCTGGGTCAACGCCACTGGAGGCTCTGCTGGCACAAGATTTGCAGTACATCCTTCCTGGGTCGAGGACACTGCAGGCTCTACTGGAACAAGGTTCATAATAGATCCCTCCTGAGTCAAGGCCACTCCAGGCTCTGCTTGTTCAGAGTTCGTTATAGATCCCTCCTGGGTCAAGGACACTGCAGGTTCCGCTGGCACAAGGTTCGTAATAGATCCCTCCTGGGTCAAGGCCACTGCAGGTTCTGCTGGTATAAGGTTTGTAATAGATCCCTGCTGGGTCGAGGACACTGCAGGCTCTGCTGGCACAAGGTTCGTAATACATCCTCCCTGGGATCCTGCAGGCTCTGTTGGCACAAGGTTCATAGTAGATCCCTCCTGTGTCAAGACCACTGCAGGCTCTGCTGGCACAAGGTTCATAGTATCTCCCTCCTGGGTCAGGACCACTGCAGGCTCTGCTGACACAAAGTCATAAGTAGATTCCTCCTGAGTCAAGACCACTGCAGGCTCTGCTGGCACAAGGTTCATAGTAGATCCCTCCTGGGTCAGGACCACTGCAGGCTCTGCTGGCACAAGGTTCACAGTAGATCCCTCCAGGGTCAGAACCAATGCAGGCTCTGCTGGCACAAGGTTCATAGTAGATCCCTCCTGGGTCAGAACCAATGCAGGCTCTGCTGGCACAAGGTTCATAGTAGATCCCTCCTGGGTCAGGACCACTGCAGGCTCTGCTGGCACAAGGTCAAAAGTACATTCCTCCTGGATCAAGGACACTGCAGGCTCTGCTGACACAAGGTCATAAGTAGATTCCTCCTGGGTTAGGACCACTGCAGGCTCTGCTGGCACAAGGTTCACAATAGATCCCTCCAGGGTCAGAACCAATGCAGGCTCTGCTGGCACAAGGTTCATAGTAGATCCCTCCTGGGTCAGGACCACTGCAGGCTCTGCTGGCACAAGGTTCATAGTAGATCCCTCCTGGGTCAGGACCACTGCAGGCTCTGCTGGCACAAGGTCATAAGTAAATCCCTCCAGGGTCAAGACCACTGCAGGCTCTGCTGGCACAAGCTTCATAGTAGATCCCTCCTGGGTCGGGACCACTGCAGGCTCTGCTGGCACAAGGTCATAAGTACATTCCTCCTGGATCAAGGACACTGCAGGCTCTGCTGACACAAGGTCATAAGTAGATTCCTCCTGGGTTAGGACCACTGCAGGCTCTGCTGGCACAAGGTCATAAGTAGATCCCTCCTGGGTCAAGGACACTGCAGGCTCCGCTGGCAGAAGGTCATAAGAAGATCCCTCCTGGGTGAAGGACACTGCAGGCTCTGCTGGCAGAAGGTTCATAATAGATCCATCCTGGGTCAAGGCCACTAATGGAACTGCTGTTACTGTGTCCATGACAGAAACCTCCACGGTTGAAGCCACGCCCTGCACCAACTGTGTAGGGTGTGTGAGAGATTCCTCCTGGGAAGAAGGAGTGTGGGTGTTTTTCCCCTCTGTGACAAGTTTGGGTGTAGTGGTTGGAGTACTGGACTTCTGGTTAAAAGGAAGGACAATAATTATTAATTAGATTTTAAATGCCCTTATGACATTTTTAAGAATGAATTTCCTTTGAAGTTAAGTTGCATATTGTATCATATGTATAGGTTTAGGGCACCTGAAAGAGGGGAGAGGTGACTGGGCCAATTCCCTATGTTAAAAGTATAGTGTTAAGGTTTTAAAGGCTAGCCCTGCTTAGACTGAGGTTCAGTCTAAGACAGTAATTATACCACACCCCCACACCCCTCTACTGTCCCTCCTCTGTCCTTGGGGAACTCCTGGAGCATTAGTGTGGTCGGATTTTTTAGACCTTTCCCTTTTTTATATTCCCTTTTTCTCAAGCCAAAAGGTTAGAAGATAATCCCTCAAGAAGGGAAGTTTGCTGCTTAAAATATCATACGAAAGAACACTAAATGTGTACCACTTTCTTTTGTTGTATAATATGATATAAACAAACTCATTTTCAGTCTGACCAAATGTACCCAATTTTAGACTAAAACTGGAGCTAAAAAACCATACTCTTATATAGGGGATTGCTCCTTTCCACATGCTCCCAACACTATCCTATGTTGATATCCCTATGCTGTTAAAACCATTCGAAATTGCAATCACCTGAGAAATCTTGGGTTTCGATGTCCTTGGATGTACTTTCGGCCTCTCATTTTTGTTCACTGATAAAACAGACAGACCAAGAGGTTTATTTAATTTATATGTAGTGAACAATCAGTTAAGGGATGCTGTCCCAGCTGATATATCATGCCCGAGGGGGGACCCCCATATAAAACAACGGGGGTGCTTGTCATACCTTTTGGGGGTCAAAATTTGCAGATTGGTACCGCTTAGGGTACTGACATCTAAGATGACCACCTTTAGAATTGTTGCGGTACCTTTTAGGATATTGAGCCAAAAAATATGATATGTGTTGTTTTAGAATTGGTACCTCTTGGGGGTAAAAATTCATTTGAGCCACGCCCATCAAAGAAGATTCTGGTACCTTTAAGGGTGTTTTTTAAATATTTCCGACGAGCACCCCGTAATTTTTATGTGGAAGTCTCCCCCCCTCCCCCGCTGGGATATCATGTTTTCATGATTATGGCCACGAACTTGCTTTAAGTTTATAAGAAGAAAAATCACAAAAATTGACGAAATCAAAGAAATAGTAACTAAAGAGGCAAAATAATTATACAAGAAACTGTAATCCACTCTTATCCTTGCAATCCTACTTTTTACTTCCAAATTACTGCTTCTGTTTTCCCTATTGAATATTTTTGTCCAATTAAGTTGTGTATTTGGTGGCATTGTAATACGCATCTGATCATATACTCATGCATTTTGTGCAATATAAATTATTTAATTATTATTACGGTATTATAAGAACATTTGCCTGTAAGCCGGTTTTAATATGATAATGAGTTCAGTAACAGGCTAATGAGCTTTTAACATTCTTATGCGGTGACTTCTTTTAAACTGAAGGGAGCTTAAGCAACGACGACGGCAACACCAAGGAAAACGTCACTTGAAAAAAGGATTTGTGCTATTTTAAACTACTTTGTAGTTATTCCAAGTTGTTTAGTTTGTCTAACGTGACTGGATATTTGTAGGGGCGGCTTTCAAGTTCGTATGTTCACATTCTCCTTAGGTTTGCAAAAGGTGAAAAAACGATAAAACTTGTGATTTCATTGAGTAAAAATGGTTCAGCGCACATTCAGCGGTGGTATTGTGTAGTTCCATAAAAAATCCATACCCACCCCATGGAAGGTCATTGGAAATTCCTAGGGGGAGGGGGGTCTTAAAAGCCAACATTTTAGAAGCAATGTATGAAGCTAAACTGGAATTTCCTGGGGGGATGGGGGGTGCTAAACAAAAAACCTTCCGTGGGGGGAGTATGGATATTTTCTGGAACTGCACATTCGTTATTTTAATACAAGTCACTGCGTTATAATGTTAAAAGCTCATTAGCATGTTACTGAACTCATTATCATATTAAAACCAGCTTACAGACAAACGTTATAATATAACATGTAAAATAAAATAATAGAAATTATTTTATTTTGGTGGGAGAGGTCTGAATTTTATAAAGCCTCCCCATCCCTCTTCCTCCCACAAAAAAACGCAGTGGAAATTCATTTTTGCTTCATACTTGGCTTTTGGGACTTCTCCCCCCACCCTCAGAATTTCCACTTTGCCTTGTATAGGGGGATTGTATATTTTATGGAGATGTACAAAATTTATGTTCAAATTCAGCCCAAAACTTGGAGCAAATCGGATCGAAATGCTACATGTGCCCACGAATCAATGAATGTGGTACCAAGTCTCATAATTGCCTACTCATGAAAAATGTGAACCTCCTCACCCAAGGGTGCACATTAACGTATTAACTAATGGCAAATTAATATTCACCAGGAAAATGGATTAATTAGCAGTTCGGATTTTTTAAAACCTATTTTTTAAAACAGGGTAAAATTGACATGGATGATACCTACATTTTGCTTCAATGGCTTTTTTCCTAAGTTCCGCTGATCTGTTTGTTCGTGGTGTATGTTTTCTAGTTTTACTTCTTTCACACTTCTGGGTCTTGCAGCAAATACCTGCAAAATTCAACATATTTTATATGTTATTCATTCTTACAGAAAGTCTTGAGAACCCAGTAATAACAAATTAATAGCATTAGTTCACTGTAATTATAGCCAACAATAAAAAATTAAAAATGCTTCCATACAATCTTTAATGAACCTCGTTTCTTGCAAAATGAAATCAGCAAATGCATGAAAAGACTGTACTTTCAACAGAGGTTTTTTATTGACTACCACCAGTTATCAGAGGTTTGGATTTTGTTTCCTTCAATCTTTATATTTTTATATTTGAGTGTAAACACATTGTATTGCAACTAATAAACAATTTAAAATGTTTAGCTTATGTAATAAGAATGAAATATATTAACAAAACTCTGCATAACGTTCATGGTATATTTAGCTAATACAAAAGCAGGCCATCAGCAAGCAAAGGAGAAGCTTCTTTTAGTCTAATAATAAGTGATTTAATTGAATTTGACTTGTCATTCGCTCATAATAAAACTATTAAGAAATTCCTACACTGTCAGGCAGGATAACAGTTACTAAAATTAAGAAAAACAGAAAAAAAAACATTTGATTTCCTTACATGAGGGCGTTGGAGTGGTTGGTGGACTAGGAGCACTGATAGTTTTGCCCTCCTTAGTACAGTTTGAACCTGCAAGAAAAAGTGTCATAATGTTTATTTCTTAAAAGTGCTACTTACAGTTCCTCTAGGGAACCCAAACGTAATAAATAATATATTAATAATGTTTATGCTGTGGTTTAAATTTTTTCTTTGGTTTGAAAATTTTCAAACCAGTTTAATTTTTATTTTCCTTTGTCTCAGAATATGATAATGAACCTGAGACAAAGGAAAATAAAAATTAAACTGGTTTGAAAATTTTCAAACCAAAGAAAAATTTGAACCACAACATTTATCTTGAGAGCTCACCTCACCTAGGTGTTTTTCAGTGAGGACCCGCAAATAAAAACATATTTTTTCTGCTTATTAAATCTGAACAAAATTGTTTAGTCACTCCGGCAATATGAAATGCCTTTCAAGCTAATTGGCTCAGGGGTGCATGCAGGAAAAAAAAATATTTTTTTCCTGATCAGATCCGTTTATTTCTCAGCATTTGGACGTCTTTGATATTTTTTCATTCCCTTAGGGTAAACATTTGAAAGAGTGTTGAGTTTTACTAAAAAACGTTTTAAAAATCAACAATATGTACAAAAGGCCAAAACTCTTCTACTGTGGGCTTCGGAACTATGCGGCTGTAAGATAAGCTTAAAAAAGACAGCTTGTTTAACTTTTATTCCTTACCTGGGCATGGAACTAGTTGCGATGCTCCGCAACCCATAACGGGTTGAAATAGCTTTCCGAAAAAACTTCTGAATAAACGATTAAAAATTTTCTTTCTGCTGTTGCTCAATTCACGAGTTGTCGCGACGAACGAAAGAGAAGAATAAACAGTTCGTTACTAAGGTAACCATTATGTTAATTTCTAAGTACGTCACGTTTCCATCGAGATTTCATTATCGTCACGTAGTTCTATTTCATGGCAAACGAAAAATTATATTAATTAGTTGAGTTGCCTTGTCTCTTTATCTTGACAAACCGAAACACATGAACAATTCCTCAAAAATACAACAATAAGCTTATGTTAAGCTTAAATTAAGCAGTTCAGGCTTTATTTAAACAACGCTTATGCTAAAAGAAATTTAACTCGTCTTACCTTATAAGACAGTTCCATCGCAGTTTTTCCTTCATTGAACTTATATTTAAATGCCTTTTTGAATTTGGCAAACCTTTTCTGCTAAAATTACTGATAGTTCCCTGTTTGAGTCTGCCTGTTTGAAAAGCAAATTTGTAACCCAAAAGTTTACTGCCAACATAAATCTGCCATTTTGAATCCGTGTGACCGAGAAAGACTGGTATATATTTTTATATTTTCACCACTGGCGGGCTAAACGCAGGCTCAAGAAATAAAGCTTCATCGGGTTTCCTCTTTTAAAAGCGGGTCAATCAAAAATCTAATTAAAATTAAAAAAGTAAATAAATGAATGGCCTCGATTCCCCCGTGCAGGCAAGCAAACTAAAATAGTCAAACCGCGGGTTGTTTATTATGTCCACAGCCGCAACAGGCGTAGAAAGACAATTTTTACCTTTCTTCAACTGAGTAACATTGCAAGAAAAAAAATACGTCATAAACTTAGAAAAGATTGTGTGGAGGATGGAGGGGGGTGGGGGGAGTGAATAAGGAGAAGGAGGGGGAGGGGAGAGGCGGAATGAAAATGTTAGACAATGAAAACAATTACCGCCCTGTAAGTCTTATTCGTTTAGCCGGGTGGGGGAGGCGGGGGAGGCGGGGGAAGGGCGCCACTACATTGATCCCCTGGGTTTAAGACAGTGAGGCCCATACCTTACTGTCCCCCTCCTCCATGTGCCAGAGACTGAAGTTTGTTTTTCTTGGTCTGTTCTTTTTTTCCAATTAAGGACAAAACGTTTATGTCGTTGCACGTCCCTTTTGTCGTCTTTTCGTGTCCTTTCTATTATCTCATTGTATCTAAACGTTTCTGGTTGATCGAACATGTATTTTGCGGTGCCAAGCATGTTTAGTTTTCATTTTGATAAGTCATTGTAAAACCGCCCTGTTCAAACAAAAGGAAACATGCAATCTGTCTTGACACTCGAAAACAATGGAACTAAAGCAAAAAGAGAAAAATAATTACAATACGTCTATTTGTCAACTAAATATTAAGAGTAGAAAAGGTTTTGCGGTGTGATAAAATTGCACTTTGATCACTTGTTCGAATCGTACAAAAGTGGCAGTACTGTATTTTCATACAATCTGGAGTCTTTAGAGAAGAGAGTGAGTGCAGACGAGCTTCTCATCGCAAATTTGCTTTAAGCTAAGCCGATGTAGACTACTGCTCTGAAAATATTTACATGGAAATTGTTTTCGAATAGTTTGGTTTCTACGGTTAACTTGACAGCAGAAAGACCGTATTTTCGACATTGAAAAGACAGATCAGTGGCTAAAAACGTTCAAGCAACGCTAAAGGCGAATCGGAAAAGACGGTGAAAAGGAAAATGGCCAGTAGAAACTGCTCAAGTCAGTTTAACAACTCTGAAAACCAGAAGGTTTGCGGAGTGAACATCAACGATCAAGTTCCTCTCTCTCCAATTGAAAAAGTTGCAGCTTTCTCCGTTGTTTATGGGGTGCTATTTCTCGTCTCCGTTGTAGGTAAGTACGTAAATGTTTCTACAAATTTCCCGATGAAAAAACAATGCGATGGAACGAAAAATAAAATAGTCAGTTAGAGATTGAGGAATGTGAGGAATGGTCGAATTGTCTTACCGGACAAGCTCCATTTTTTGTCAGTTGATATTTGCTGTATAAAATCGATGTATGAACAATATTACTAACAAAACGACAGCACGAAGACCAAATATAACTATTTTAACTCATTTTGAATATTTTAAAAAGGGAGCGGGAAATATTAAGTGAAAAGGTATAGGATTCCGATATCAAATAATTTTTATGATCGTACACCCAAAATAATTATGAAATTTGAAATTAATATCTATCCCTCTTCCTCTAACAATGCTACAAAGAGCACATGAATTAACAGAAGTTAGCATTATTTGTGTAGGATCATTGCAAAGAACAATATATGCTCTAAACTGAAGTTGCGGATTTATTAAAATTGCAAGGGAACATGAACTTCAAATAACCGCGCCTAATAAGGAAATAATCCTACACCTTATTATCACTACCAATGTTTATTTTTGACCACCTGGCAAATCAATTCTTTTTTTTGTATGAATTATATTGGTTCTCTAAATTTTTCTTCATTTGTACACAGATCTAAATATACACCTACGCGTATTATCAAAACGTTGCTCAAGTGCTTGATGGAATACAAAACCTAGTGTAAATGGATTACTGATATAAAATAATCAGTTGGTTAAATAGAGAGAAACCACGGACTTGAAAAAATATATATAACACAAATGTAAATCTACACCTACACGTACATGCACTACTGTAAATGGATTACTAATACAAAATATAAAATATTCAGTTGGTTAAATAGGGAGATTGCACGGAATTGAACAAAATCTATAAAGTTAAGTTAAAAAATATCGACAGTGGATATCAGATCTATATTATCAGAAACCAGGAGCCCCGCAGAAACCCATCTGATATTATCAGATCTATATTTATAATTTTTAGCTACCGCGAGTTCTTACCTTAGTGTTGGGTCTAAGCCTACATCATACAGACCTAATTATTGAAGACAGATGAGGGGCTTCAAATTTTTGTTTCTTTCTTTCTGCCTTTCGGGGGAAAGGGGGGGAGGTCTCGGAGGCGGGTCCCCCGGGCCCCTGCCCTAGACTCGCCACTGCGGAGCTTTGTGGAGCATTGCACCAGTAATCGCAAGGTCATGGGTCCGAGTTTTTTTGTACCTGGTCTTTTCAGGTTTCTTCATTGCAAATGTTTCAGTTGCTTAGATCACTACAAGTCAAATACTAAACTGTCTGTGTTTCTTTCTTTTTTTCAGGTAATGCACTTGTCTGCATCGTTATCACCAAGAGAAAGGACATGCGCACTGTCACCAACCTTTTCCTTCTCAACATGGCTGTGTCAGACATGTTATCCACTTTGTTTGGAATACCAGCAGTACTGGCCGCAGAGATCTCCCCTCACTACTGGTCCCTTGGTGATTTTATGTGCCCCGCGACCCGGGTGATTTCCACAATCTCCGTATCGGTGTCTATTTACAGCATGGTAGCGCTGGCAATAGAAAGGTTTGTATAGCACAGCGGAAAAGAAGAACGGTGCTATGGATGCTATTAAAGGTTCCTAAGGTCTTTGGAAGCTATCTCCCATTAATTATTTCTACGCCCCACCTTTTTGCGGCACTGTCCCGTCTTTTCCTACCGACCCGGAAAATTTCACTAACTTAGGCTTCCCGATCTTGATTTTCCCATGTTTCTTCACCCTGTTCGCCAACTGTTCGCACCGATGCTTCTTACAAGGTATCGGAAAGAGAACAAAAAGAATATATACACCCAGTAGCCTTAGGCTCCTGATACACCTTATTCGGTGGTTTAACATATAATACAAGCGGATATTTTATGAGTTGCGGAGTATATTTTCGAGCGCCGCAGAGGCGAGAAAAAAATGCGATCAATGAGTAAAATGTGAACACGATTACTTTTATAGTTTCTGTGTCTTCAAATCGGGCCATAAGGGTGTAATAAGACAATCTACTGTGTGATATGCTCGGATATTTTGCGTGTTCTCTTTTCCTTATAAGGCAAAATGACATCACAGTCGAATAATATTATCCTTTATTTGTCTTCGGTAAGTGTTAATACCACAAGGTTTCAGTTAGTTAGTCTTCAAATTGAATAAAATTAATCACAATGTCATCCCAATCATCCCAACCAGCAGGGGGCAGACCATTTAGTAGGCTCTTTTACAGGTGTGGCAGAAGGGTAGAACTTGACTCCAACCGTTACCATGAAACAACTATAGCCTATATTCCAGGCGTTCAGGTTATAGAGAGCAAAGGATAGGCGACAGACAATGGAAATATATTGCGAATGCAAACGGAGGATTTTTCCTGTCTCTCTCTAATTTGTTCACCTTTTTCTTCGCTTGAAGCAGTTTTCTTCGTGTCGCTTCCCAAAACCCGAAACCTCCTGATTTCAAGTCAGACGCCCTAACCACTCGGCCACCGTTGCCTCGCAATAACTCTCTCTTCATCATCAACTCCTCGTAAGAAATCTCGTAATTTGATTTAGCTTGCGAATGTAATACAATACCAAAGGGGCAGTGCCAAGTCTCCGTAGTACATATAGGTGTTCGCATTAGTACTAGCAGTACAAGCACTGTCAGTGATAGAGAGGTGTCCGTAAGAAGAGTTTCGACTGCAATTTTCCAAATTGTATTTCTCCGCAGATATCAAGCCATAGTTAACCCCTTTACCGTCCGTGCCTCCCGACACTCTTACAAAAGAACAACGATTCTTATACTCGCGATTTGGTTGGTGTCCTGTGGCATTGCTGCTCCTCAGGCTTGGATCACCACTTCCAAAGACATACCACCCTACAAATATTGCTCAGAAGATTGGACAGGACACGGAGGTGAGATGGGAAATCACGTTTACACCGTTGTTGCTTTCGTCGTTTTATTCGCCATACCGATTGTGGTGATCTGTATAAGTTATGCTATCATTATGCAAAATCTGTGGAAGCCAGAACATGTACTGACCAATCAACAGGCGGGGGTTACCGAAAACGAAGAACGAGTCTCGCGGAAATTCAGGATGACTGTTCATGGGGCAAAGAAAAAGCGAAAGACCACCTACATGCTTCTAACTGTGATCGTTGTGTTCTTAATCTGCATGTTGCCATTTCAAATTATAATCCTCATTAATGCGTTCATCGATGTTCCGGTTTCAGATGCGTTTGACGCAGTCATAAAAATTTCCAGCGTCTTGGCCGTTTGCTCAGTGGCTTGTAACCCTTTTATCTACAGCTTTTTCAGCGAGAAATTTCGAAGAGCATTTTTGGATGTGTTTAAATGCAGATGCGAGGATGACAGCCAACTGACGAACACTCAGTCATCCATTATTTTGCTTAGTACAACAATCTTGCGAAAATAATTTGAGCGACAAGGTGAACGATACATGTACTGTCTTTACTAAAAGCCTCGACAGCTAGACCAATTGTTATCGATAATTATTTAGTCGATAACAAATAAGCCAGTCTGTGAAGCAAGTTATCGATAACAAACTTTAAAATAATTAGTTATTGGCAACCAAACAGTTTTCCTTTTCAAAAAGAAACTACTTCAGTTGTCGATAACAAACGTGGCTGTTTTATCAGGGGCACCCAACGAATCTGTTCCTCGCTTTATCTGTTCCCCAGCGGAATTCTTGCTGGCTGGCAAAATATTCTGTACATATTTTTTTTTAATTACCATTTTTGCGCTGGTTGACTTGAGAAAGGAGTCGCAAGAACAAACTGTGCTGGCTAACTTGAGCAGATCGAAATAAGACTGGATGGAAGAAAATCGGAGGACGCTTTGGGGCTTAAAAGGGTTCAGCTTCGTAGTGACAAATTTAAGCAGTACTTAGAGACGGTACCGGCGAACGGGTTAAGTTCGAGACGGCAGTAAATGCAAGCTAAATGCATAAAACAATAAACAAAAAGCTTCAAATAGTTACCATTAATGTTTCATTAGTTCCCAAGCCCCTTTTGGTAACTTATTATTATTTTTTTTCATTTATTCATTTTTTTTTATTTGCTGGCTGGGAAACATACATTTTTTTATCCAGCTGGCTGGGAATTCCTGTATGTGTTATGCTGGGAAAAAGGAACAGATATATTTTTCCCAGCAATGTAGAAGAATACCTGGAAATGCTTTTATATCATTTATTTTAATTTATTTGAGTAAAATAATACATTTTACCAAAGATTGTTTGTTGGGTGCCCCTGTTTTATCGTCGGCAACTCGTTTTTTCCAAGACTATGAGACACTTGTCGACATCAAACAAATTCATGTTGCCACTAAAACAACTTAGCAGATGTGTACCCGCGCAGCTAGCACTGAAAACTAAGTTGACATGTGCAGTGAACATTTAATAGTTTACAAACCTCTCAACAACAAAAAAATATATAGTATTATCGACGATTTTGGCCTCTAGCGTGTGGAAAAGCTGTATCGAATACTACTATAGTGGTCGACTCATTTTAGTTATCGAATACACATATATATGAATGTAAATATATGAAAATCATATATTTGAACTGCGGATAAACATGAGTGAAATTTGTGATCCTCGCAGTGTGCTCTCAGCAGTTGAAAAAGCAACCTGAATCCTGAATCCCGTTCAAGCCTAAATTTTTTTCAGGTTGCTTTTCAACTGCTTAAGTTGAGAGCACATTGCGAGGATCACAAATTTCACTCACGAATACATATAGTTGTTGGCAACTATCAGTCTGGTCTATCGAGGCCCTTAAAGCCTTTTTAGGCTTGAAGGCGGCGGTCTTCTAGTACCAGCCGTTTGAGATTGCTAACTGTCACTAGCTTAATTAAGGATTGATTACACAGTTGAATACTTTAGTTTACTTTAAGACAGTTTTATGGAGTTACCTTGTTTAAAACACCTCTAAAAACAGATGATGATATGTTCTTCATTTGTGGAATCAGTTGTACTTTTTGCTCTTGGTATTTTAAGAACATTTCGTCCATAAGCAGATGTACTAAGTCAAATACTTAGTTCAAACAAACAAATTCGCTTGAAATTCGCCCATAAAGACAACCTCGTTCACAGGGGTTCTTCCCTTTTTATCTCGTGAATACGCGAAGCGTTGAACGAGATATAGTATAAGGGGTGGCAAATGGTACCTTCAAAATCGTGGGTCTCGGAAAATTTTGGTCCGGTCTCGAAGTCTCGGCCGTTTTTGCTTTAAGTCTCAAAGTCTCGTTTGGCTGGTGCTTTTTCTGTCTCGAAGTCTCGGATTTTTTTCCTCAAGATCTCGGAGTCTCGGATACTTTTGTGAAGCATTCTCATTCTTCATCCTTGTTTGTTGTTTGATAGGTGAATGGGATATTTTTGGCACTAAGTCTCGGCCTCGGTTTTTTCCCGCATTGGGTCTCGGGCTCGGATTTTATAACGTAGCAGCGGTCGCCATCTCGGATTTTGAAACAAGGGTCTCGGCGTCTCGGCGGGTCTCGGATTTACCATTCGCCACCCCTAGTATACGGAAACAGATATGAAAATTTTCACTCGTTTCATCATACGTAAACTTTTTATTTCTCCATTGTATTACGTGTAATTGTAATTATGTCATACAGTTGTCTAGACTGTCTCGTTTCACACAATGCATATTTACCGCAAGAGCTCTATAGATGGTTTTCACGGTACGTCACGGCGGCCATATTAGTGTACAACTACAAACGAATTTTAATGAACTTCTTCTATTATATACACCAACATGGCCGCCATGGCCTTTGTGATTTGAGTCCCACAGGACTGAAGGTCACGTGAGTGAAAACCATCTATTAAGCCACCGAAAAGGCAAAACCGTCAGTTTGCCTTGCCGCAGTGCTGATGGAGAGAAAAAGAAACCATTTTTTGTGTTCAAAGGTGCTAAACGGTTAGTCTCACTGCTGAATGAAGAAAACGGTGTTTTAAGATTTTAAATAAGCCGCCCTCTCCGTTTAGCCCCCTTTGTAATAAGCCCCCCTTTAAAAAGGCCAGAAATTAAATAAGCTCCTCGGGACTTAATAGAGCTTTTAAGGTATGTCACTATCAGGTGTTTTGGTAGTTTTAAATCAGTTTTACTCTTCAATTCTTTGACTTCAAACTCAGTATGAAAAAGTAATTAAAACCGATCTGTGGACTTAACCTTACGTTGTTTCATATCACGAGATGACTCTTACAGCCCTTTGATTTAAATTTAGAGAGGGTGGGAAAAGCCCTGAGAACGAGGTTGTCTAGACGACGTTTTGATGTTATCTTCACATCATTTTCAAACTGACAAGGATAAAAAAATTAATAGTTCAAGAATATATCCTACAAAGATAGTGTGAAATAGTTGCATGCGATGTATGAATAAGAAATGTTAACACTGTGCACAGTTCCTAATTACAGGTGTAATTCACACAAAGACTTTAGCGCGAATAGATTCGGCGGTTCAGGATGGAAGAAAAACGCTCGCGCGAGAACAGAAAAACATTCGCGCGGAGACCACGTGTGGTTGGCTGCTTTCTTGAAAGGAAGGTCGGAAGCCCATAACTCCCGCGTAAGACAAAACCTTTGAAGTTTTCTCTGTACAAATTCACAGCGCCGCAAAGAACTTATAAATCTGGAACACCCAACGAATTGTTTCGGTGGAAAATTTGTTCGGAAGGCGCCTTGAGTTATCTCAAAATTTCGTAATTACTAGACTAAAAAGTAGAGTTTTCTTTAGTTATATGCTTTGTTTGAAACAAATGCATAGAAATAAGACTCCAAGACCATAGTCCCAGTCATACCAAGGGTAAGACACACAAAACCAAAGCCCATTGGAAGCTACTAGACTGTGCTTTACTTTAGAAACAGAACCACAGCACCAGCGAACGATGGAGATGAGGAAACAGAGCTCAGACAGACAATAAGACCAAGGAAACGGAAAGCTATGCATGGAAGAAAAAAGGGGAATGGGATGTAAACGCAAATACAGGCCCCCAAGTGAAGGAGAAATAGTGTAGAAACGGGCAAGAACGGATGAATTAAAGGAGTTAAAAAAAATACGCCGTAAGAATTTTGATTAAAAACAAACAAAACAAACAAAAACAAACTAAAATTTTGATCACTGATAATTTGCAATTCATATACATGTCATACATACACTTTAGTGAGCTCACTATAATATCTCATTAATAAACAACCGATAGATTAATAATATGAAAATAAATTTATTGGCTCAGAAGGTCTGTCATTCTCGTCAGGGGCACAGTGAACAGACCCCGGCCGGTAGATAGATTAATTTCAGCAAACCATTCCTCCCGAGATAATAAATATCAGGGGCGGATCTAAGGGGAGGGTGCAGGGGTGCGCCCCCCCACCCCCCCCCCCGAGATGACCTAGTCGGCGTTGTTCGCTTTTAAAATTTGTTTACGTCACCCTTCAGTTACGTCATTCCTTAGAGGTGCACCCCCTCCTAAGAAAAATCCTGGATCCGCCCTGAATATGCGCACGAGAGACAGGTAACTTTTCGATGAAATTGACGACTTTGTCTCAAACTTCGTCACATAGGAAAATCTAACGCCTTTTATTATAGGAGGAATAAAAAAGTTTTCAGGAACGAAAAAAGGTCAGCTAGGTTTTTAGGAAAGAAG